>JAGFBS010000021.1:600000-1037870 GCA_018397855.1 Boletus reticuloceps
AGCTTCCTGAAGCTCAGGAGAGATTATTTCCAATTCCTTAGAGACAGTCACAGCCCAAGAATTAGGATGTGTGCTGCATCAAGGTGGAACCTCAACACCATCAAATTGGACACTCTTTCCTCACATGTCCTTTGGAGCACTGTCCTTAGGCCCCTTATCAGCTTGAAACGTTGCCCATGCTTGTGTGAAGTAGGGCGGAAGTCCAGATCAGTATAAGCAAGTGCAAAATAAGCTTCCTTTTCCTTGGTCTCCATGAAGCAGGCTGAAGGGTCTATGCCATGTAAGATCCCAGCAGTCATATGAGGGGGTGGATCCCTAACAAAGGTAGACACAGAAGAAGAAGATGCAACAGAAACTGCATTTCGCGTGAGATGATCCACACTATCCCAGAGGCAATTGCACCCAAGTAAGCGAGGTATCCAAGACCCATTGGGAGAATATAAATGTCTGTCAGATCCACGTACCAGTGTCCCAGCAGCAAGATGTTCTATGACGTGGGAGCAGTTCCCAATGAAATGACCAAATCTGGCACAAAATGCACATGTGTGAGAAGTTCACATGGGCTGTTGGGATGTCATATTGACTTCCCACTTCATTGCTGGAGCAGGAGGTGGGATTGTCGATGTGACTGGAGCTACGGGTGCTCCTGCTGGACAAAAGGAACATGTCACAGGTGGTACACCCGATGCTACTGGTTCTCCCCATATAGCGGATCTGAGCACTGAGCCTGTAAGGAGAAGCTTAGCTGCTTTAATAGTCTCCTCCATTGGATATGGATCATCCAGATGGAGGTCGGACTTGACAATGGACAATCAGTGATGAACACGATCACCCACATTGACTGGAAAACTGCTAAGAAAAAGTGAATCATGCTCTGTCTTGGAGAGCTTTCAAGTATTAATGTGATGAGAAGCGACTTTAGTGAACTTCCTTTGATACTCGCCCAAGTCCTCTTGACTTCGCATGGGTTTGTGTTGGTAGTCCTAGACGAGGTATTGGAAGTCAGCACGACAATAACAACTGGTACCTTCACAACCCAGATATAGATTTTTAACCATGGTTACGAAGTCTTTCCAACTTGTGGGATTAGCAGTAGCCTCAGGTAAGGTTTCCCAAACCTCAGCTTCTTCGAGATCAGCATATTGGATAGCTGCTTGGACTTCTGCTTTCTCTGTTAGTCCAGCAACATTCCCGAGGAACTCGATGTCCTCGAGGTAACATGGAAGCTGCGTGGGAACCTTTCTGTTGAATTTGGGTGCGTTCTGAGTACCTCGCAGAGGCATGCAGATGACTGGGTTAGCCATGGGGATAGATGAGGATGGAGCAGCAGTAGAAAAGGTAGGTGAGGCAGCGACAGGAGGAACTGGGATAGGTGGAGCAGCAACCGGAGGAACAAACATAGTCCAAGCAATCGGGACAGGAGCAAACCAAGTCTGGATATCAGGTGTCGGGTGATGTGGATATCCAAATAGAGGCGGTGGTGTGGAGAACGAGGTTGCATCAGGTGAGGAATGGAATAGAGAGGATAAGGATGGTGACGAGGTGGATGGTTCTGACCTCTCTGAGAGAGCTCGAATTCCTCCTACAGGTGATAAGGGAGAAAGGGGAATCAAGGGAGAACTTCTGAAATAATCTTTGGGTGAGAGTAGATAAGTCCTTGGAGGCATTGAGTGGTCAAGTCCGCCAGGAACTGCAAGTGAGGTGAAACTCAGAGAATCGAATGGTACTTGGTTTCAGACTATGAATGCACCTGGTATGACAGGTGAGGTTGAAGGATGAGAGTCGGATGGCAAGGAGCCCCTTAGCGATGGTAGTGAGGAGCATGAAACGGGGGATTCAGGTGTCAATTCAGAGCTTTCAGTTGCGTCGAGATGGTTGTGACGTTGTCAGATGAAACAGATGTGAAAAAATGAGAGTCCTCCAAAAGGTTAAGGTTTCAGAACTGCCAGAGGAGTTCCTTGACCTCCCTTCATTGAGGAGTGGGTCGGAGAGTCCTCCTGGTCGACTCTTGTGAATCCCTCGTGGTGGACTCCAGTTATAGGTAACAAAGGGTTGCTGATAACCTTCCTGGACTAAGCCAATTAGGTCACAAGCTAAAGAAAAGGCGGTGAGGGTGTGATGGGTTCGACCCTAAAGGAATTCACATGTGAGTCAAGGAGTAGGACAAGAAACAGGAAGTCCGAGGCTCCTAGATGAAGTCTGGAGTTTCGAATAGATGAGAAAAATGGATGCAAGGATATCCAGGAGATACCTGAGTGTCGGGTTGTAGAGCACAAGACGTTTGAGAGTGTGAGACATGAGTGAGAGCAATGGTAAGTCATGCAATGGGCACTGGACTTCGTATTGGAGATGTTTGGGATGATGTGGATGAGAAAGAGATGATCAACACCAACTGGGCAAAAGATGTATTTGGATGTCCAAATACATATATTTATAGTCTCAGAGCATACTCTGGACTTAGTGGTAACCAATGAAAAGGATATAAAAGATAAAACACAACAAACAAATTAAGTCTGTGTGACATGTTGTTCCTTAAGTCCGAAGACAATGTGATTAGGAACAAACATGAGTTTGTCACTACGAATGATGATGTTCATGAAATGAGCATGTAATTTTAGTTTAGAACCCATGTAATTGATTATGAACCAATAGAAAGAACACCTAATGCAATCCGAACAGATATAGGACATAGAACATGGCTCAGACTTGCGATGCGAAGGTTCGGACTTGAGATGTGAGGACAAACACATCGGACTTCTTTGGGTTTCATGAAAGAGCTTCAGACTTGGATGAGATGTGATGAATAGGGTATTGGGTACTGGTGATGAGTGATGGGGTGACTAGATGACATTGTACCAGGTTAGGGAGTGTAGCCTCCCTATACCGATCAGCAGCCCATGAGGTGATCCACACAACCAGCAAGTCCATGCGCCTCCCATCCCATGTAATATTTGCAGTCGGTGTCTTCTTGGTAGGGGGAGGAACCAATAGGTTAGGGATAGACCCATCTGCTGATGTAGACAATGAAGCTGTGGGGGAGGTGCAGGTACAGGCATGGGGCCAGGAGCAGCCTTGCTACCTCTTCCACACCATTTATTTGGGGGCATACCACCCTGGCTTGCTGGAGAGGCTGGAATGGCATTCAGAGCTGGGGGCTTCTGCGCATCTGCATTGGATTGAGCCTTGCCAGTCATGAAGAAAGGCATATTTGTGAAGGCTTGAAGTCTTGCAGAGCGTCGAGAAGGGTGAGAGACAAGCATTATATTCAAACTCCACCCACTGCAACATTTTTTCAGGTTCTCAAAATAGTCCAAGGGTAGCCTAAGTGAGCACCACTACTATACCAAAATGATAAGACTTTTTGGCGCTCCAAATGGCCTATGTTCCTCTATCACAGAGTTAAAGCATGTGAAAGCCATCAAGATGCCTTACCAGCATTCCAGCCACCACCAGGTGTTGGGACAAATGCTTGTCATCAATCAGTGACTTGATAAGCTCACGGCCAAATGCGTGGTATGTTAATCCCATGGGTAGGATCCTTGTCATCAGGACAAACAAATATTCTGGGTATCCTGGGTACATACGTGGTGTCCATACTCTCATCCCATTTACTAATGTTTATTATAGTACAGTGCATGAGATGCAGCACCAGTTGGATCAACAGGGGGACATCCAGTTGTGCTATGAAGATTTCTTACCTCCTGAGGAGAATGCAAGCCAGATGGAGGATCCCATAGACTCTGAACCTATAGATGGGCCTTATGTTGAAGCAATCATGGTCCTTGCCAAGATGCCCGTATATCATGGCTCTTCACGGTTATTCACTTGTTTCTCACATTACATGCACAGAGTGGGAATGGGCAAATGGTATAGAGCTACTGGCAGTTGAACTCAGAATACCTCATCTCCCACAGCTTGTGCAGTCATTCCTGCACACGAAGATCCACTCTGATGATGATTAACCATGCAATAGATGCCCAATGTATACTGGGAAAATATCTGTTTACAACTCGGTTTCAGCAACGTTCTGTGCACCGAGTGATCTATGTGGGATTGGAGGAATGCGGCATGAAAACATCTGTTCCTGCCCAAAGTGGAGGAATGAAGGTTCCCAACGAGACTGTGTGTTTGTTGTCACTGATCCAGAGCTTGATGGCGTTAGGGGTATGGATGTGGCATGAGTACTATGTTTGTTTTCATTCAGCTTTCAAGGTCATCTCTATCCCTGTGCAGTCATCCGTTGGTTTGGCCATGTCATCGATGCACTGGATGACACCACTGGCATGTGGGTTGTCAAACCAAAAGCCAAGTAACCCCAACCTGTAGTGCCCAACATTGCAATAGGTATATCTCATGAGTATGTTCTGAATCTAAAGTACCTAATGTTATATGAAGGAACATGCAATGTTTTGAAACTGGCAAAATACATAATTGGACAGAGTATTTTCTGCACAACTATGATGCACAAAATGAACCCCTTGTGTGCTGATATTTTATTTCACCGGTCCAAGTTCATTTTACTCAGTTACTTAGTTGCTTTGCCAATTTAATTTTCTATGATTTTCATGATGACTTCTAGTAAAACAATTTGAGCTCAGCCATCATCAGCTGCTGTTAAGACAAAGTTAAATTGTAGGACATGATATCACTTTCTCAGTGATGTTTGTGGCCCACTTCTGCTTGCACTGTGTGTTGGAAACACCCCTTAACAACACTATGTAGCTGGCTGACCTATGGTCAAACCAGCCAAGCATATCATAAGAGTTTCTAGTAACTTTGCCAATATTCTTGTCATCCTTTCAAGGAAATTTTGTCACTTGCAGCATTGCAAGTACATGGCTTGCAAAACATGTGACACAACAATGATATGTCTGATGGTGGTTGCATCTGTTTATTATGTTGTTGTATCACATGTTATGTATGCTGCATCTGATTTGAGCTAGTCTGAACTGGTTCAATAGGTAGTTCCATGTAGTATTGAACCAAAACTGAACTGGGTAAAACTGGAACCATGGTTTTGCATTAGGTTGGATTTGGTTATGTTGAATCAGGTGTAGATTTGTCAGTGAATGTGATCATGCCTACTTTGTTTGAACACTCACCCCTTCTGGAGATATTTGAAATACAGTCATGTTAACTCACCCTGCCACAACTCAGATGGACAGGGTTTAAAGTGTTCCATGGCTAGGTGCCTCCAAGTGATCACTGTGAGGTGTCTGATCAGTTCCCTCCAGCTGTTGCATCCTGCTGTCTCTAGTTCACCAAGGAAAGGTGGTGGAAATGTTTAGTATGGTGAGTGTATACTTTGAAGATGTGTGAAACTTACACTGTAGCGTGTAGATGAACACAATCACAAAGTTCAACAAGTTTTGAAGTTCTGTGACAACATTTTCTGGAAAATGTTGAGGTGCCAATGTTGTACTCAGCATGATGATCTCTTCAGCGTGGGTGTGCGGATTGGTCATGGCTGGTGCTGCTTCAGCAGGGAAATTAAATCCATAATGTTGGGATAATAGTTGGGAGACACTTTTTCCATCGCCATGAAATGAGATAGCATTGGAGGGGGATCCCAAAGGTGGTGTGGCATCGAACACCACACTGTTGTCAGCTTGTGACACAATGGTACTTGAGATTAACTCAAGTAGGTTATAATCGAGGCATTTTCATGGTGCCATGGTTGCGAAAACATCCATCTACTCAGGGATTTCAATGAGAAACTATAGACGAGACATACAGCTTAAGGGGAAAGGAAGCTAAGGCTGGGCACACATAAAGAAAAAGATAAGAAAAGAAAATCATTGCAAGTGCTCTAGGATCTATCGGCAACTACTAGAACCTCCTATTGTCCTTGATAGGATATTGGGTCGTTACACCAACCAGCTTCAGCTGACTTGTTTACATAGTAACAGTAACTACCATGAAAACCATATCAAGGATATTGGGTCATTACACCAATCGACTTCAGCTGACTAATTTAATTTTCTATGATTTTCATAATGACTTCTGGTAGAACAATTTGAGCTCACCCATCATAAGCTGCTGTTAAGACAAATTTAAATTGTAGGACATGATATCACTTTCTCAGTGATTTTTGTGGCCCATTTCTGCTTGCACTGTGTGTTGAAAACATCTCTTAACAATACTATGCAGCTGGCTGACCTATGGTCAAACTCCATTTCAACAACAACACAGTGGTAGGCCATCTGTTTTTCTTAAACCTACAAATTTATTGACTGCAACAAATAAACCTGGCTGGAATGAAAGAACTGCTTACTTATTACCACTTGGATCTTTTCACCTTATCACTTATATATCTTACACAAACCTTGCTTGATACATGTGTCTTTCTTCCTGCTTGTTCTCTGTACTTCTACAAGTTTCTACTGGTCTCTGGTTATTCATACTTCCATGGAGCTCTATTCTCTGCCACTTCCACCTACTCAATGTTCTTTGGTTTGCATATAAACCTTGTACAGTCATTCACCATCACTTGAAACACCACTGGCACTTGAAACAGCGACTCGTAGCACACAATTTCCAGCCACATAAAATGAAACAATGACACAGTTACTTAGCTATATGGTCGTACTGCACATTGTACCCCAAGAGCTGAAGTATTGTTGAATGAAAAAATGAATAGATTGATGTTTTGTGTGGTAAATTTTGGTATTTGGTATTTCAGTAAATAAATACATGCTTAGAAGGTGGAACAAACTACTGAGATAAGTGCAGGAAGGTCCAAGCCTGATGGTCATAATGTGTGATCAGTGGAGTGATATGCAGATATCGTGCCAGTGCGATGCCACCCGAGGGTGTCTCTGGAGGATGATATCTCATCTGATATGCCCAAAATGGATGCTGGCCAAGTGTTGAGGCACTACTTGCCCACATATTCAATGAGCAGATCTAGTCAAAGTATAGTATACAAACAGTAAGTAAATATTGAATACAAGTAATTGATGATGTATGCAGTGCAGGCTTGGTGTGAGTAAGTGCTAAAAATGTGGTATTTGTGGGTCTCGAACTCGGGACCTTGGCAAAAAGGTACTGCGCATGCCTGTTAGGGCAACGACCCTCAACTATAGTAGGCGATGACCGGTACATGAATAGTTAAAATGATGCAAAGGATGGAGCAGAGGGCTTGTTGGTCGGGAGTGTGAAAGGAGCAGTCAGCATACTGGCCATTGAACAGACATGCAAGGGCCAATGCAAGCTATGTGTGGGAAGCAATCAGTAGGGTTGAAGAATGATGTCCGATGGTGGCATTTTCGGCACTGCAGAGGAATCATGCTGATGTGCATCTACTATCTCACGCACGCTGAGTATGGTCACATAAGCGATGACTACTGAAAAGTCTGGTACATAGTAAAAGTAGACGACCAGCACTGCAGTAAATAAAAGTTATATTCAGAAGTACTACGGCAGAGCTAGGGCAAGCTCTGCACCACAAGCTCACAAATGGTCAACCAACCACAAAAATCTGACACTTTTACCACTCCCATCCCCCCCAGCCTGCAGTTGCTGGATCCGTGTGAATGCCTCCTCATAAGTCATACCAAAAGAAGCTACTTCGAAGGCCATGCTTCAACCTTGCTTGATGTTGCTTAGCGTCCAGCAAAGGATTGCCATGCAGTAGGCAATCAGCTTATCCAGGCTGTCATGACCTTTGTGCAAATATCGGCAGAGGGGGCGCTGCTTTGTGGGTTGATACCACACAGCCAAGTACAGCATGGTGACAAGTGCAGGGTGCCCAAACGGCACCTGAGTAGAGACACCTGACTGGGGTTATAAATTAATAGTAGCTCAGTTATAATCTAACAACTTACCTCTGACTGTTCATCGTTTGTATAGCACCATTCCTGGATGAGGTGAGTTATCGCTGGGGACCATAAGGCCACCAGGTCAACACGAGAACCAATAGACACGGACAAGTCATTGTACTTGCAATGGGCTATTACATTAGCGGTACATTGAAAAATATACGTAATATCATGAAGAGTATGTTTCATTGTTTTTTCTAACATACTCTTTTTGCACCTGGTCCACACAGCTGAAACCAATTAGCTAGCTATGGTCATTATGTAAACAAAGTAGCATTGCTTACCTGGGTCGGACCACCCATAACACTGGGCCATGCTGTCGACCACACCACCCAGCCAGTCTTTGTCTGCAGCTGGATCCCACAAAGGTCATTCACCACAGAAATACCGATATGTAATATCATTACATTTGGATTTCAACTCCAAGTCTGTGGGCAGGTGGGACTGCAGAGCAGAAGTCTACTCAGGTGTAGTAGGGATGGCACCTCATGGCGCCGGCTAAGTTACGTTAGGATACAGTCATTGAGTAGCACAATAACTTACATGTACTAGGGGTACACCTTGAGCTAGGGGTTGTTTGTTGTTGAGAGACCAAGGTCAACTGTTTGTGACGTGTTGTGCCAGAATGTTCGGGGCTGGTGATCTTCATATATCAGGTTGTCAACTGAGAGATAAAAAACACGGTTGGAAATAGGGCTAAAAGCCAGGTTGAAAGCAGTGGGAGCATTGTCGTAAGAACACATGGCAAATTGATCAAAATATGGAGGGAAGTTCTCGAAGTTGGTGGGAAATGCTGTTGGGCCTGCATTGGCATTGTAAATGGTGGGTTGGTGGTCATGCGCAGAAGTGCTGGTGTCGGGGTAGTGAGCAGGGACAGGAGGAAGCTGGAATGCTTTGGAATTTGCTTCACGGTCATATAAATAGTGGGTGGGTTCCTTAAGGAGGTACACCACGGGGGGAGCACTGAGATCAGTGTTGTAATCAATAGATCTGGCTGCGTCTGGTGGTAGCCACAGATAAGGATGAACACGGTTTTGAAGTGTACTTTCAGAGAAGTCACTTGGCCCTTGTGCTGCACTATGGCGCTATAGGTGGGAAAAATAATGAGTGAGCAAAAAATGTATGAGTAGGAACGAGATCCCACCGGAGCTGGGCCCGAGCCCAAGGTGTTCATACCTCGAGGTCTTGGAGGCTTATCCATCATGGGAGGATTGAGAATGTAGAGTGGAATGAGAATGCCAGCTGGTTCTCATTCTTCTCTTGAGGCCCTAGCCTCATTCAACTGGTGAGCCTAGGGTATCCACATGACGTTCCATGTGGGTCAAGCCTCACATGCACAACATGGCAGATGGCATCCGATGTACCTGATTCAGTCGACTTGGTAAGCCGCTCACATCACAGTGCTAACACTTCTAGTTTGTGGTTTCAGTCATCCTCGTTGATGTGGTGGGTTCGGTTGTTGGTAGGACATCTGGGGTGACTGATGGGTGGTGTGGACACCTTGGGTATGTCTGCCATCTTGTTGTGCTCATATTGCCCATACTGACTTCCTCGTCTAGCTAGTGATCTCATTTTTTTTACTCATTTTGAGTTGCAATGTGTGTTACGCTCACCCTTATCTTTTTCCCTTTTCCTTGTCTATTGATTGCCAGATATCGCTTATCAAACACCCTATCTTATCAAGTCACATGATCTACATCACATCTAGTCACATGATAGGTCACATGATCTTATCTCTTATCTTGGCTGTGCACCTCATGGCACACACATTGCATCCTCATGGACACCTCGTGCTTTTCCCATTGACTCACTTTCCCTTATCATCCAATAGCACTAATAGCTCTTATCTAGGATTACCACATGGTAACCAGTAGTCGCATTAGTTACTTGTTATAGGTCTACACAGCGAGGTCTGTGCACGGTCTCTCGTAGTATAAATAGTAGTACTTTACAAAGAGATAGTTCCGGATTCGTTGAAAGTGACATGATAGCTGGAGATGATGGTCCGGCATTCAATGTCGAGGAGTTTGTAGGCTTGTTGCCCATGAGTGTACCCGATCATGATACATTTCTTTCCATGCAATCAGAATTTTTCCCCCCACTGCTCCTTGAGTGTGTATGCATAGGTGGGACACCCAAAGGGGCAGAAGAGAGCCAGATTGACTTGGCAATTGAAGGAAATTTGATAGGGTACTTTTCCAGCAAGTCCGGAGGTTGGACTGTGTGCGGAGATGTAAGTGGCGGCGGACATGGCATCAACCCAGAAAGATTTCAGGAGCTTTGACTCCTCCAACATGGTGTTTGCTAGTGTGGCCAATGTTTGGTTCATTCGTTCGGCTAGACCATTTTGCTCCGGAGTGTAGGGAGCAGATGTCTCGTGGATTGTGCCATCAGTTCGGAGTTGGTCTTGGAACGCCTTGTTGGTGTATTCCATTCCTCCGTCACTCCGGACGAATTTTGTGTAGGACTCGGAGAAGTCCTCTTGTCCAATTTCTAACCGGAGGAGGGTTTGCACATCTGATTTCCATTGGTTGTAGATCTGGAGAGCTTCATTTTTGTGTTTCATGAAGTAGATCCAGGGGAAACGGCTGAAGTCGTCAACAATGACTAGCCAGAATCTGTACCCTTCACGTGATCTCAGAGTTATAGGACCTCCGACATCCATGTGTATCAGTTCCACATCAGCAAACCTACATTTTTTCTGGGTCATTGAAATTAATGATCAGACTGACAGGCCTGAATGGCCTAATCAATGATAGATTGACCTGACTGACTGAACTGATTTGCTGACAAGCTGATAAGCTAATTTATTGAATGGACTGGTTGACTGACTAACTATCTAGCTGACAAATTGATAAACCTGACACACCTGACTGACTGACCAACTGACCAACTGATGTGACTAACAGAGATGACTAACTGATCAGCTGATGGGCTAATGGGCTGACTTGGCTGATTGACTGACAACCTGACTGACTGATAGACTGACAACCTGACTGACTGATAGACTGACATGACTGGTTGACTGGTTGACTGGTTGACTGACTGATGGGATGACAAGACTGACAAGACTGACCAGATGATTAATTGATTGACTGGCTGGACTGATGGGACTGATATCACTGGTGAATTGACAAGCTGATATGCTGATAGCTCTGAGAATGCTGATAGCAATGAATTACTTATGAATGATAGCACTGATAGCATGCTGTCAGTCAAGTCAGACAGCTCAGCAAGGTCATTGATTTTGATAACTCAGAAAAAATGTAGGTTTGCTGATGCAGTGAGTGAGTGGTCTGAGGGTCCTCCTTGGGTCGGAAAGGGAGTTTCTTCATCTTTCCAAGTGTGCACGCCTCACACAATGTGGGCGTTCCAGTAAGGGTGTCAATGCCTCGGAGTTGACCGCAGTTGACCATGCTCTGAATACGATCAACAGAGATGTGGCCCATTTGGTGGTGGAGGAGGTTGACATCAACAGTTGCGTGAGCAGCCTCCTTCTGAATACTCGGAGTAACCTTTGCATGGTACAGACCACTCCTATGCTTGGCAACAAGGATGGTGTTCCAATCCTTTCAGATGTAGCATGCATCAGACTTTGCTGGAAAGGTGACGGAAAGGCCTTTGGAGGCGAGTCGGTTTATGGAGATGAGCAAAAGGTGGAACTTCGGAATGAGTAGGACATCAGATAACACCACTTCATAGGTTTGTCCAGAGACTTGTGATATGAGGGGTACTGTTCCGATTCCTATGGCATGTGCTTTGGAGTTGTCTCCGAGGGTTACTGGACGTGGCGGGTTTAGCGGACAGTATGTTTGGAACCAGGATCAGTGAGGAACCATGTGGGATGATGCTCTGGAGTCAATGATTAGTGTGTTTCTCCCACTATCACTTTGCTCAGACGACAAGTACATCAGCAAATCATACAGTCACTTTACAGAACTTTGTGGGAACTTTGTGGCACTTTCGTAGTCATACGCGTAAAGTAAATTACTGCTTTCAAAGTAGGTCTCAAATCTTTAAAGTGGCTTTACAGCCACTTTCGCACTTTCTGTTTGTACACTTTGCTGCCACTTTACAGCTTTGACCAACTAGAATGAAAATTAAATACAATATTTATTGCAAAAACTACAGTAAAAACTACTACAGTGTAGTACCTGGCTCACAAGAATGATCGGGCTCAAGAGGATGTGGTGGAGGTGGGATGCAAGTGGTCATGCTCGAATGGACACGGTTGGGTGGGAAACGAGCGGTCACACTTGAATGGACACAGTTGGGTCAGAAATGGGTGGTCATGCTTGAATGGACACGGCCGGGTGGGGAATGAGCAATTGGGCTCAAGAGGACATGGTGGGGATGGAAGCAAGTGGTCATGCTTGAATGGACACGGTTGGGTGGGAAATGAGCGGTCGCGCTTGAATTGACACAGTTAGGTGGGGGATGAGCGTTGGGCTCAAGATGTCATGGTGGAGGTGGGATGTGAGCGGTCGTGCTTGAATGGGTTGTTGATGTGGAAGTGCGGTGGTGGTCACTGGTGACTCGGCAGTGTCATCACTGTCATCGTTGATGTAGGGGCGCAGTGATGGTGGTGGTGACACAGCGGCATTGTTGTTGTTGTTGCCCATGCGTGTGGTGGTGGTGGTGGTCGTCGTCATCCGGTTTCTCAGCTCATTTGAGCTGTTCATCGGCTCTCTGTTGATGTAGTAACTTCAACGGGTGTATGGTGGTGGCATGACATCGTTGTTGTGCCATTATCGATCGAGGTGTGGTGGTGGCACAGCGGTGTTGTTGTTGTTGTTGCCATCTTGATGGTGAACGTTGAGCGCTGAGCATCAGGAAAAAAGATCAACACTATATGGTACTATATTGTCCATGTAGCATTTGTAGTATGTGTTGTCTTCCCCCCTGTACATAAGCTACATAGCATGGTCCCATATCTATATATTACTATGTAGCAGGAGAATCAGTTCTCATTCTCGTGCTATATATGCTATGTAGTCAGAGTGGCTGACCATAGCTTAAATGTCACACTCGACAACGCACAACATATACTATATTGAACAAGATATCAATCTCGAGAGGTCACGACAATCTAGTATATATCCTCATCCTCGTCATAGTGCTGATTCTCCAAACCCTCATCATCCTCATCCTGGCCCATATCCTCATCCTGCTCCATACCACAACTATCCTCAACCTGCTCCATATCAATACCTTGGTCAACTAGTATGTCCTCGCTGCCATTGTCCTTGCCCATGCCCTCCATCTCCTAACACTTGCGAAGTGCATTCATGAATGCACAGTTCGGGATTGCCTTCTTTTTCTCAGTTGCACTTGGGACCATGACTCCTGCATGCATTCTGCCCAGGCCATCAAATGATTAATTACATGGATGGTCAGATCACTTTGGAAACGACTTACCTTCCCTTCATGTAGACCTGTTTCAACAGATTTGGGAGTAGCTTGTACTTGGTAGTCATCTTGTCGAATTCATCGAGTGATGCTAGATGGTCACTGAACACGCCAGAGTAGTTCTCCTCTTTAAATGAGATCATTTCACGCCCACCAGATCCCCACTCATCAATTGCACACTCAATCTGTGGACCTTGTCAGTAAGAATGAACAAGTATTAAATGAACTTACAGCAGTGAGTGCAAGGGCAAATCCGGCACAAGGAAATGGGGAGTAATACTTTTCCCAGCGGAGAGCATTGTCACCCTTGTTCTTGAATAAAACTTTGTTGATGAGTTGCTGGATGGCTGGGTTGGTATAAAGACCTGTATGTTCGTTGATGATAGCACCACGAATCTTGGCAAAAAGTGTGAGCCCACTTATCGGGAAATCTGGACTCAGATGGGACTTACATGAAAAATGAATCCTGAATCCTGCTTGAGCTCGCTGACGAGTACACGGTTCTTCTCTTGCACGTCCTTGTCTGCACTTGTTTCAAACCCGAACATTGTTGCAACAATAGGGCGAGCCCTTGACTTGAATTGACCTCGAAGATAAGTACTTCGCGCTGTAATCTACAATGGGATTGAGACCTGACACACAACAAGCAATATACACTTACCAATTTCAACAAGGTACCGTCAGGCTGGAGTTGCACGGTGTGGTGACTGCATGTGAACGTCCATGCACCCTTTGCCCATTCGAGTTCCTTGATCCCAGAAGGGAATGCATTATCATTCAGTAAAATCGCAATAGATTTCGATAGCGGTTTGCAGGACTGAGCGCGTGGCTGCATCATAATCACTCACCTTGGGTTGTTCCTTTGCTGCTGCCAGTGGCTTGATTGGCATGGCTGCCTGGCTAGAGATGGGTGCTGCCGCCAGAGATGAATCTGCATCAATCGTGAGCATCCTCAGATTCAGAGCAGAGGGGTCACATGGTGAGTCTTCCGACTTCACATTGGACACTCCCTTGTCTCCCTCATCATCATCACTGAGGACGATTGCATGACGGACACGCTTTCTTGGTGTTTGATCCTGATCATCGAGCACGTTCTGCTCAGTAATTCTGTTGGATGAAAGGGTGGCAATCGGAAATCAGCAGGGCCATACTTAAAATTATCGTATTCTTACTGGGAGGGCGGGAAAGGAGTTGGCTCATGGTCGCATGCTCTTTTAAGGGAGACCAGCTGACTTGGATTCTTGGGCATGGAATCATTGGTCGTGGATAGCTCATCAATGTTCAGCACCGCTCTCTCGCGCTTAAGCTTCTGTACTTTCATGGACTGGGTTGGCATGAGGGCACACACGCACTGCAGGAGCATGCCAGTGGCAGCCTGCTTTGGGACTGGGTTGAACTTCGGTGGCATCCTGGCCAGGCTGGGCACAGGTGGTACATTTCCCTTGCGGGCAATGAGCAGCGAGGAGAGCGCTGCTCGAGTGACACTGGCATTATTGCTCGCGACGACAGGTCTGGAAGTGAACTGTGCACAAAGAACATTAGGATTTCCAAAAAAGAAAAAGAGAAAAAAAAAGGTACTGCATTATCAGGGGCGAGTGCCTGCATGGAATGCACGGTGTTGGTCTTTTGCGCAGCATTGGTCGTTCCTGTCACTGTAGCACTGTCCAAGCCTTGTTCAACTGCCTTGCTAGCTTGCTCGCGCTTTCGCGTTAGCTCCTCACAATGCTTAGCCTTTATGAGAGCTTGCTTTTCAGATGCTTGTTTCTCCTGCTGATGGTCTTCTGCCTCGCATGTGAGATAAAATTGTGTTGTAACTCATCTGTGTGTGCTTACCCAACATAGCTTGTACCTTCTCACTTGGACGACAGGTACAACCGCGAGTAGATGTGGTAGATTGTGAGAGACAAATATCATCTGAAATGTGAGACATTGGTTCAGACAGTAAATGGTTGGGGTGTCTGAGGGTGAATAGAAACAATGAAAGTCCATGTTAACTGGAAAAATATATAAAGGACGAGGTTGGCACTCAGTAAGCGGTCCCAGGCCCTGAATTGGTTGCATTATTATTTACTATTGGGTTTGTAAAATAAATGGAGACTGGAATGTACATGTACAAGCCAGGGTTCGTGCTCAACAGTCAACCATCATGCCGCATGTTGGACACATCAGAGTACTTGCTCGTCATGCCTGTGGCCACTGTGGCCAGGCATTTCCTACCTCGAGTGGTGTGCGCCGGCACGTTGCACATTCTGCACAGTGTCAAGCTGCCGCCAATGACACCATTACACGGCATTCAGTGGGTGCAGTACCTGAAACTGAATCTAAGGACAATGAAGAAAATGGGTATGAACGGGAAGACTTGGATGGACCTGGAGACTCAAACTCGGATAGAGAAATCGGAAACAGACTTGAAGATGGGGATGAGTTTGCCAGCAGACTGGATGAAGGCCTACTGCACAAGAATGAGCCTGGAGATGTTAGAGAGGATGAAGAAACCAGGCATGAAGACTTGGACGAACCTGGAGATAGAGATGGTGAAGAAACCAGGCCATTTCCACGCTACGCAATGGAGTTTGATGAGCACTCAGCCGCTGAGGTGCTGGGCACCGGGAAAACTTCTTTCCAAGTGATGAAGGACGTTCAAGATGCCTCCGGACAGGGCATGTATTCCCCATTTGCAGATAAGGGGGAATGGGAGTTGGCTGAATGGCTTATCAACAACACCAATCAGCGGGCTATGGATGAGTTCCTAAAATTATTGATTGTGAGTACACAATGTTTGAAATGATGATATATACTTACCTTCATTGGGACAAGACTCGGGAGCGGACGCAACCAAGTTATCAAAGCAAATATACCTTTATGAAGCTTATCGATCAACTTCCCACTGGACCAGAATGGAAGTGTGAGCTTGTGCGAGTCCGTGGTGAAGAACCCGTTGAGCCCGATGAAAACGATGAAGCAGCCGCAAATGACGACAGCATAGAAGAGCTCAAGCTCTGGTTGCGCGATCCGGTTGCCTGTGTGCAAGAGTTGATTGGGAATCCAGAATTTCACGGGGAGATAGCATACGCACCCGAGAAAGTCTACACCGACTGTCATGGAACAACTCGATGATATGATGAGATGTGGACAGGCGATTGGTGGTGGGAGACACAGGTGAGTACATGAGTAATGATAAGTAATAATTCACCCCCTTATGCACTCTCCAGCACCGTTTGCCTGCTGGAGCAACAGTCGCACCGGTAATTCTTGCATCCGATAAGACTGAGCTGTCGTGGTTCAAGGGTAACAAGAACGCATGGCCGGTATACTTAAGCATAGGGAACATTTCTAAGGGCATCCATCGTCAGCCAGCTCGCCATGCTTCCATTTTACTGGGCTACATACCTTTGTCAAGAATGGATGCCTTCAAGGACAACTCCGTCGCCGGTTACTGCCTATTCCATTATTGTATAAAGAAAATCGTTGAACCCCTTGTCACGGCCGGTCGTGAAGGAGTGGAGATGGTGTGTGCTGATGGACGGATTCGTCGTGTCTTCCCAGTCCTGGCAGCTTATATCGGGGATCACCCAGAGCAATGCTTGGTGGTGTGTTGCACAGAGAACAGGTGCCCAAAATGCCTCGTCTCAGCTAATCAAAGAGGCGCAAACCTGTGATTTCCAGCTCGTAATCAAACACAAACAACAAACATTTTACACGTGCAAGCCACAGGTCAATATCCACCTGAGTTTATCACTCAAGGCCTATGTGCTGTTTTCTCTCCTTTCTGGGCCGATCTCCCCCACGCCGACATTTTTTCCTGCATTTTGTCAGACATCCTACACCAACTTCACCAAGGCATATTCAAGGATCACCTCAAAAAATGGTGTGCCACTCTCGCCAGCAAGAAAAACTTTGATGTACATTTCCGTGCCATGCCACTCCATCCCGGGCTGCAGCATTTTAAGGAGGGATTTTCTAAAGTCAAGCAGTGGACTGGTGCTGATCACAAACAACTCCAGCGTGTCTTTGTCAGTTCCCTAGTTGGTACTACACCTCATCAAGACATTGTCAAAGCCAGTCGTGCTCTACTCGACTTCATCTACATCGCACAGTATCAATCTCACATGGATGACACCATCCTTGCCTTACAGCAAGCCCTCAACGATTTTCATGATCTTAAGGAGATTGTTACAGACACTACATTTCTCAATTACATTTCACTACCATTCATTTCCTAATCACTAACACTAGTCCCACTAGTGCACACAAAACACTACCAAAGTATACCATAGTATTCCTTCACTTGCCAAGACTTACCTCATCAGGTCACATGTCTCCCACCCTACTAGTCACATGACCAAGTCACATGATCTTATCTAGGCTGTGCACCTCATGCCACCTCATGGTATACACATTGCACCCTTATGCTTGCCTCATGACTTTCCTCTTGACTCACTTTCCCTTATCCTCCAATAGCATTAACAGCTCTTATCTAGAGCATCCTCATGGTACCCAGTAACCGTGGTATTAACCTTATTTAGATTCCCACAGCCTTTCCACAGCTTGGCCTGTGCTCGCACTTAGCCCCTATAAATACCCCTATGTTTGTAGTACTATTCTCTAGTCTAGTTCTCTCTTGCTGTTTCCCCTCTCTTGTTAGTTCCCCATGTTCTTTCTGTTCTTTCCCCTCTATTCTCATTGCTAAGCAATCTACCATAGACCCTAGTGGTCTAGTGATTGTACTTGATAACAGAACAACTCATTGCAAGTGCTCTAGGATCTACCAGGCAACCTCCAGAACCTCCTATTGTCCTAGATAGGATATTGGGTCGTTACAGAGATCTTTGTCGAACTTGGATGCTGGGATCACTTCAACATCCCAAAGCTCCATTCATTACTCCATTACGCTGACACGATCAAAAAGCTTGGTAGCCTTGACGGCTTAAACACAGAGAACTCAGAGCGACTACACATCAACTACGCGAAAAAGGCCTACATTAAGAGCAACCGCAAAGACTACACAATTCAAATGACGAAATGGCTTCAGCGCCAAGAAGCCATCATATGGTTCAAGACGTTTCTTGCCTGGCATGGATTCAGCACATCCAATGGTGCGGTGGTGTTACCATCCAGCGGGTACGACACTAATAACACAGATGACCATGTAGCCACCACTGTACCTTCCCTGGGTACATGATATCGCATATCCAACCGGCCTCATTCCCCAAAAAAGTCTGTGCAATATTTAGCTCAACACCACGGTGCAGTGGGCTTTAGCGAAGCTCTCAAAGCTTTTATCAATACTTTACCACATGGCCATCAATATTTCGAACTGAATGTCAATGATCGGTTTGACTGTTTCAGCAATATTGTTATTCCCTTACAGCTTCAGGAACATATGTCAAACGACAATCACACAAGGATTCGGTGCCATCCGCAGCACTCCAATGGTCAATGCAAGCACCCAACGCCAGCTCATTTTGACACCGTTTTGATTGCGACTGATGATGAGGCTCGGGAGCGTGGTGGCTTCCATGGTATTTTTTCATTCATCTCCGAGTCTCTATCTAATCAGTACTTACAGAACTGTGCGTCGCTGAGATACGCGTGATCTTCAACCTCCCACCTCATCTGGGAAGATTTTCTGAGCCGCTCGCCTATGTTCACTGGTTCAAGCCATTACGCCATATTGATGACAATGTTCAGATGTTCCGAATCATGCGCTCAACACAAAACCACCGGCCTAACGTGGCCGTTGTCCCTGTATCTCGACTGGTTCAACCTTCATCAGCAAACCTACATTTTTTCTGAGTTATCAAAATCAATGACCTTGCTGAGCTGTCTGACTTGACTGACAGCATGCTATCAGTGCTATCATTCATAAGTAATTCATTGCTATCAGCATTCTCAGAGCTATCAGCATATCAGCTTGTCAATTCACCAGTGATATTAGTCCCATCAGTCCAGCCAGTCAATCAATTAATCATCTGGTCAGTCTTGTCAGTCTTGTCATCCCATCAGTCAGTCAGTCAACCAGTCAACCAGTCAACCAGTCATGTCAGTCTATCAGTCAGTCAGGTTGTCAGTCAATCAGCCAAGTCAGCCCATCAGCCCATTAGCTGATCAGTTAGTCATCTCTGTCAGTCACATCAGTTGGTCAGTTGGTCAGTCAGTCAGCTGTGTCAGGTTTGTCAATTTGTCAGCTAGATAGTTAGTCAGTCAACCAGTCCATTCAATAAATTAGCTTATCAGCTTGTCAGCAAATCAGTTCAGTCAGTCAGGTCAATCTATCATTGATTAGGCCATTCAGGCCTGTCAGTCTGGTCATTAATTTCAATGACCCAGAAAAAATGTAGGTTTGCTGATGTTGCCATCTAGTTCCCAAATTTTCGAGTGGTGCGGTTAACCCACTCTGGAATCATAACCATACAATGATATCAGCTGAAACATTCTATCTAAATAGGTATATTAACCCTCGGATTTTCGAACAGTACAGACTGCACGTGTTGTAAACACACGTGCGAGTCTTGGGGTGCTAGTAGGGAGTGGGCGGGTGGGCGGGTGGTAGGTCTTAATTATATGGGTCACACGTCATACTAATCCTATCACTGATAGCCTATTTTTTCTTTTTTCTTTTGTATCGGCATTTTCAGCGCCGGTTGGGCAGGCAGGCAAGCAGTAAGTCCTCATTACTATGGACTTGATCGAGCATTGACGGTGATGTGAAGAGGGGCATTGCTCTTGTGCAAACGTTTGGATGTGAATTCATCGACATTGGCCAGGACCGTGTAGTATAACATGGAACCACATCACATCATTTCGTTGTCTCCCACCGTCTGTCATACGAAATTGTGTATTTTGTATTACCCATCTACTATGCATTACGACTCTTACACTACGGTTGAATTCATTTGGATTGAGGTCACTACTTAGACACTGGTAGCCATAGAAAAACTTTAGCCTGTGATGGTAGTCCAAGTAGCATGTGATGTGGAGCTCCAAGTGTTGAAAGGTGGCATGAGAGTAAGTCACGTGACCTGTAATTACTAGTAGTATATAAGACTTGTCTGAGTCTGAATAAAAAGAACACTTCTTGATCCTGAACCACATCGTTCTATTAAGAAACACCTTCCCAAAGGTAAGTACCACTGCAGCAGTTCCCTACCCTGTGCGGCGTCAGCCGCCGGGTACGTGTCATTGCAATAGGTTATGAGCCCCACAGCTCTGATGTTCTTGAACGTCATCTGCTCAGTGGCGAACGCATTAGGAACACTGGCTGTCCCATGCAGCAACACCGGACACTCTGATGCGGCAATGCTCAGAGTAACTGCCAACAGACTACAGATGTAGGGGGTCGTTATGACCCTACATTCTGGAAGCTCTGAGTGTTCAGTGATGCAGGAATTCTCCCGCTCCCTTTATTGGTTCATGCTGACACTTCACTCTTTCAGATCCTACATTCGAAATGTCTTCCTCAACCCTCACCTCGATTGCCAAGCTTAATGGCACCAACTATAAGTGTTGGGCCCAGGACATGGAGGCCTATCTCCGCGCCAGCGGGTTCTATCAGAAAATGAACAAAACCCACCCGGATGACACTAAGGTCGAAGCCCAGGAAAAGTGGGACGAGAACAATGACCGGGCCCTTGGGTCCATTTGTCTCCACCTTGAACCCCATGTCTCTTCCCGCTTCATGGCCTATGGCACCGCCAAGTCGCTTTGGGATGCCCTCAAAGCCCAGTACTCCACCACCTCCATGGCCTCCGCCTACACAGAATGGTGGAACATGCTCGGGATTACCATCCCCGACAACCAACACCCTGGCCCCGCTTTCTCAAAGCTGAACGCCAGCTTCACGACGCTCGAGGACCTCCAACACAAGGTCCCTGACAACCTCAAGGCCCTCATCACGATGGCCAAGCTACCCAAGTACGCTGAGACCCTCCATCAGCAGCTCAATGCTGCCATCGACTCCAACCCCACCAAAAACAAGATCATGACCATGGGGGAACTGGAAACAGTCCTCGCCGCTGCTTGGCAGCACTACCTCACCCACTGTAAGCCACAGCAAGCACAGGCGAACAAGATTACCAACATCCGACGTCAGCAGGGCGACCCCCAATTCTCAAAGCAGCAGCAGCCGGCACAACCCGCCGGTGTAGAGGGCGAGAAGGAGAAAGGCAAGGGGAAGAAGCGTCGTCAGGGCAAGTGCTCTGTAGAAGGAGAGAAGGAGTGCAAGGACTGTGTGGCCACCACCGCTGAACAATCTTCCACCTCGTTCGCATTCGCGAACTTCTTCCAGGAGCCCGCGGTCTTCAGCCCGGCCTCCCTTGACTTCAACGAGCCTGTCCCGGACCCCCGTGCTCTCGCACACACTCCCGGTGTCTCTTACCCCAGTCCCCCTGCTTTCCCGCAGGCCCTAGAGGCCATCTCTCTTGCTCGCCGCATTGAGGCGACTCCCACTCCCCAGGTAATTCACACCCTGGAACCCATCGCCACTCGCCGCTCCCATGTCCGGCAGCACTCTGCTTTCATGGAGGACGGCCATTTTGGCGCTCGCACCCTCCCACGCAACCATGCCGGCCCCTCTGCGCCCTCTCTTATGGAGCACATGGAGACCCCCCGAATCGTCGAGTTATTCTCCGATTCAGATGATGAGGATGCCGTGAGCTTGGGTGAGATGGAGGTCGACAATTTCATCGAAGAATTCTTCGGTGACGCGATTGATTGGCAAGTCCCCCTATTCCTATGTCCGTCTCTAGCAGGCACTGATGCACAGTTTTTATCGCCACAGATATTATGTAGTTCATATATGACGCATACGCCTGTACTAGTAGATAGCAATCCTAGTACACCTCTTTTCGCAATGTGTGATCAGTGTACGAAGCCGGTATCCAGCAAAGGAAAGGAAAAGGAACATGTCCATGAGATACCACCAGACATGTGGCTCCTCGATTCAGGAGCTTCAACACACTACACCAACGATTTGAACGACCTGATTGAGTACTCTGAGTTTACTCAGCCAACATACTCTCAGACTGCCAATGGCCGTGCCAGCATTCTAGGCAAAGGCACTGCAATGATACAATACAATGGTAAACTTGTGTGGTTATCGCCAGTTATTTACATGCCTACGTGTAATGTAAAGCTCATTTCCATGGGCACCTTGTTAGTTGACGCATGCATGACCTTGAAAACCCGCACCAACACTATAGACATCTTTGATAAGTGCTCTAGGCAGATCATTCTGAGTTTTCATTCTCATGGTGACACCATGTACTGGATACGTGCACCCACAGTTCGTCCACAAGTTGACCTAGCATCTATGACCTCTGTGGACTATGAACTCCTACACCGCCGATTAGGCCACCCCTTGCGCGAAGTGCTCCGTGCTGCAAAGAAGCACATTAAGGACTTCCCAGAGATCAACATACCATTGAACCCTCCTATCTGTCCTGGCTGCCAACTAGGAAAACAGCCCAACCATCCTTATCCTCATAGCAAGAAGCAGGCCACCGCTCCCTTTGAGTTGATTCATTCAGATCTTAAGTCTTTTGAGATTGATTCGTACCACAAGTACAAGTACACCGTCGTCTTTTATGATGACTATACCTCGCACGCTTGGTTAATGTATATAAAGACCAAGGATCAAACCCTTCGAGTCACAAAGCAGTTCATTGCCCACATCCGGAATCACTCCAACACCGTGATAAAACACTGGCGAACTGACACCGGTGGAGAATTTACCTCCGCGGCCTTCACAGGTTATATGAAGGACAATGGCATTAACATGCAACAATCCGCCCCCTATGTACACCAACAGAACGGGCGTGTGGAACACTTGATCCGTACTTTAATGGACAAAGCACAACCTATGCGACTTCAGGCTTGTTTACCTGAGTCATACTGGGAATTTGCACTGTTTCATGCACTGCATGTGTACAATTGTACCCCCTCTGCTCGATTAAACTGGAAAACGCCATCCAAGATGCTTTCTGGCTCTAAGCCGATTATATCACATCTTCGGGTTTTTGGCTGCGGTGCCTATGTGCACATTGCTCCAGAAAATTGTGGTGGGAAATTGCAACCCAAGTCGCAATTGATGATCTATCTAGGTGTTTCCACTGGTAGTGATTCAAACTATCTATTCATGCGCCCTAACAATGTGCTACATATCTCGGCACACACCATCTTCGATGAGAATCTGTTCCCCAGATGCTCAAAGGCGCAGCCTCACAGGCCGATTAACTATCCGCCTGCCCCACATAATGATGATGAGCCCTCTGACTCGGATTCTACTCCAGATGAGTCTGATGCAGAATTCGCTCCTCGTTCACAATCACCTTCGCAACAGAAAGCACCGCAGCCCCTTACTCCACCTCCGGTTGCTCCTCCCTCACCTCCTCCTGCTACACCACCCCGGCGGTTCCCGCTCGCCCACAACGCCCTCAACGTGAACGACGTGCCCCTTTCCATCCCGGAAATGTATACGGGAACGTCGCGACCCGCTTAGACAGCTGCGTGACATCGAAAAGGACTCCGATTGGCGAAAGCTAGTCGAAGGATCAGGAGCTGGTCCATCAGATTCACCAGTAGTCCCTGGTGGCATGCCCCACTCCCCGACTCCGTCGGAGGATGATGTGGACCGCATGACCAGGGAAGGGGGAGACACTTTGGTTTCATACCTCTGCAACCGTGCCATTCCACTTGACGAGTACTATTCAACTGTCAACTATAGGGAATGGACATACCGCGACATACTGAAGTTGCCTGAAGAAGAACAGAAGCTATGGCGTAAAGCCTGTGACATAGAGCTTCAAATGCTCAAAGACCGCAAGGTCTATGAGATCGTAGATCGACCCGCACACAGAAAGGTTATTAAAAACCGATGGGTCTTTGATGTAAAAACCGACGGAAGAAAGAAAGCCCACCTTGTAGCCAAGAGCTTTTCCCAAGTAGAAGGGATTGATTTCGATCAAATATTCTCTCCTGTTGTATGCTTTGAGACAGTGCGGTGCATGCTCGCCCTCTCAGCATTAGAGAACTAGTACATTACTGGTCTCGACGTCCGATCCACCTACCTATATGGCAAACTGGACGAAGAACTCTACATGGAATTCCCTGAAGGCTTTATGCCTCCACACCTCAAGGGAAAAGTTTTAAAGTTACTACGCGCCTTATATGGCCTAAAACAAGCAGGATTAGCTTGGTGGCGCGAACTTGACCAATCCATGAAAGAACTTGGCTTCACGCGTCTTAAAACAGATGCTGGCCTATTCATCTATCGCAAAGGCAAAGAGCTCGTCCTAGCGATTATCTATGTAGACGACACCATCTTCTGCGGCCCCAACAAAACCTTGGTAGATAAGGTTAAGGCTGCCTTCATGAAGAAGTGGAACTGTCGCGACTTAGGAGAAATATGCGAATTCCTAAGGATGAACATACGTCGAGATGGTCAAACGATTAAGATAGACCAGCGAGAATACCTCGACAAAGTCATAGAGCGATGCGGAATGACTAACGCAAAAATCGCCAATACCCCTCTCCCTCAGGGCTACTACCCAGAGAAGAATGAATCCCCTGTCAACCCGGAACTTCGGACACGATTCCAGACAGTGATCAGATCATTACTGTACCTTATGATCGGTACACGACCAGACATCTCATATGTGGTTACCCAACTCGCCCGCATGTCTGCCAACCCATCAGAAGAGCATCTAAACAAAGCTCTATATATTTGCTGGTACCTATTAGGAACCCGAGACTACGCTCTCGTCTATAAGGGCAAAAGCAGCAAAGGCATCATCACCTGCACCGATTCTGATTGGGGACAAGACAAGGTCACCTCCCACTTGCAGACAGGTTATTACCTGAAACTAGCGGACGGTGTGTTTTTGTGGAATTCACACTTACAAAAAACCACTGCTCTGTCCTCTACTGAGGCTGAGTACATGGCCTTGAGCAACTGTATGCGCCAGGCTATTTGGATCTATCAAATGATGGAAGAGCTCGGTTACAAACTTGGCCCTATTCCCATCTGTGGTGACAACCAAGGATCGCTCTTCATAGCGCAGAATCCTGTTACCGAAAAACGCTCCAAACATATCCAAATCTGGTATCACTTTGTACGTGACACTGTGATGGTATGGAAGCAGGTTGAGCTACTGTTTATCCCTGGAACTGATAACCCAGCAGATATGTTCACCAAGAACCTTGGACACATCAAGTTCAAGCAGTGTTGCTCCCAGCTCGGTTTAGAGCTTTACTCGCCGTCTTCATGATTGTGCGGATGTCTCTATTTTACTATATAACTTCTCACTTGCATATCTACATATCTACCGTATACTAGACAAGGGGGAGTGTTTAAAGGTGGCATGAGAGTAAGTCACGTGACCTGTAATTACTAGTAGTATATAAGACTCGTCTGAGTCTGAATAAAAAGAACACTTCTTGATCCCGAACCACATCGTTCTATTAAGAAACACCTTCCCAAAGGTAAGTACCACTGCAGCAGTTCCCTACCCTGTGCGGCGTCAGCCGCCGGGTATGCGTCATTGCAATACCAAGGCACTGTCGATGACATAGTACGATATCAACTACAAAGCTGTGGCAGTGTGCTATGGTCATATTCCCTTTTTGCAGATGAGCGCTGAACAACAGCGATACTAATATCGAAGACCTGGTGGGTATTGAAATTTTTTACCAAGTCCATTGTCTATGACGCTATGCTGTCACAGTGTCACTTGGTCGGAGTGTGATACTTTAGCGCTTTATGGACTTTGACAGCTTTAGCTCACAAAATTACTTAATGAATTTGTCAAAGTGCCTTAAAGTAATGTAAAGTGATGTGAGGATTTGCTGATGTAGGCCTGAATGCGTTTGATTAGGGACTGCAATACATTTGCACTGGCTACGTGTGTGGAGTCCGGAGTATCCGGAGTTCCTTCCACTGGATTTGCCTTCTCCTTTCCTTTTCTCGGCCGTTTAAAACCTCCCTTTCTCAATTCCTCGACCCATGCTATATACAGGTAGCAATCTCCAGAGTTATGCGTGGGGGAGAGGTGGTGTTCACACCAGGCAGAGGTGTTTGGAGGTCGTGTCCATTGTGCTCCGGAGACCTTCATGGCAGACTCCGAGTGTCCAGCTGATTGGAGGTGGGCATCCTCTGCAATGATCCAAGTTTCTACGGCGTCAAAGGTTAATTTGCTGTCCTCCACAGTGTTGATGAGGGAGGACTTGAACAGTTCCCATGCCGGAGACTTCAGGAGGGAGTTGAGAAGGATGAATGCCATGACTTTGGAGTCAACGGCGAATTTCATGCTGGCAAGCCGAGATTCAGAGGTGCGGAGTGAAGCAATGTGCTCTGATACTTCGGAGTTGCTGAAATATGTAGAACACGGAGGAGACACTCGGAGTGTCTAGGAGCGATAGGAGTTTGTCCCAAAGTTCTTTTGTGGAGGTACAGGACTCTGTCTTGAGCAGGAGAGCGTCAGAGAGGCGTTCCTGTATGATGCCATGGGCTTTTTCATCACTTTTCAACCACTCACGGATGTCCAAAGCTGGTACTCCAGTTGCGAGGGTTGGTTTTTTTTACATATGTTCCAGTGATGACTCCATGTACTTTGTTTGTGTGGAGTTTTCGGGTAACCTTTACTTTCCACAGGGGGAAGGTTTCGGGTCCCGTTAGAATTTCGTCATTTCGGATGGTATCCGATGTCATGTTTGAGTGACAGGATCGGGTAGAGTTGACAGAAGAAGATTTATTTTCTGACAGGTGTCAGATGGCTGGTAGCCAAAGGTAGCTGGTAGCCGGAATTCGTTCCGAAAGAACAGTAAGGCGTGTGCTGAGGGGTGTGCGAGTGTTGAGTCGTTTCGAGCTTGTCTGATTTAGCTTGCGCTAACAGGGCTCATAACCTAACAAGGTCCGAAGGCAAGACTGGCTAGTCCGAAGGTCCGGAGCAGAGCGGAGCTAGCAAAGACCGGAGTAGACCGGAGCTCAGTCGATGCCAAAGAGGACAGAACAACTTAGTATTTACCTAGCGAAGACCGGAGTAGACCAGAGCTACAGCTATGAGTACAGGCATGAATACTAGATGTAAGAGACTTACCTCAGTCGATGCCAAAGAGGACAGAACGACTGAGGTGCTATAGTATGAAGTGGAGGGTTTATATAGTGTATGGTAAAGGGACACTTGTACCTCAATTAGTAGGGTAAGCGTAAGGATCGCGCCACACAATATAGTGATACATACACGCTCCGGAGTCTCGAAGATATGAACTCCAGAGATGGGACAAGTCTGTTATGAGTCCCCATGTCCGGAGCAGTCTCCGGACTTCGGACCTGGTGATATTTTGTCAACTGACTTGTGTTTAAGATGGTAGCATGGTCATGAATGTCTTTTGTCTAGCCTTGCCTGATGTATATACTTCACAATCTCTCTGTGTGCACAATAGTATCCCGCTTTCATCAGCAAATCACCCCCCACTATATAGACCCAAACAGACCTGGATGGATCTGCACAGGGCTGTACAGGTCAATTTGGTACAGCTAGGGCATTGTCTGTGCAGGTCTGTATGGATCTGTACAGATTCTGTACAGACCTGCACAGATCTATACAAACAACACAACTCTGTGCAGACCTGCACAGACCTGGCTCACAATTGCACTCTGGGTGAAATAGGGTGATTTGCTGATGTTGTGCACCATCACAAAATCATCGCACGAAAAAGATACCCGACCATGTGTCATGGTGTAGTCGTCAGGTGGATAATATTGTTTGAGATAATATAATAAGTATTGGCACACATTTAGTACACCATCCAAACTTCAAATTTAGAAGCAAGACTAATTCTTCGCCAATATATCATAATTTGTCCACGTCCATACACTAAATTTCAGCCAACATCTAGAGGTTCGTTCAGACATGAAGTTCTAATATTTTTTTAATGTTGAGTTTTATTCAAAGTACAGGCTTGACATTTTGTTCACAATTCAAACCTGTCCTAAATCCCGAAAATTCTGTTGTGTGAGCTAACATATTGACGCGACTTGCAGCTTGCAGCAAGACCGGAAAGCAGAATAAACAGCCAAGGGCCACATCCGTGGCAAAATCCCGCTACAGATTGCACGTGTTTATCAAAATTTTAGTCACCGAGATATAAGTACTAGAGTAAGCGCTGAAGCTTCGGCAGGAACCTTGTTTACAACAACATAATGTTTTAGCAACCTGAAGTAGCATACAAGTACTATGTACAACCTTTGTTTCATGGAAAGATGGAAAGGAACTATCAAGACATAGAGTGAGGCTGTGTCAAACCGTGCAAGAGGCGAAATCGTGCAAATAGTACTCAACGAACGAGAAGAACAACCATTGTCTTCACAATCCATTGTCTTCACAATCCATTGTCTTCACAATCCATTGTCTTCACAATCCATTGTCCATCTCGAATATCCACCAGCATACGTACTTATAAAAATGCTCAGTACGAAAGTTAACCGCCTCGACGGACTGGAAGAAAATGTCATACCGCTCGAACCCATGGAATGGACATTCACGATAGTAGCAGGAAACAACAACAAGACGGTTGTCAGGTGCCAGCTGCCTCATCAGCAAACCTACATTTTTTCTGAGTTATCAAAATCAATGACCTTGCTGAGCTGTCTGACTTGACTGACAGCATGCTATCAGTGCTATCATTCATAAGTAATTCATTGCTATCAGCATTCTCAGAGCTATCAGCATATCAGCTTGTCAATTCACCAGTGATATCAGTCCCATCAGTCCAGCCAGTCAATCAATTAATCATCTGGTCAGTCTTGTTAGTCTTGTCATCCCATCAGTCAGTCAGTCAACCAGTCAACTAGTTATGTCAGTCTATCAGTCAGTCAGGTTGTCAGTCAATCAGCCAAGTCAGCCCATCAGCCCATTAGCTGATCAGTTAGTCATCTCTGTCAGTCACATCAGTTGGTCAGTTGGTCAGTCAGTCAGCTGTGTCAGGTTTATCAATTTGTCAGCTAGATAGTTAGTCAGTCAACCAGTCCATTCAATAAATTAGCTTATCAGCTTGTCAGCAAATCAGTTCAGTCAGTCAGGTCAATCTATCATTGATTAGGCCATTCAGGCCTGTCAGTCTAGTCATTAATTTCAATGACCCAGAAAAAATGTAGGTTTGCTGATGCTGTCACGCCGGCTTACGCATTTACAGATTATCGCTCCGGACAAACAATCTGAAATGCGATAATAGATATTGTACCACCACCCACTGGTGCACTTACTCCCTTCAACATATACGTGGCTTTGTCACGTTGCCGTGGTCGTGATAATATACGCTTATTAAGGGACTTCGACGAGAAGTTGTTGACAAGACATCCAAGCGAGTACCTTTGCATGGAAGATGAGAGGTTAGACAAACTTGACAAGGAAACAGAAAGATGGTGGAATAGTCTACTTGCAGACAAATGTGTAAACTAAGAAACAGAACCCAACGAGTAATAAGATTCCTAGTGACGACGTCGAAGCAAACAAAAACGTAAATATCCGGCGAGTACACTTGGCATCCCCAACAAAGAATCGATCAAGGAGAAAGACAACGGAGCAAATGTTCCATCATCGTAAAGGGCCAAATCGAAAGCTACAACCTAAGAGCCTGGACGGTAGTAGAACCCGGTGCGAGGTTTTCATGAAAACCCACCTTGTGTAAGCTGGAAGTTCAAGCAGAGCCTCAAGTCTTCCTAGTACTAGATCTTGAGACTATCATCGATAACGACACCCACAAATGCTTGACATCGACAGGGAAAGCACCACATCCCATGATGATTCTGGCTTCCAGGATGATGATGACAACAATACTTCTCAGTTCTTAAACCTTCTAGTCCTTCAAAATCAGCAAATGAGCACGATCCTCATGAAATCAATCCTCCTCGTCGCTGACATGGTTGCTGCAACTAGCCTTAAAGCACAGCCCATTCCTTACCACACCTCCATATTGACTGGCCGGATGTGGGTACTAGAACTTCTCGCTGGCCATCCCGATCGTATTCGCAATGAGCTTGGTGTCCGGAAGGATGTCTTCCACCAGCTCATTCATGAGCTATCATCTCAAGGGTACACCGACTCCAGACATGTCATGCTGGAGGAGCAACTCAGTATTTTCCTATATACCTGTGTAACTGGCCTCTCATGCAGGCATGTTGGGGAGCGCTTTCAGCGTTCAAATGACACGATATCAAAGTAAGCATTTTCTGTTTCTCATCTTGCCCGAAGAGTACTAACCATTCCTCATAGATATTTCCGCAAGATGCTAGACGCTTTCTCATCACCTGGAATATACAACAAATATGTCAAATTACCCCGCGCGGATGACCCGACACCATCTCGCATCGCGGATGATCCTACGGTATACCCCTTTTTCAAAGACGCAATCGGTGCAATCGATGGGACCCACATTGCATGTACCCCTTCAGCGGCAGAAAGGGAAGCCACCCGCAACCGCAAAGGATTTCATTCACAGAATTGCCTCTTTTGCTGCAATTTCGACCTCGAATTCATGTACATCCTCAGCGGGTGGGAAGGGTCCACCCCGGACGCTTCCGTTTACCATGATGCTCGCACATCAAACTTCACAATACCTACTGGAAAGTACTATCTTGCTGATGCCGGTTATCTGATCTGTCCTCAACTACTTGTCCCATACCGCGGTCTCCAATACCATTTACCCGAATGGGACCACGCACGAATGAGGTATGCGGAATTCTTGGCCGCAGCATTTCATCATTCATCATTTCTACAGGCCTGCAAATGCTCGCGAGTATTTTAATCTACGTCATGCCCAACTCCGCAACGTTGTTGAGTGGATTATCGGTGTACTCAAGCGGCGGTTTCAAATACTTGTAATACCCCCCGAATTTAGCATGGATATTCAGGCCCGCATCCCCCTCGCTCTCTGTTGCATCCACAACATCATCCGGAAACATCATCCTGACGATTTGAGAGACCGTGAAGCAGAACAAGGTGCAGCAGAGGAGGGATCGACAGGGATTCCGGTTGATGAAACAGCGGATTATGGTGACACAGCGAGTGGTTTCATTACACAGCAAGAACGCAACGAGATGGCGGGTAAGTGGAAAGAGATCACCGAAAGTCTTTGGGAGGACCACAATCAATACATTCACCATAGGATGAGCAGACAGTAGTGTACATCACAATAAATACTACAGTGCACGCCACAGAACAGCTAGGTTGTATTTGTACTAGCCTCAGCAAGCCGTTTTTTCAACCATTGCTGCCGAAGCTCATCCGTGCTTGCTTGCGATGTTGCAAGCAAAAGGTACGTCTCAACATAATCACTGTTCTTCCCCAAAACATCAAGCATAACAATCATCTCATCTGTCGAAAGGAAGTCCTGCTCGTGGTCCAGTAGCAGCGATCTTGCTCTGTTCTTTTTTTCTCCCATGGCTTCCAGTTGAGACGACGGGTTTGAGGTCCTAGCTACTCTTGGCAGATTTGAATGAATCATGTGTTCCATGAATTGAGTGTTGGTATGAAAAGATGACTGCAGCGTGCTGATGTCTTCCCGAAGAGAGGTGATATCTCGAGATGTGGTGGAAGTGTACTGCCGTTTCCGACTGGAAGACACTCTAGACACACCGCTCACAACAGACCCCGAAGCCGGTCCTGTCATGGATATGTCATCATCGTCGGCCTTGCGTTTCTTTGACACTACACGAGCAGAGACGCTTGATGATGGCCAGACTGAGCTCACAGTAGAGTTAACGCATGAAGAAGGGATGGAAGGTGGCTGAAAAGTCGAGGACAGCGGGGAAGACACATGTGAAGTTGTATTAGATTCCCTCCACGTAGCGGTTGATACCATAGAGTCATTTGGCCCCAATTTGAGCGCATTCATTTCGGCTTCGGGATATTGTGGAGTGATGGGGTGTGAGACGGTGCTTGCACTGGCATAATTGGTGCAATTAATAAAACAACTGGCTGTAACCGTAATCCTTCTACTTACCCAGAAGGTGTTGTTGCACTTTGATGAGCGGCAAGCGACGGGGATGAAACGGACAGCTGCGAAGTGCTCGGGATGGCCAGGGTAGGAGCACTCTGCTCAACTTGAACAGTAAACTTTGCTTTGCCGGTCTGCTTTGACGGTAGCAGTAGACACATTTTGTTGTAGTAGATCCAGCCCTTCTTTTTGAACCGCTGTGCACCCTTGTTTTGCTGTCAACGATCGAGTGCGTCGTTAGTAGACAACAATAGATGATACAAAACAAGTACGTACACTTATAAATGTTTCCCACACGTGAAGGCATTCCGGCTTGTACTTTGTCCCTTCGTTCAGAGAGTAGTGCAGTCCCGATGTATGCGCGATCTTGTTGACAACGTCATATATGTTCTTCATCTATGGAAAATTCCAATCCTGAGTGGTATAGCCAGAATAGAATAGTAGATCACCTACTCGCTTCCATTTTTCCTTGCAGCTGTCTGCTGTCTTGGGCTTCCCATGACGGGGATGAGGGAAGTTGCTAGCCACTTCACTCCAAAACGAGCCCCTGAAGGAACCATTACTCCCCATCATTGCTTTCTTTTCTAATGCCAGCTCAATGAGGGTGTCTTCATCTTCAACAGTCCAGTGCGTAGATAGGGAAGTGCTGGAAGGCTCAGGTTTTGCTGCTGATTGGCTCCCACCACTAGCGGAGGGTGCTGTATCGTCTGTGGAATCTGTGACTCTCTGTTTTCCTTTCCCTTTTCCTTGATGAGGAGAGCCTCGATTTGACTTTCGTGAGGGAGCCATTGGGGGTGTCAAGGGCAATGGGAGGTAGCAACGTGTCTTCGAAGCATTGCTGCTGACAGTGCTGAGCTGCACTGAAACGGCATCTTGGCACTGCTGTTCAGCATCTCGGCTTGGCCTGCAAAAAAAAAAGACCGGAATTCAAACCTGGGTTTTTGTCCAGAGGGTGTGCTTCCCATCCAGGCTCTAAAGGGTCGAATTTTGTGCTCACACAGCCACAATTATCAGTCCCCAGTGACCTTGTAAACAAGGTAACTACTTAGTATGAAACTAGAGTAACCCAGCAGGTATTTTGCAGTTGAGAACACTCGCTGAGCAAGATGGGCATGTGGTCAAAATTATTATTACTGAAGCTCAAGTTCTGTGCAATTTTTTCAGTCCTGAGTCTGGGTCAAACGACATCGTGTGCGAGCATAACAATCACTTGATAAAAACACAGTCGCCATTAGTCAAATGCAACATTCTTCTGTCCTGCATTTGTTCGGCACTCCCAGTGAGGGAGACACAATGACCGAAGCCAAGGGCAATAAAGCGCCACATTTCAAGCGATCAAAGCAACCGAAAAGTTGGTCTGGTTCAACATCATGGGTGGACGACAGACAGCCAAGTCGAAGATTGTGTAACATAGACACCAAGTTTCGACGCTCTACTTTGGTGCCGGAATTCAAAAGATTGACAGCACGTGCAATAAGGGCAAGTTGATCTGTCGGATAACGAACGTCAGCACGCAACACGGACGAGAGAAGGATTGAGACTACCTTGGACTAATCGCTCAGACCGTTACAAGCAATGCTATTCATCGATGACAAACATGACACACACACCATTTCGTCAATGCGACCATTAACATGCATGAATAAGAAGAGAGGGAGTGGCATGGAGGAGGAAACGAGATCAAGGAGGCGCGGCACAGAGACAGCACAAGAAACAATAGATAACAGCTGCCGGAACGGATAGAATGCCACATATGCCAAATACAAACAAATATAAATGTTAAAAATCGCAATTCCCTGCCCTGCCAAAACGCGATTTAAGAAACCCACACAGAACCCACTACTACCGTAGCGGGGATGATCCGGCAATTTCCGGATTGCGCGCGGGTTACACCCGCTACGGACGCCGCTACGGACGCACTGTATGATAATTTCTGCCAATGCCGACTAGACATGACGACGAGTCATTCCAAAGATGTTACGGGTCCCTTTGATCGTGCCTCAGCCCTGCACGCGCAGGCGGTACTATCATTTCAGTCTTCATCCACTCCCACGTCCATCAAGTCCGAATGTGCGTTCCTCAAAAAAATTCTGCAATCGGGGACACTCTCGGATCGCCTCAGTGCTCTGACGTTGCTTGTCCAAAGTAGTCCTTTGCACAACACGAAAGCGCTTGATGCCTTGAGGAGTTTGGCTGAGAGAGGCAAGGGAAGCGGAGGTCGCGGAGAAAGCTTGAAAGCACTGCGCTGCATTGTTGACTGGTGGGTCGGAGGTGGCGCACCAGACCGCAAGCTCAAGTGGGTCTGCTCCTTTGGCCCATGTTCACGTTTAACCGTCAGTCAGATATTTCCGTGACCAGCCCTTGACGAATCGCAACATCGATGATGAACAACTGCTTGCCTGGTACTTTGAAGATTGGCTGAAAAAGTATCTCTTCTCGATCTTGCAAATACTCGAAACCCTCGCTGCCGATCCTCTACCGTACGTGAGGACACAAGCACTCTCTCTGATCAGCAACTTGCTACTCAATAAGCCCGAACAAGAGCATAATCTACTCAAGCTACTTGTGAACAAGCTAGTACGTGTATTCTCGTGCAGTCGTTTGTCTCTTGATCGTAATCCCACACAGGGAGATGGAGAGAAACAAATTTGCTCTCGTGCCTCGTATCACATCCTTCAAGTCTTGCAGATGCATCCATTGATGAAAGCAGTCGTCATACGCGAGCTTACTCCACTGATCTTTGCTCCCGTATCCGCGCCAACATCAGCATCAGGAGGCAAGAACATGGCGAACGAGCACGCCCGTTACTACGCGGCTATAACACTTAATCAAATCTTTCTCCAGCCACGCGATACAGACGTTGCTCTACAACTCATCGACGTGTACTTTTGCATGTTTGAAGACCTCCTGAATGAAGGGAAAGTTGCTGAGAACGAAGAAGATGCCCACGGAAAGCTCATATCTGCCATCCTTACCGGTGTGAACCGCGCTCTGCCATTCGCGAAACTCGATGCTACCGAGGAAAGGTAACGTGGCTGTTACTTTGTTTATATATCCAGACGCTTATTGCGAAGCTCAGCTTCCACAAGCATACCGATACTCTTTTCCACATCACGCATACATCGACTTTCAATATATCGCTACAATCTCTCGTCCTTATTCAACATCTTTCATCCTCACTCGCTAGTCGACCAGGTTCCTCGTCGCCCTCATCGCGCTCTCGATCAATCGTGGACCGGTACTATAGTGCCCTATACTCCTCGCTCCACGATGCGCGATTGGCATCGTCTTCGAAGCAGACGATGTACTTGAACTTACTATTCAAATCGCTGAAGACAGATAATAATGCCGGGAGGGTCAAGAGCTTCGTTCGTAGGTTTGTCCAGGTTTTAGTTAGTGGTGGAGCTGGAGGTACAGAGTTTATGGTTGGAGGGCTCTACTTACTCGGAGAAGTAGGTGTGATTATATCCTGCCTTGGCAGTTGATGACCTCACCCTCTCAAGATTTTCACCACCATTCCGGGTCTGCGCGAGCTCTTACAAGACACGTCAACACCCCCGACAGCAGAAGACTATGATCCCCGAAAACGAGACCCCCAGTTTGCACATGCATCAGCTTCACCGCTATACGAACTGGTGCGTCGACTTCCAATTGACCTCTCATCTATTAAGCAATCCTGTTCAGCTTCCGCTCCTCCATCATTATCACCCGACTGTTGCACTTCACGCTCGTCAGCTCCTCGCGTCACAACCCATCACCTCGAGTCCGGACCTCACACTCAACACGCTGTCCCACTTCCTTGACCGTTTTGTATACAAGAACCCCAAAAAAACCAAATCAAAAGGCGCGAGTGCCATGCAACCCGCTGCGAGTGCTGCCGACGGCATTGCTGTCAAGCGACTCAAAGGCGAGGTCAGTGGTGGTGCGCTGCCCAACGAAGATAAATTTTGGAAGAAAAAGGAAGAAGAGGTACCCGTAGATGAGGTATGATCCTGTTTACTGTGTACGACGCTTTCTCACTCTTCCCCTCTTCCTAGGCCTTCTTCCATAAATACTTTACCAGAAAAATCCGCGGGCAACTTGCTCAGGTCAGCCAGGACGAGAGTCGCGAAAAGGAGGGATCCCAAGGCTTTAGAGAAACATCTGACGAGGACAGTTCTGGCAACGAACACGAAGCTGATGAAGAAGGGTCCAGTGATACGGAAGAGGATGCCGTGTGGAAGGTGCGACTACGAAGAGCTCTTGGCTTTCTATACTCATGCGCACCGCCAGACTATGCAAGCTACCATGCCAGGTGAAAAAGGAGATGAAGCATTTTTGGAGCAAGATTACGAAGATAGCGATGATGATGAATTACCGTCTGCTGAAGGGTCTGACGACGATGATCTAGTCGCTGTGGATGACATTCCAAATGGGCTCATTGAATACGATGGTTCAGACGCAGAAACAGAACAGGACGAAGAATGGGGAGGTATCAGTGGCGGCGAGAAACGCAAGTGGAATGACAAGAGTCAAACCAGGCGTAAGAAACGGAAGACCTTGCCTACATTCGCTAGCTACGAGGAATACGCGAGGATGATCGAGGACGGCCCGGAGGATGACATATAAAATACCTTCATATCTCGTTGTAAGACAAAGTCACCCTCATCCCCGAGAAATGACCTTGATGGTACCCTGCTACTGAGGGAAATCGGAATGTGTGCACCGGACACATTTTTTATTTGACGGGTGAATGTCATCCTAGCCTGCTATAGAACTTTTCACGAGCCTTTACTCCTCGTCGAGCCTCCTCGTCTTTGAGTTTAGCCTCCAACCCCGTCCACGTATTGCGAGCATACGCTTCCGCACGCTGAAACGTTATGGCGGGGTCAGGCTTGAGAAGGAGGACGAAAACAAAGATTAATAGCAACCTTGGTGAGACCTCTTATTTGGTCTATGGTAGACACCTCCGGGCCGACCAATCTGAAGGTCTGGAGGATAGGTTTCCCTCTGGGAAACGCATACATCACATACATTCGCAATGGTACGGACGCTTCTTCTTGTAGCTTGGCGTCCAAAAAGTGCATGTTCGACAACTAGCAACACAAGAATCAACGCGCGAAGCAATACCTCCATGACAGAACAAGGCCAAGTCGAAAAGAACGGCACGTACGACATTCAACGTGACACACACAGGCCACGACTCCCTCCCGCTCAAGACCTCTCCCTCGTCCCAGTAGTCAGTCAGCTCGAAATCGGTCGCGCTACTCTCGCCCTTCGTCTCAAGACCACCCAGTTTCCCGGCCTCCTCATCGACATCCACGTCCATCCCGACATCGCCCCGTGCGGCATGCCGACGTGGAGCCCGATATTCTACCGATTTTGTACGCGGAACTTTGGTGTCCCAGAGCGCAGCCCGACATGCGAGCATAAGGCAATCCACGACATTGCCCCCGTCCGCGAACACCACCGCGTCTAATTTTACAGCCCAGGCTTTCTTCCCGGGCACGATGACCAGATTGTTTGGACGGAGGGATGGATGGGAGAGTACGCTCTCCAAAAGGATCGTCAGATCCGACTGAAGGTCGTCCAACGCGTTGGAGGACAATGAAGGGTATGCTGCGGGGGAGCTGCGCGTCACCAATGTTGGTTTGTCAAAACCAAATGAAAGGTCCTGGGGATGGCATGGATTATGACGCACCAAGAAACGGTACATGCGACTTTTCCTCCTCCCTCTTCGTCCCCAACGCCGGCCACTTCTAGTTTGACTCCGACGACCACTTCTGTTCCGCCGCCCACACCTCCTGCCTCCTGGACATACCCACCTCGTCCAGGACGCCCTATACAGACTCTGGCACTCCCGTTTGCAAGAGGGACCACGCCTGTCTCGAGTGCGATAGGTCTATAATCCTCAAGTGAACGGCCATCGAGACGTAGTGGTGGATCGGAGAGAAGCGATGACTGGATGTACGACTTTTCAGCTTTGGACAAGGAGGTCATCTCAACGGGAGTATGGCGCTCAAACGAGGATAACTACATACTACATAACACCACCTACATCATATGTACAAGTACATATGGCGACCGTGACCAGCAGGGTGACCAGCACTCAGAGGGACATAATAAAAAGCTAGAACAATTCCTTCTCGACCATGTACGCATAAAGTTCTGCGCACTCCCCCACCGTCTGAATCATCGATTTGAACGCGCCCCAACTCGAGAAAAGCGTCTTGATATCCACGATCTCCAACACCGTCGTCCAAACCTGCACGCCCAACGTACAGAACCCATTGCTGATATAGCACCCCGCGTGCGAAGCAAACGCATGGTCTCTCAGCGCTCGACAATCTGACGCTGGTGGGGTAGCGTCGATGGCGTCCCCAACGAGCGCGAGTTGAAGGCAATGCATAGTGTTGATCATCCACTGCTGTCCTTGAGCGTCAAACATGCCACGGTTGTCCGAGAATTTCTGGCAGTAATGCTGGCCATAGCCGATAGGGTATCCGTCAGGACCGCATTGGTATCTGGACTCGAGGCAGTTGGCATAGAAAGCACACTGGTCCATGGGTGGGTTTGCGCATGTGGGGTGGGTCGAGGGTGGAACTAGTACCAGTTCTTGGGCCAGTACGCCCACAGCGAACAGACCCAACATCACAGGGAAAAAGGAAAACCTGCGGGTAAGTTAGCTTGGAAGATAGCGCCATGTTTGGTGCTAGAGGACTTACAACCGACGTCTCACAAACATTCTGCAGGATTGAGCGGCTGACTTGGAAGTTGCGGACGACACATGTCATGTTTATATACCCTCATGAGATTGGTTCGTCATTAATTCATTTACGAACCACATGGACTTGAGATCTGAAACCGTTTGGTTTGCTCGCAGTCTCGAGCCACCCGTAGGCTTGGTCGCCTGCTACTACGACCCTCGAGATCAACGCACGACCTCAGTATCACGAGAAGAATTACATAGTAGCGATCATCGTGACGCTCCGTGAACGTTCTTCCAATGCTCTCTTTTGTAAATGGTGTTAGTAGTCCAAGCCTACTATTATGCACGTGTTAGTGTATTACTGTAACTTGGCAAACATTTCCTTCGATTCTTGGAGCGCTGCAAGCTCTACCTCTAGCGTCTTCCGCTACATTTTGGCATTCTTGATCAGCATGAAGGCCTAAAAATGCAGAACACATGCCAACCTTTTCTTCGTTACCGAGTTGCACGGCCTCAGGAACCGTGGTCTGGTAGTCTGGTTGGGATACCACCTTGTAGAGCTTCTCGAGGTTCAGACGAGCTAGGTCGATTTTCTTGTCACACTTGGCAACTTCCGCTTCCAGGTTCACAAGACCCTATCATTGGTCAGCGGGAATGATCAGGGCAACCTGGAACATGACATACCTGCACCTGGAGATATACCACAACGGTCGACGAGACGACGGCCGAACCACATCCTGCTGGTATTTGGGAAGAAGACCCTTGGATAACTTCCACCTTCGAGCAACCCTTGGTCAATGCACTAATTGTGGGAACCTGGGATTCAAAAAGGGCCTTCTCCTCGAGGGATTGGACATGAATAAAGACTGGGAAAATTATTGAGTCCAATGTTACGCAGGAAGATAGTTCCAACATACGTTGTATATTTGATTGCAGGTTATACGATGCTGCTAGTGAGCGTCCCGTCCGCAAAGCCGCAAAAACAAGATCAAACTTCTCTTCGGCATCAGCCAATTGGAAGCCCGTATCCTGATGATACGATAGGTAAAGGAGACTGGGGCATGACTTGACAAGGTGACTCACAAAAGTGGGGTATCGAGATATCATGATAGAGGGAAAATCTGTCGATCGCCTAGGTAGGCGTTGCCAGAGTTCCTCGGTGACGAACGGCATGAAGGGGTGGAGGAGCCGAAGACCGTAATCGAGGCATGTATGCAACGTTTGTTGCGCCGACTTGCGCACTTTTGGATCTGCTGAGGAGTCGGTCATGGGTTTCATTGCCTCCTGCCGTACCATGAGCAACAAGTTCGCCCGTATATGCGGCAAAGTCACGCACGATGTATACGTCACATAGCTCGTACAGCCAGAAATTGTGTACAGCTGTAGTGGCAGCCATGAAATTCCGTACTTCAAGGCATTTGTTGACCTCGCCCGCAGCATGGTTGAGTTTGTGAAGAATCCATCGCTCAACGAGGCTCTCATCCCCAGTGAGCTAGGTTCTTTGTGAGCAGGTAAGGCACGTCAAAGGAAGTGTAGACTACCTTTGCCGAGCCGATAGGGACAAAGTCAGGTTCAAACTTGAGCATCGCAAACTTGGTAGCATTGAAAATTTTGTTGCAAAACTTTCGATACCCTTCCACCCGAAGAATCTCAAGATTGATATCACGACCTGTGTGAAGACGTGGGCAACGGTTTCTCAAAGTGAAGACCCAAGCTTACCTCCACCCGAGTAAGCACATAAGGCAAATCGAAGACCATCTGTCCCACATTCCGGAATGCCCTTGGGGAAGTCCTTCTTCTGGCCCGCAACAGCTTTTGCGATTTCTTTGTCATCTAAGTTGCCTTCGTACAACTTTTGATGAAGGTCTTGAAGTGATAGCCCATGGATGACGTCTAGGGGGTCAATTACATTACCCAGACTTTTACTCATCTTCCGGCCATGAGCATCGCGGATCATTGCGTGGCAAAGAACTTCGCTGAATGGAACCTTGTCCGTGAGATATATGCCGAGCATCACCATGCGAGCAACCCAGAAGAATAGAATGTCCCAGCCTGTCTCTAGTATACTCGCGGGGTAATAGTGTTCAAGATCGGAGGTCTGCAGCGCATGAGACTCGCTACACAGGGACACGAGGAAGAATTTACTTTATCAGGCCAGCCCATGATGGAGAATGGCCACACGCCAGAGGAAAACCACGTATCAAGCACATCCTCATCTTGCTCGAGGGTGAAATTCTTGCCTTCAGCCAAGGCCTTTGCACGTTCAGTGGCTTCTTCAAGTGTCCGACCGACGACCCAATTTTTGCCATCATTGGCCTGAAAATAAAGAATTGGTTAATAACCACAGTATGACCGAGGACGATTGCATACGCACGTCGTTCTCCTCGCCTTCTATGCGGACGAGATACGCAGGACAACGGTGGCCCCACCATAATTGACGGGAGATGCACCAGTCTTGAATGTTATCCAACCATCTATACCAATCAGCTTCTGATTGCGCAGGTGTGATCTTGAGCTCTCCTGCCCGGCTTCGCTATGCTGGGGTTAGACACCACACTGACTGACAATGGATCCTACAGTACCCTTATTGCCTCCTCCGCCAAAGGCTTGCATTTCACCCACCACTGGGGCTTCAAAATAGATTCTATGATATCTCCGGATTTACTATATACAGACGTTGGCATGCGCATACAGAACACCAAGACACTCACCTGCAGATGGGTATTTGCATTGGGTTATCCTTTGTCTCGACAAACAATCCAGCTTCGGTGAGCGCATTGACGACTTCTCTCCTAGCGTGGAACCGTTTCATGCCCTGCCAGTACATATGGGTTAGCTTCCATTAGTCAGGACACCTCTTAAACTAACGTTGAACCTATCTCCGGCATTAGCATTCAGCGTCCCGTCATCGTTGAGAATGCTGATGAACTCCAGATTATGGCGCTTCCCGACTTCGTAATCGTTGGGATCATGAGCTGGCGTGATCTTCACTGCACCCGTTCCGAAATCCTTGTCGACCATTTCATCCGCCACGATCGGTAACCGCCTGTCGACAAAAGGGTGGTTTGCAAATTTTCCACGAAGATGCTACACGGGATTAAGCTTGACAGACGCGACTCGGGACACGACGGCCACACCTTGTAACGACCGTCTTCCGGATGCACAGCAATTGCAGAATCACCCAGCATTGTCTCTGGACGTGTTGTCGCGACAATGATCCTTTCATCTACGAGGATGAGAGTAGGAAAATCTGCTACAAACTGGTTGCGTACCGGAGCCCTCGATAGGGTACGCAAACGATGTGATGACGCCAAACTCAAACTTCTCCTTTGGATCATAGCCGGGGACGTTGAGCAAGGTTTTGCCCTCTAGCTGTTTTTGATCCACCTAGATGATGTTGGATGAAGAAAATGCGGCCATCGACGCGAGAAACATTACCTCCAAATTTGATAGAGTGGTATTCAGCCTGACACACCAGTTCACCAAACGATTATCACGATACAATATACCATCCTCGTGTAACCGACAAAAGTTTTCGACGACAGCTTTTGATAACGTCTGAAGACAAGATAAGTTAGGTGGCGGCAAAAAGTCCGCTACTCACGGGGTTCATTGTGAATGCAACACGATCCCAATCGAAGCTTCCACCAAGTCGACGGAGCTGATTTGTGATGCGTGACTGGTAGCTGCAAAATGTGAGATATGCATCTGTGTTTGTGATTGGAACACGAACTCGTTCTTCCAATCCATGACCTTGTCCAAAAAGGCCTCTCTACCGAGATCGTGACGCGTTTTACCTTCTTGCTTGAACAGACGGCGCTCCACGACAGACTGGGTTGAGATACCGGCGTGATCGAAGCCCGGAACAAACAGGGTTGTCTTTCCCAACATGCGATTCCTGGACGTTCGGCTGTTGGACGACATATGGTTCGAGAACGTAGAACTGACCAGCGTATCAAGCCGTCTTGAATAGCTACGGTGAGCGCGTGACCGATATGGAGACTACCGGTGACATTGGGAGGAGGAAAAGGGATGACGAAGACGCCCTCCGATTTCGCAGAGCCATCTGGGGCGGTTTGCGGTTTGAAGAAACCTTGTGCTTCCCACCAATCGTACCAAGCAGCTTCTACTGCCTGTGGGTTGTATCCTGCTGGCATTGGCTGGGACATGTCTACGCACACGCTGCATCAGACACAAATAGTCGACATGATAGCGAGCGGGGCACCTTTCTTTTCGCCCTTTGGCGTTGTGTTGACGAACACGGGCTCGTCTGCCTTATTTTCCTTGTCTGCCTTGGTCTTTTTCTCACCGGCTGGCGTGGATGCGGCCTGCTTGGCCTGCTTCGCAGCGAGCTTTACCTCCTTTTCCAGTCTCTTTGCCTCCTTCTTGGCTAGCGTCGCGTGAGATGAGGACGGGGACGCAAAGGGACGGAGAGACTTGCCTGAGCTCTTGGAGGGTGCGCCATCGGGGACCGGGCCCAGATCTGTGGACATTTGTGTTGTGGGTAGTCTATTGATGTGGGGCGATCGCAAAGGGGAGATGGAGAGGAAGAGAGATCGATGTCTGCATGCTTTTAGCAGCATCAAAGATCAAAGATGATGACTCTGTTTGGGTTATGTAAGTCACATGTTCTTCCTCCTCCTCCCCCTCCTCGTCCTCGCCGTCGACGCTCAGCAGCCACTCCCCCTCAACTCGGTCAACACATTTACCACATCCACGTCCCTCTTCGGTCTGCCTGCATCTTCCCAGCTCACCGTATCTGTAGCAATATGCGTGTCCGAAGCGTCGTCTGCGCGCTTCTTCCTGTCAAATAGCCCCTCGGTCGTTCCCGCGCCAGGTGGTGGTACAGACGTCTTTGAGATCCAGCTCACCGATGGCAGCGGCCAGTGGTCGGGTTCGGCACCAAGTGGCGGCCTGCTCTCCGTCCAAGACCTCCAACAAGGGTCCTTCCAAATATTTGTGTCAGACAACGGTATTTCAGATCATTGTCTTGACATTCCTCCTTCCAACCTTTTCGGTGATGCCAGGCACTACGTACCAGGTCCTCGATCAACTGCCCCTCCTGGGAGATACCACCTCCAACCAGACAATCCTCTTTTCACATCCTTTCCTCCCTATGCCGATTGCGCAACCGAGCTTTCCAAACTATACCCTCCCTCCAGCTAACCTCGCCGCTCCAGATATCCCGTCGTCCATCCCCAACTTTACGCTTGTCATAGCGCCAGCCTCTGCCCAACTCTCGTCTCTTCCGCAGACCGCGTGCGCTCTATTAAATGCCCCATCGACTGGCTCGATAGTTGGCAACGATCCATGGCTACGAAGCTCTGAAGGCTGGAGATCACAATGGCTCGTCGACGGCCTCTCACCAAGCACAAACTACACCGCATATGTCATACAGGATGCGCTCAAGGTTAGCGGTCCCATCTATTTCGCCACAAAATCCGGCAAGTCATCCATGATCTACTCTCGTTTTCCTCTGACGATCCCCCATCAGCAAGTTTCCAATGCCCACTTGTCTACTCTCTCCCATACTGCCCCTCTACCGCATACGCCGTGCCATTACCACCACTACCATCCCGTACTTTCGGTTACAACGCCACCTCCCTCCCAGACAGCATTGCACTGCCTCTCCTCCAATACATGACTAATTTTACCACCATGCTCACCACATTTGCATGCGGACGTGACCTCTACTCCCCACTTCAGACCTGTGCAGACTGCCAAACCCACTACCGTACTTGGCTCTGCAGCATCTCATTCCCTCGCTGTTCTGAACCAGCTCCGGGCAACAATAGCACGGCGGCTTCGTCATCGTCTCTGGGAACCGCTGCGCAGGTTCCGCTCTCGGCGCTCCAACCACAGCCGAGTGGTTCTCTATCAAGAAGTCCAAACTTTCCAAACGCGACTTATGATTATTCGTCCCTGTTGCCCTGTCTCGAGACATGCAATGCCGTTGATCGCGCATGCCCATACTTTCTTGGCATCAAATGTCCGACAGCCAAATTCAATGCAGCAGAAAGCTACGGCGTTGGGTTCATCGACAGCGGAAACGATGATGAGATTGGAAACGGTATTACTGGCCTGGCACAGGACAGGTGGGGAAACGTGTGGTGCAACGGGAATTAGGAAATAGAAGCCTGGCGAGATGGGTAACATAGTATCGATCGTCATTCGTGCTTGTCCCTGCCTGCTTAGCCAAAAGACAAATTAGTCGCCATGCGCTTTCTCCACGCCTTGAACAGCTGAGCAGCCTTTCGGCGGCAAGGATACCTCTACTAAAGTTGACGAACTCTAGTTCCCCGCAGCTCGTTCGAGTGTGCCAGTCTTGTCGTCACTGGTTTCGATCCTTCCATTGTGACGCTAGATCTATCACTGGACTGTTAACTATATCTTTTTGGCGTCCAAGTCTGCCAAATGTGTAACGCGACTAGTAAACCCACAGACAAACGCGAAGTTTCTGGCTAAACAAACCCCTCAGCTTGATCAAGGTCTCCTCCTCGAAGCGTAGCTCACTTGGACTGTTCTCTTTGTCATGCATGGGTAAGTCTCTGGAGCTTCAGAGGGCTAATTGAAATCAAATAATTCGATGGTTACTGTCTAACTTGCTCATGATGGTAATTCCATCTACGAGACGAGTCTCTGAGCTCTAGGGTTCTATTGATAAGTGTAGGCAGACCTACAGTAGTATAATTGTCCCCCAAGACGTCCATCGAACAGGGCTATCCCTCAAAGGCACCGGACGCAACGTCTATTCCAAGCGTGCTCTTTGCAAACCCTCTCATGGTTCTCTCCAATTCGTCTTCGAAACCGATGCTTGACTTGCCCAACATGTGCCGAATCCATTGACGCACCTTACTCGTCCAGAACGCTAGATCAATGGACAACATGATGCCACGAAATACAAGATAGTGCCAGTACTCCTTTGCGCGCTCTGTCCACGCGAGATTCGTCGAAGTCGTTAGGGATGCGGAAGCCCAGTATCCAGTAATCTTGATACGGTTGACGGGCGACCCGAGCACTTGGTTGTTTCCTATAAGGAAAAAAGTAAGGCGAATGCGACAGGGACGACACTATCGGCACCGACCTTGGACGATCCTAACAGTACGTGTACCAAGTCAGCGGATGTGGTCGTACAGGTCTCATCGCGCACTCACCTCATGTTCCTCCCAAGAAAAATAAGTTCTTTGGGCATTTTGTCCGTATCCAGCAAGAACCGCTTCAGCTTGGCCTTCATCCGAATACTCTGCTCATACTGATTCAACTCCTCTGCGTGCTCGCTGCCGTTCTCATTCCCATTCCCTGCCCTACTCTTCTTGCCATACCTCACTGGCCGCATCAATGTCGCACTCGCAAACAAATCCGGCGTGCCTATGCCCCATAACATAGCCACACGCTCGATCGCATCCCAATCCGCGGCTAGTAAGCCCCTCCACAGCGTCGCATATTCCCTCCTAAAGGATTCCTTGACACGAACATACAACCCATGGTCGAGCAATACTAGCTGCGGATACTTGGGTTTCGAAGGATGTGGCCTGATGATGATGTTGCCAGGGTGTGGATCACAGTGCACCCATCCCCAGCTGAACATTTGTGCACTGAACAGTTCCACCATGGTTTGCATGATCGACTTGACACCGCCTTTCAAGCGAACGCCTTCCAGTGAAGGATAATTCCTGGAAGTCGAAGACAGGGCTGCTTGCTTTTCTTCTCCCATCAGCGTCCGAATTGCCACCCGGTCGCTTAACCGCACGCCGTCAATCCACTCAGCAGTGAGCACCCTCTTCGTCGAGTACTCGGGGTACACCTTGGGTATGTGTACCTTGCCAGCGAGACGCGGCTCCGCGGCGATAAACTGGGCCGTGACTCGCGCGTTCTGAGCTTCTTGCACGAAGTCCAACTCCTCCCTTAGGTGGCTGTTGATGAAATCTGAGCATGTCATGTGAACAACTCACCCCTTTACCTGAACTAGGAAGAACGCACCAACAGTAAAATAAACGGGCAGATCAAACATCCAGTTCTCGAATATCCACATCACCATACGGAACGCGCCGAGATCCCATTCGATCTGTTTCGTGACGTCCGGCTTTTGGATCTTGACTGCCACCCACTCGCCGCTTTTGAGCTTCGCACGGTGAACCTGGGCAACGCTGGCACTCGCGACTGCTTCATGTTCAAATACATCAAAGATGCCATCGGGACCTGCAGGAGGGCGACCAAATTCAGATCGGAAAACAGACAGTACGTCAGAATAGGGTATCTGAGGTGCGTCGTCAAATAGGCGGGCGAATTTATCCTGCATTGGGCGTGGTAGAAAGGGTGAATTGGCACCGATGGCCTGGCCTGGAAGAAAGCAGGGTAAATGTTTCGGCAAGAGTCACCATGCCCCCTGACAATGCGCGCACCTATTTTGATGTAAAGACCGCCGTTGGACGTGAATAGATTATACATCCTATCCGCTACGCGAGCGTGAAGTTGCGGTATCTGGTCAGCTTTCTCGGGTTGAAAGTTGAGTTTGTAGTCTAGAGATATCATGGCACACTAGAGGATATGAATGTGAGTAACGAGAACTTGAAGGTGATGTGAAATGAAAAAAAAACACGACTGTCACAGGGAACGAAGAAGAACTTGTTCGATGACACACATTGAATGCGTACAAGTTTCGGAATAACCATGACGCGAACGCATCTCGCGTTGCGGATTGATGAACAAGATCGCGAGGGTGTGACACTCACCGCCCAAAGGGTACGAAAGTTGCGGCCCACGGCGGAAGCATTGAATTTCTGGTCTACAAACCAGAGGGTGCCGAATGATACTGCCACGTAGACGGTCCGTCTGCCAACTTTGCGCCATCCTCGGTCGTTGTTCTGATGCGGATATCTGCGGTCGAACTGGCTGAATGGCCGCTTTGTGGGGAACAAGAATGGTAACCTCTTTGATACGACGGCCTGAGTGAAATTTTGGAGAAACATTTTGAAGCTGAAAGTACCTGAGAGCGACCGGAGGTCCGGTCAAGTATAGAAGGAGTATGACGTGCGCAAGCCGGCACGGCCCCAGTGCGGCCCGATAGAATCCGGTGTGGTGACCAGGCAGGAAATCATTCAAACAAGAACGTCGAGGATGATCGACGCAAGTTGCAGTGGCGAGGCTTCGGTAGATCTCTACCCTGACCCTCGCGTGAAGCCCCTGGCCCAGGTTCACTATGCCCTACTTCCCTGTATCATGTATGTATGGCCTATTCACAGATAGTAGGTCACCGGACACTAGTCTACAAGTCACCGGCCTGCAAGTCCGCAGCAGCGTGCGTTCAAAGAAGTGACCAGCCAATCAGAGATCACCAATCCTGTATGACTAATTCCACCGACTGGCTTATAAAGGACCGAGGGACGTTTGCGCCCAACTAATTTGCTCTCGAATGGTCCCAAGGCCTCTGCATTCCCCACGCTCTTCTCCCCTCATCGTTACCTTTCTGTCACTCTTATCGCAACATGTGCGCAACATCGCTCGTTCCCTTGGTGGCGCCGACAATGATCCGCCTGTCTTGCACACCTACGCGAAACGCGCTACGTCAGACCCCCACAGTCCCGAGTTCATCGTCTTTGCCTGTCTCATTCCCGTCCTCGTTTTGTTATCTGGTGTTTTTGCCGGTCTGACATTAGGTTACATGAGCTTGGATGAGACCCAGCTAAACGTGTTGAGCATCAGCGGTACCCCGTCAGTATCCTCTGCTACGCCACATCCTGTACAAGCCTACTCACCCCTTCATAACACAGTCAACAGAAGCTTTACGCTGCCAAGATCAAGCCCATCCGCAAGAATGGTCACCTCCTTTTGGTGACACTCTTACTGGCCAATATGGTCGTGAATGAGACACTTCCCATTATCTCAGACCCTGTCCTGGGTGGGGGCGTACAAAGTGTTGTCGTCAGCACGGTCCTGATTGTCATGTAAGTCTTGCACGCTCTTTCCCACATCTAATGTCGAGGTCTTTCATCTTCAAGTGCAACCTAGATGCTGATCATGTTTCTTTTTGGTAGCTTTTCGGAAATCATACCGCAGTCTCTTTGCACCCGTCATGGTCTTTACCTGGGTGCAAAAATGGTTGGCTTTACCCGTGTTTTGATCTATCTCTTGGTTCGTCTCGTGGTCATGACTCGTTCAATGGGCAAGCCACTGACAAGTGCGACGCAAATAGGGCGTAGTTGCCTGGCCCGTTGCAAAGCTGCTCGAATTCGCTCTTGGACCACATCACGGTATCATTTACCGAAGGGCAGGTCGGTACGGCAACCCTCTTCATGACATTGTGTTCAAATTCCTTGCCACAGAGCTCAAAGAGTTGATTGCAATGCATTCATCGATGTCTCCGCATGGCGGTGACTTGAAGTCGGATACTGTTACCATCATCGGTGCCACTTTGGATCTGCAAGAGAAGGTCGTGAAACAGGTAATGTGATTGTCTATTCTCGTGTTAATGACATGCTGAGGTTCCATCATGAACAGGCGATGACTCCTATCAACGATGTTTTTATGCTATCCATCGACTCGATGCTGGACTATGACATGATGAGGGAAATCTGCTTGACCGGACACAGTCGCGTACCCGTCTACGAGGAAGTAGTGGTTGCTGTGGACTCTTCTGGCCGTCTGGAAAAGGTCAAGAAAATTATTGGCATTCTTCTCGTCAAACATGTACGTCGCCAGTTCCTACATCAACAGCCTGCCTAATGTTAACACTAGTGTGTCATGCTCGACCCAAAAGGTAAAGGAGTTTCTCCGTTTGTGTACAAATCTCTGATCCTTGATTGTTCAGATGCAATACCGTTGCGCAAGTTACCTCTGAACAAGGTTCCTTTCGTTCCAAACAATGAATCTCTGCTCGGTATCTTGGATAGATTCCAAGAAGGCCGCTCCCACATGGCCATCGTCTCTCGTTTCAGCGTTGAGAAAGCTGCCTCCGTCAAGAATGTTGCCAAGCGTACCCTAACCCAGCGTCTGCGTCAGACCGTTGGCATCAGTGACTCCAGTGACTCTAGCGAGTCCAGCGATGATGATGAATCTCATGCCAAAAGCAAGGCGGGCGCGAAAGATTGCAAGGAAGTTCCCAAAGGTGTCTCGTGGGCTGACGACTCTGAAAAAGAGCCAACAATACAGGGTGAAGATACAGAGGCGCAAGAGAAGGAAACCAAAGGAACATCCATGACCGTGAAGAATAGCGTTGGATCTAAACGGCGTCGTCAACATCGAAAGGCGGACCTTGAGGCGGGACTGGTAGGAGAGACCAGACCAGGTGATAATACTAAGGATAGGCAGAAGATAAGGTTACCTAAACCAGGGACTGGATTGGAGCAAAACATGCCCGCTGACGCCCTTTTAACCAAAAGAGATGCCAAGGACTTTCTGCAGGGTATCGATCCCGCTATCATGCCACTCGGTATCATCACTCTTGAGGATGTACTTGAAGGTCGAGTACGACTTTTTTGCTCGTGCTTACAAATCCTGATATCATTTCTTTAGAGCTGATTGGTGAAGAAATATACGATGAATTTGATTTCGAAGCTATTAACGGGACTATATCATCCTTCGTTCCATCTGAGCATGCTGGCACTAACAAGTCCCCCGAAACTGAAGCATCTCTCGGTATTGCGCCTCACAACACCCGCGGTCTTGGCTTTCTTCGTTCGACGAGCGCTCCTCCAAGTCCTCGCATTCGTGGCAGAACTCCGTCCATGTTTACCACACCTACTCAAGCCCAACTAGACGCACCTCATGGTTCCAGCACTGCTAATCCAACCACGACTACCATCGAGAACGCCGAAACGACCGTAGCATTTACCTTCGACGAACCCAAAGGCAAAGGACAATCTACCAAAGAATCCGGTGTCGTCTCGGCATTTGAAAACGTTTCTGATGCTACCATCCTTCGGTCTCCGCCTCTCAAGAACCGTCCCGTCAGCAGTTCCGGTGCCATTTCTCCACTCGTCGGTCCAATGAGTCCTGTTGCATCGCGGTCCGCTTCCCCGGCACCCTCTCTCGAAGCTATCCTATTGGACAGGAAACGTCGGTTGGCCGCCGCGGTTGCTGCTGGTAAAGACGCGAGCACTACACCCTCTGTTTCGGGAAGGAGCGAGAACTATGACGCAAGGATACCAGTGTTACGAGCTCCTGCAACCTCTCCGAAAGGCCCGAGCAAATTCAAGAGCAGTCCCCTTGTCGGTAGCGAACAGACTGACATCGTCATAGCAAGAGGATGAGATCCGCACACCCGACGGGATGGATGACTCTGGTTGCTTATAGCATTGGCTAAGGAAGCGGGAGATACGTGAAGATCTCAGCCTAAACTGGTTCTTGTAATAGATACCTGTACCATGATGACTCTTTGAAATTTTTTTTCCTTTCCTTCTTTTTCGATATATGTTTTTTTTGGCGTATACCACCGTCCAAGTTCCAATCTTCCTATGCTGTTTGTGGTGGCGTTGAGCTGCACTATACCCCGTCTACTCTCCATATGTACTGTGTTTGGTGTTTCGCAAAGTATGTTAAAAGTTGAATGTGGAATTACAGAACGCTTTTTAGCGATACTAAATCAAACTCGCCTACCTCTCTGGACGGGCATTGGTGCATCAGTCACAGCTCAGGGTCTCTTTGCCGGCGCACTTCCCACCGCTGAGACGCTGATAGAGGGCATCGAACAAATTACGCCACAGCTCATGGCATTGGCATGCGCTACAGGGAAAGCCATACTTCCTGACCACAAGGGCATCATTGTACCGACGGACAGGATACCCGTACTTACATGTCAGGCTCATTGCTATGAAATCCTTGCTAATCCCGTGCTGTGTAGCCCGTCACCGAGTCTTGTTTCCATGCCAGAACCCATCCTCACATCCTCCTTCATCTCTAGCCCCACACCTTTCAGACCATCCAAGACTGCGCGGTACAACATCTCCTCCGTAGGTCCCTGAACGCCCCTACCAACTACCTTTCCATCCAAGACAGCCAGGGTCGCAAAGGCCACCGGAAGACCGACACACCTGGACATTGCTGACGCGCTCGCGGTTCCATACGAGACCAGCAACGACGTATACACTTCTGTCTCGTCTGGAGATGCCTCACCTACAACGGAGGCTGGCTGAGCGACGATCTCGTGCGACAACACGACGAGGTCCCGTTCGCCAGGAGTGTACCTGAGTTTGTGAGCGAGCACGGTGGTGAAGAGATCGATCGGTGCGAGGGGCTTGGTGGGTAACAACGGCAGGTCATTCGTCGCGCTGCTGGAGGGGACAAGGCCTAACCATTGTAGTGCTGCTACTGCGTGTTCAAGGTGTTGCCGGCCCGGAACGATGTTGGAAAGCGCAGAGTCGAAGGAATTCGGATCCGCAGGTATGTACTCGCCGATCCTCGCCTCTAACGCGAGTCGGGCCAGCTCCGACCAAGACCGAGGCAAGATATGCGACGATGGGTCCGTGTTCAACAACCCCATGGATTTGAACGAATCCATGAGATTAGCAAATCCGGGGTATCTGTACCAAGCATGAGTGGTGCACGTGGTATGTTGGGGTAGACACATACCTTAATGTACCTCGCAAGACCGTTCGCAGGTCATTGAGTTTCCCAAGTCCGTACGTATCCGCGTACGGGAGACTATCTCTGTTGGCAATGCCTTCCAAATTCAAATCATTGGAAATGGGAAGGTCAGGGAAGTAGTGTCGCAAAACATTCTCTCCGGGGATCTCTACAGTCTATTAAGCCTAAGTTAGATGAGGTGAATGCCAGGCGCGATGATGTGCGTACTTCCCCATTGAGCTTGAACCTGGCGCTGTTGAGTGCGGCATTGAGAACACCTCTTGGGCTCCAGCTAAACTTATACCCCAGTGGGACGTCCGATGCCTCTGGAGCAGGGAGACCGCCACAGAACGAAGTAAATGAAAGGACCCGTTTCTTGTTTTTCTCCAACTGCCTGAGCAGTGAGAGTGCAGAACAGTGGTCGATACCAGGGTCTAGGCCGATCTCGTTCAACAACACGACATTGGCTGATTCAGCGCTACAGGGCAACATTTCAGTGAGCGCTAGTTGAAAGTGCTGGGCAAGAATGAACGTACCGATCATGCAAGACACGCATAGCAGGCGATATGTATGACGCTGTGACCATGTGCTTACCATGCCGAATACATAGCTCGGCGATAGATGGATGGAACGGCACGGGTAGAAGGCTATAGACCCAACAGTCACCTATGCGCTCCAATTCATAGCACCAGACTTGACCCACCTGATGATAACATCGGCACCCCCAACGAGCTGCGAAACCCTCTCTCGGTCCTCGACGTCCAGAAAACGAGCACTGGCATTGGAGAAGCCCCGGGTCAAATCCTCAGCTTCTTTGCACGAATTGCTGGCTAGTAGTCAAACACAACAATAGTGTACAGGATGATGCAATAAGTCCACGGTGGTAGAATGTAGTTACAGATGAAGTACTAACCGACAATCAGCTCTACGTCCGATCGCTTGCACAATTCCTGCACCGCAGGTCCAGCAACCATCCCGCTCCCAAGCATAAGGACTTTCTTTTTCCTCGGGGAACCCTCCGGTTTGGAAGCAGACCGTCGCCATTTATCAAGAGGAGCTTCTAGCCAGGTGTGGGTTTCTTGGAGTTGGCCATCTTTAGCGACGGTGGCCCTCTCCAGAGCCTCGGAGTATTCCTGCTCTCCTGACTGACCCCGGTACTCTTGGATCACAGTTTTCAAGTAAGGCATTAATACTCGACAGAAATGTTCGGATGCATCCAAGGACAAGGTGGACGGGAGAATATCCACAGACATTATTTGGACGCTTGGGAGATGGGCTGGAAGTGTCCGAGGACGATATTTAAAGAAGGGTTCTGAGATCGTAGATGCACGCGACATAAACTCGAGACCACCCTGTAGAAAACCAGTGACATCAGGTGACAATTCACGGGAGATAAGAAACCACTCACTTCAATATCACAAGTGATATCGCCGATGGTACCAAACCTTGCAGGGCCGACTTCTGCAGCACGAGCAAGTGCAGTTATTAATGCGTCATTCGTCATGAGACGAGGAAATCCTGGAAGCCAGCCAACTCCATTTAGGAATAGAGTAAGATATGGAGCTACCTAATAAGAGTGAGTCAAGTTCAAATCAATATATGACAGATAGACGTTTTCTATACCTTGGTAGCAAACTCAGACTTGTAGATAGAGGGGTCCTCGTAATAATGCGCTCTGTCGTAACAGCCACCGTCAGTTCGAGACAGATATTCGGCAGGGGTAGCGTGGACTAGGTATAGCTAGACGATTGATCAATCCCGATGGTTGCACCGATATACACAAATATCGGTTACCTTATGTAAGTCGGTATCTACATGGCAGCAGTCAACAAGGCATCTAAGAATGACTGGATAAAGATGGTGTACCTGGATCGTTTACAAGAACAGGGAGATCTTCCACTCTGACTTTCACGATCGGTAATTCGCCCAAGATAGAGAGCGCGCCTTGGGAGACATTTCCGTTCCTAAGATGTGATTCTAGAGGGAATGAAAGCAACGCATGACACTTTGCTTACCCTGTCAAACCAATGACAAAGGGTCCAAGGGATTTGGGAGTCCCATCCTTTACGATTTCCTCACCAATGGCTCTCAACGCCGCTCGCAATGATGGCAAAGCGACATGGGTGTGAGGACGGGGAGTGTGCTGTAGTCCGGGGTTCCATTAAGAGTGCCATACTTCAGACATCGTAGTGCTCACAAGAAACGGCGAAGCAACACCGAGCTCGAGATGGGCATGAGCTAGTGCGGAAAGGGCCTCGAGCGCGCCGGCAACTAGAAGACATGAGATAATCAGCGCCAAGGGACAAGTGATGTATTAAAACGCCCCCACCTCCAGCAAACCATCCAAAAGCGACCGTTCTCTTCCCATCAGGTCCCATGAGAAGCTCGTAGTCTATCAATCTTGAAGGAAGGTCACGTTGGGGATGGCTCAAGAAACGAGACAGTAGTTCCATGTTATAAGGTTGTCCCTTTGTGGTATGAGAGAACATAAAATGAGTGCGAGGCACCGGCGAATCAAAGCTTGCAGTGCGCCAGGGTGACAGTGCTGGAGACGTTATCAGTTCATTAAGTGGTGGTTCTTTGATGCCTAGGACAATATGCGCGGAGTCCAGGTTGGGATGGGTCCTTGCACCAGCCTGTGACGGAACACTTTAGTTTGATATAAAGAACTAAGGTCTGGTTGCCCGCCTTCAACCTGTACGTCACGGACCTTCACAAACTGGTGCACTGGAAAGACCCTTCTGTCGCAATCCTGAATAAGGACGTCTACATTCTCCTCTTGGACCAATGACGCGACTGCGTCAGGTGTCAATGGACATCTCCGTTCCCAGATCCTGGCCGGGTTCTCGCGACGAATACCAATAGTAAGCTTGGAGGATGAAGGAGCGACAGTGGTAAACGAGGCCTGTCTTACGTGCACAGCGCGCTTAAGCATCATTATGAGCCTTACAATGAATGAGGGCGGCAGAAGTATAATCGTTTTAGACCAGCCCCGCTTAAATACTCGCCAAGTGATGCGGGGGCGTGATCCGCCCGAGACGGTCAGGCGGTCAAAAAACAAAGGCGTGACAATGCATCGTGAGAATTTCCGTCATCTTCGGGCCACCGGTAAAAAATACGCCGAAGGGGAGTCGAACCCCTGCCGCTTGCTTGGAAGGCAAGCATGATAACCGCTTCACCATCGGCGTTTTACTACTTTCTGAGTTCCATCACGACTCTATACTGAATGCTACAGCTATCTAGTTACCACGGCCCACTGGCAGTCCTTCCGACTCATTGTCAACATCCATTCAACTACTAACAAGTCCTGACTCTAGTAATTGAATCTTCACGATGACATTAACTGAAGTTTTGAATGGAAAATATCCAGGTACGTCCATACATCTACGGGCTCCGGCTAGGCCCCGCACGCTATGTTCACCGTCTCTGGTGTTTAGCAAAGGATCATGTCATCAAGGCCTTTAACACACTAATAAAGTCATTGTCTCTAGAGGACAAAGCTAAGGTAAACTCTCGGATCGGCGTGTAATGCAAAATGGCTTACCACTCAAAGCCGCATGCGATCCTGCTGGCCGGTGGCACCACCCCCTACCGAAATGACACAGACCGTGAACTTCCTTTCCGTCAAGAATCCAACTTTTTCTACCTCACTGGTTGCAATGTCCCCGAATCATACCTTTTGGCATTGTATGAACCCACCTCCCCTGCTCTCGCGCAGAATCCGGTGCTGAGCCCCATACTGGAAACCACCGTATACATCTTTGAGCCCACAGTGCAGGATCTCCTGTGGTCCCCCGCTCCACCCACACTTCAAGAGGCACGCGATATGTATGCAGTGGATGAGGTCGAGCATCTTCCTAAGCTCGTAGCCGCCATTTCACAACTTCCTCGAGGCACCATCATTCATCTGCTTCCTGAAACGGACCAATTCCCCAACATTGCTGCCAGTAGAGTGGATGGTTTACAAGCGGCCTTGCAATCAGTCCCAACAAAGACGTCCGAATATCTCCTTCTAGCGCTTCACAAGACGCGACTCATCAAGGATTCGTACGAGATTGCCATGATCCGCAAAGCTAATGACATCAGCTCACGCGCACATGAAGTCATCATGCGTGTGCTTGGATTGGCCGTTGCAGGGAGGATCAAGAAGCAATCTTCACATACTCCCCGCCTACCTGGAGAATGGCTTATTGAGAAAGAAGCCGAAGCAGAGGCGATATTCGTAGCTTCGTGCAGGCGAGAAGGGTCAGTTCTCTCTATCTACTCCGTCGTGTTGGACAAATCAGATCTCATGTTTGATGTCAGTGCTGCGCACCAAGCTTATCTACCTATTGTGGCAGGGTCGACACGGGCATCGACACTGCATTATTGTTGCAATGACCGTGCCTTTGCATGGGGTCCAGTAAATCGTTGTGATACGGCCAACAATGGGAACCTTTCGCATGCGCACTCCCACAGCGACGAAACCGAGGGAACAGAATTATTACCGCAGGTTTTGTTGATTGATGCTGGGTGTGAGTGGGATTGTTATAGCTCGGACAGTACGTATCTACTACACAAAACCTTACTTATATTGACCTCGGCTTTGTCGATATCATCCCTGATCCCGAATCTCGTACTCCGGCGACAGTCACTCGTACAATGCCAGTTGGCAATGGCGGGAAGTTCACAGAAGAAGCTAGGAAGGTGTACGAGCTTGTATTGAAGATGCAATCCGTAAGTTATTGCTTTTTCGCCTTCATACGCCATTCATGTGGAGACATATCAACCATTGTTTGTGTAGGAGGCGTTCAAGATCGTTGCTCCTGGAACGCATTGGGATGACGTGCACTTATTATGCCACCGTGTTCTCGTGGATGGTTTCTTAGATATGGGCATATTCAAGGATCCTGATGGAACGATTGGAAGTGTGTCGCTCTTCCCTCGCTCAAGTCCATTGTGATCTTATGCTGATATTTCGTTCAGTTCCTAACGGGCGAATGGGAGTCACAAAGGCAGCCGTCAAGTCTCGAGAGACACTCTCCAACGAAATTCTGCTCACGGGTCTCAGTGCTGCTTTCTTCCCACATGGCTTAGGTCACTCTATGGGCTTGGATGTACACGATGTACCCAGCGCAAGCCGGCCAGCTGGGAGCGCTAAGTACTTCGCGGACGGTGATGACAGGGTGAGCGGGCTGCCTGGTGGACACAAGGATTTCTACAGGCACCTGAGATTAAGGTTGGAATTGCAGGCTGGAATGGTGGTAGTAAGTCGATGTTATCTGCATCATCACCCTTTTCACTCGTTGATTACCCTTCAAAACCAGACCATTGAGCCAGGAATCTACTTCCATCCCGCACTTTTAAAATCGTACAACATCCACACCTCACTTTACATCAATACCGACGTTCTCGCCCGCTATGAAGGCATGGGAGGGGTACGGATCGAGGATGACGTCTTGATCACAAACACAAGCTGCGAGAATTTAACGAAGGTTCAAAGTGGAGTAGAATGGGTTGAGAAGGTCTGCGCTGGTGAGGAACTCGCGTGACGTATGGCTGAGCAGACCCTCAGTATACTGCTGGTTGCGGGTACTAATTCGTCTTTGTACGAAAGAAACAAGTTGCATGTATACCAACACGTTGGAAGGATGTCATGAATATACGGATCATTCATCGCTGATCATGGGATAGTATAACACTAATAACGCCTTTACGTCTACTCGTTTCTGAGTCTGGTCACCAAAATCAACGTAAGTCGAGGATGATAGATGATGGCATAAGCCATAGCATTTTCACCTCCAATGTCTCACCTCAGCCAACCATACTCCGCTTTCTTCCGCGGAGGCGGACTGAAAGACGACGATATTCAGTTCCTAAGCAGTTTATTGCACGGTGGCAAATCTTACCCTCATCTAGTCTTTTCTTGATTTGACCCCAGTCTTTCCCAATGCGATCCGCGTAAGCCGCGAGGATAGATGCAAAGAGAGATTCAGAGTCAGGGTGTGTTGATGCAAAAGCACGTTCCAAAACATAAAGGTCCACCGCTTTGTCCTCCACGAGTGTAGAGTGGTACGCCAGTCCAAAGTCGATTAAAACCTGAAGGACATATTGAAGACATGCTGGCATCATGAAAGCCATATTAACATACTAGATCGTTGTTGCTAGCCCGGAGCAACATATTTGACGTGGTCAGGTCCCCATGAATGATTTCAATCAGATGAAGCTTGGCGATCTCCACGCCAATCTTCTCCAAGAGCGTTTCTGAAAGACGCAATCAGCCGAATGTTCAAGCATTCACTAGCAAGTCACAGACCCATGGAAATGTCATTAACGCACCCCCAATCTGCCGCTCGAGCACTTATAGTGTCAGGGATTTCTTCATAGTCTGGTTCTTCTTCGTCGTTCTCGTCCTCTTCGTTGTGAAATATGAGTCGATAACGTGGCTCGTCGGTTCCTGCTGGAATCAGATACCGTACAGGTGGGCCTTCTATGAATTCCAATCCCAGACAGCCTTCGGATGTGTCTACAAGCCTGATACCGGGCACATTCACACCCGCGCTACGATGAACCACAGTCGGACTCAGTGAGACGAAAACACAAGACAGATGTCACGCCTACCGAAGACATTTCATTATAGTTCGAGCCTCCCCAATCAGGCGCTGTCGTGTCAGCGTCGCATCCAAGGTTGGATGCCTATAGCGCTTGGGGAACCGATGTTTGAAGAGAATGTCCGCCATGACCGGAGTGGACGGACAACCCGCCTTGATGTCAGCTTCGAGCGGACCCCAGTTATCATGCGAAGATCGAAACCTGATATATGTCTTGAATACTCTCTGAAGGACGGCCGACCGGCGATGAGTGTGGATACCTCGACAGAGGCATTGGTAGGACTCACAGCCTCGGCACCCTGTCCCACCCATTTCGACATCTCCAGCAAACGCTGCGCTGGGATCCATATAGCGGGGTCAAATTTGCCAAACACCATTTCCTTGATGAAGGTCAAAGTTGATGGTTTAGAGGGCAAAGCAGTGGCCAGCTGGCAGTGACTCGGACCAGATTAGATCGAATACTCCTTCTAAAAGCAGTAGCCTCTAGTACTACCAAGTTCCAATGGACTATACTGTACTCTCCAAATGTTAGACGGGTTCGCTCAAGGAGGAACACATGCATCACGTCGAAACATGATGAAACTGATGCGTCAGGAGAATGTGCTTTATATCACTACATCCAACCAACTGCAAGACAATGTGGCGGCATTTCCCGAGTCCAAAATATATTGCATTAATTACTCTGAAACCCTAATCTGGGCATACTGGGAAGTTGCGATATCAATGTCACATGTCACGGGTCAAAGTGTGACCGCTCTGTGCAAGACATAATAGCACATCCTGATGTCAAACACTCCTAAAAAACCATTCATATATTACTCGAGCTCGTTACCACCGCTCTTCAGCGAGCCTGGTGGATTTCAAGTGACGTCTCGCAATCAACAGGTCTCGACTCCCTTCTACGCCCAGAAAAGATTCTCCTTTTCACATGGATGCGAAGTCCTACAAGGGCTCAAAACATGCGAAGGCTCTAGAAGATGCTATCAACCTTCTGGTACGGCTCTTTATTAAAGCTTATGGCCGGATCGCTCAGAAGGGGTGTTTGCTAGCGACTTCCACCTGCCCCGTTTCCCCCTCCAGATGTGTCGAGGAAGAAGTTGGTCAACGCATTGTCGATGAAGATTGCGTTTGCTGCAGCACTGGCGGATGCTGAGCAGGAGTGCTATGATTGGGAGAGCGCTCTATGTCAAGTCATAGGCGAAAAGGAAGTCCAGAAGATCTTCCAAGAACACGGGGAGGTCGATATCGATGAAGCCGATACCGTGAGGGGGCAGTATATGACCGCCGTTGTCCGCATCAGGATGGAGGACTATTGCATGTCCAGGAAGGGGCCAGTTCCGCACGTTGGGTCGTCACCCAACTCACACCAGTGAGTTCTTTGTCCTGTATGTAGAGCCTCAAGCTCACATGCGCCAGCAGAGCGCCCCTGTAACGGTGGGACACTGATAGTCTAATTTATGTCTTCCCTCCCGCGTTCTCGTCATGTTGTATACAGCTCGTAAAACTGTATTCCTTTGTTCTTTTATTTCCTACCAGTGTAATTATTTATCCATTGCTTGGAATATACCAAGCCGATAGCCGACTGTTCTGTACTTAAGTTAAGGCCCAAGGGATGGCCGCTATTGTCTTTTCTTATCCGTTGCGACAGGTTCCGAGACGCGAATACCTGAAAATGGCTGATGCTGTGATCAAAGATACGGCACTGCGGAAAAACATAGATCATGTAGGGGACGGATGTGATAAGAATCCGCAGATTTGTCGAGGTTCGTCGGAAACACGGGTTTGAAACGATTGGTCGAGTCTTTTTGGGGATCTTTCACTCATCCGTCTGATGGTGTACGAAACCGAATGCTGAGTCGTGAATGTAACAAATATCAGATGTGCATGCAGGTGCGGGAGTGCATGCGACAGTGCGGAAACGGACAAGTCCAGTGTCCACGGTGGAGCAGTCGCAGAAATTGCTGATAAATAAATACAAACAGATGCAAGTCCAGTGACGAGCTCTGCCAAAATCTTCAGCCAGATAAGTTCACCAACCCAAAAGTTCATTTAGGTTCAGAGATATACTTTTTATCCAGACTCGAACTTGCATACGAATGGGCTTCTTCCCATAGGAGACTGAGGTCTGACCGACGTTGGCCCGCGCGGAATTGTATGAGTTCGATGGATCATATCTCTACTGGAAACATTACCGTGGTGTTGCATGCTCGTTTTGGCGGTACCGCCTCTTCATATTACCTTATGCGACGCGAGCTAACAAACGACCAATCTCATGTTGTGATTCATAATTCGTGTCAATTATTCACGGCGAAACACGAGTGTGGAGTCGGAGCCGTTTGACCTCCGATATCAGTTGCCAGCTGGCCCAGCCCTGGGCCGTAACTTGCTGACCCGCGTTCGCCATGCCTTCCCGCAATATGTCTCAGCGAAAGAAGCGCGAATCACCTAGATACCCCTGTACTGGATATACTTGGAAAACGTCGTCGGCGATTGGTAACTTCCGTCGTTACCACGTATGTACATGTGCATGAGGTCTGTGTCCAGGTGCGAAACACTCTCGCACAAACCATCATTGCCATATTTTCTCCTACTCACCGTATCTTGCGACAGGTTCAACGCCACGATCCCTAAAGCGGTAACAAGTCAGTCGCACGTTCAGATGGTGACCGGAAACCTTCAATGACTCTGACAGGTAATCCTCTTCGCGATCTTCTTTACGGGTCTCGGAACGCCAGGAACGCCTCCTAGGGTGTTTCTACAATACGAGTGAACCCAGTTTTGCCATAGTGAGTGTAACACCTTTAGTCATCCTTCTCGCACGAGCGCCAACTCAGACGCTTCCCACTTCGGCTGTTGGATTGTAACACTCCCTGCAGAGATCAAGTGGACCAACTACACACTCTACGGTTTAAAATCGATGTTGGTATCGTTTTCCACCTTGTTATTTTATTTCCGAGCATCCTTTGAATAATTATAGTAGCAGTCTGAGTCGATCGCGTATCGCGAGTATGTTTGGAAATTCGCCCTTCTCTTTTCAGGAACCTCTTGGGGAAACTGATTATAAAGATGAAGAATTATGCTGGAGTGTACCCCAATATCCGTACCAACCAATCCAACATCCCTTTATCATGCCTTCACCCGAAGTCTCCCATGCCCTTACCTTGGGACAATCGCTCACGTTTCCGTTCAGCGGGAAAACCGCGAAAAATAAGCTCATGAAGAGTGCGATGTCCGAACGCCTCTCAACGTTTTCATCTTACGATCCAATGGAGCGTGGTCAGCCCACCGAGGAGCTTGTTCGGCTCTACGAAACATGGGCAATAGGTGATATAGGTACGGCATTGTCTGCAACGACTTGCAATCCCTGAGCTGTGTTCGCAGGGATAATGGTCACCGGCAACATTCAGATAAAGAAAGATCATCTGGAAGCTTCGGGCATGTTCCTTTTGCTTTCTGTCCCCAACAGTCATGCAACTTGTCATAGGCAACGCAATTATAGATTGGGATCTGCCACGAAGTTACCTTGAGGACTTCAAGGAGGTAGCAAGGGCTGCTAAATCACACGGCAGTCTCGTTCTTGGGCAGCTCAGTCACCCAGGTCGACAAGTTTCTATCACAATACAACCATACCCAGAGTCGTCATCGGCTATAGAGCACCCACCGACTTCTGGCGTGTTGTTCGCACGGCCAACGCCCTTGACCAAGGATGGAATCAAGGATATTGTCAAGCGATTCGCATACGCGGCCTCATTCTTGCAAAAAGCTGGATTTGACGGTGTCCAGGTCAAGTGATTTCCCCACCCTGTTTGAAGCTGAATTAATTAATTTCCTACAGATCCACGCTGCTCACGGTTACCTGATACACCAATTTCTGTCTCGAAGGTCCAACAACAGGACGGATGAGTACGGTGGAACTCTCCAAAACCGTATGCGGCTATTACTCGAGATCATTGCCGAGATCAAATGGGCGGTGAATGATCCAACATTCATGCTATCTGTCAAAATCAACAGTGAGGATTCTGTACCCGATGGGATTGACTTGGAAGAGTCGATTATAACAGCAAAAGTGCTGGAAGCTGCGGCTGTCGATTTGATTGAAATCAGCGGAGGAACCTACGAGCAGGGGCAGCAACTTGCTCAACACAGAGTGAGTGTCTCACTCGCGCGTAAACTTACCGCCTCATGTACACTCCTACCAGACTCTCTTTTCCGCTGCACGGGAAGCATATTTCATTGATTTTGCAGATCAACTTAGGCCACATCTGAGACAGTCGAAGATTGCCGTAACGGGTGGCTTCAGGACAGCACGAGCTATGGCAGAAGCAATAAATTTGGGTTCCACGGATGGTCAGTTCGATTCATCTTCGCCTCGCTCGGTCGCTGATGTTTACAAAATATAGTCATCGGAATTGCACGACCACTGACTGCAGAACCCCTCCTGGTGAAGGCCATTCTACGGGGGACGAAAATGGAAGCAAAATCAGACAAGCTCCCCCCTATCCAGTTGCTGCGAGTTAGTCACATGGCTCCACACTTCTTCTGCATGACAACTCAACCACGTAGCTTGCTGCATCAGGATCCCAAATCGTCGAGATTGGGAATGGCGAAGACATCACTGACTTTGATAGCACTTTCAATGTGTCCAGATTTATTGCCAGGATGTTGAAGGAAATACCTGCATCTATGTCCGAGCTGCTTTCAATTCACAATTGTAGCACGTAATAACCTGTCAGCCCTCTATTGCACCTGAATTACGCTGGATGTCGATGAACCACCATGCATTGTAAATTTTGATGTACATACTTTGTAGAATAGTGGATGTCAAGCAAGAATACCCTAATACTCTTTCTCTGGTCCCGGGCAGAGCGCCATCATGTTAAAGCTTATGCTCTTCGCCTGCGATACGTAGAATTCCTTCACGTATTTCGCCGTGTCCTGTTTTTTCGTGTGAGAATGAACCTTTCTAAAATTTGGCGTGTAAGGGCATGCCTTAAGGAGATCATTGCATTCCCCCCTGTCAATCGGTCCAATTCGACCCCCGTCCAGTTCAATCAAACGCCACCGTTGCGCTGCATCGCTGGTGGGCCTCGTCGCTGGAGCCTTGACAAAGCAAGTGAAATGCAAATCGGTGTCTAGGTCCTGAGGTACTGCGGTTTGACCGGACGACGCTGCGGACTCGTGTATCTTCCCGAATAGCGGTGTTGTTTCCAGCAGCTTTGCACGTTCCTCTGGAGTCTTGCCTAGGTACTGATCAATATGCGATAAGAGCGGATGTAAAAGACGCAATGTACCCTTGCATTCTTCGATAAATTTAGCGAGGGGGCTGCCAGGAACGAACAACACGTTGGTCTACACGATTCTCAGAGTATGAACGGCAACAACAAAACACCGTGATACTGACGTTCGCCAAGCTGTGGATCAAACCCATCGTTCCACAGGCATTTGAAATCTTTCGACGATTTCCGTCAGCGCTCTGGAGGCGAGAACGATAAAGCGTGTACCGTTTGCTTCATCCAGAATACCCCCGGATCAATAAGTTCCTGGCCGCCAGATTGGATCCTGGAGTCCTCTTCTGTTCGCTTGGCGGAAATTATGCCCGCGCAAGGGAAGAGCAGTGCAACTGCTTTAACTCCAGAGGGCACCATGGCGAGGAGCTACGAGCCGATGTCAACAAAGGGTGACAGCGCTAATCACTATTGGCAGACGGCGCATTACCTCGTCATCCAGTCCGAAGACATCGTGGAAGTGAGCCTGATCCTTCGGTAGACCGGCTGCATATGCCCACTACCGGCCGTGCAGCAATAATTGTTGAGTTACGCTAGATCGGTAGACCCGAATTGTTGACGTACAGAATTAAATACCTGCCAATGATGATCCCGTGAATAAGGGGCTCTCGATGGTAGTTCGCGAAGTGTTTTACCTCTGGGTTACTTTCAAGAGGGATCCAACGTGAGTGTGCCATGAAGACGATGTCAACCAGTACTCGTCTGTTGTTGTTCGAGATGATCAGTGCCCAACAGTTGTTGCCAAGTGGGCCGTGGTGGGTGACTTAGTTGAAGGCAAACTAGATCAGGTGACTTGCCAGTTTCTGACCGACTTTTATCATGTGGTTGGCATGCTCAGCCTGAGAGTCACAGACCTCTCCACTCTAGCCAACAAGCTCTATAAGGTCGCCCCAAAATGCTCATTGCTGTTCGAATTTGGGCGAAAAAATGGACGAGGTTTGCGCGCCAATCAAATTCGACGAAGCACTGATAAGCTATTGTTTCGGGTCTGCGTGTAGCGGTGACAATGTTGTCAAGCCGCATAATCCTCACGCACAAGGAGGCGTTCATGGATTTGAGCCCACGAGACATCCCTACCATAGTATGATGGTATGTACTAAGACGAGAATCCCATCCTATTGCTTTAGGCGTCACGGGTTGTGCGACCGTGAGTCTGCATTATCCATCCACAAATTTCAACTTGGGGCTTCCAGCACCTTTAGGTAGTTCTTCTTTCCATATTTTTTGAATGATAACACAGATCAGAGAGTCTACGCCAACCGTCGCGAAGCAGGTACCACTCGAACGCAGCTAGTGATACCCTCGATGAAAATATTTGTCGTAATAGGTACGGGCAATGCTCCTACCCAATGCCTCGAGAGCACACGATCGATATGTGCCACGGGTCGTATCATTGCCCGGGGCCAGATAACCGAGTCGTACGAGGAGGTTAAATTGGCAGCTGTCCATAAGCTCTGCTCTCGCGTTTGGTCCAAGTACACCAAGGAAAAGCCATTACCTAGTCAAAGGTTGATCTATCCATCTAGTATCGCCGTTGTGTTAAGTATCAAAAAAGTATACGATGGTACATACGAGTGCCACGCGTTATGTCGGGCATACACAGATACAAACAACGGTTGTGGCAAGAATAAGCGCGGCATACCTCGTAGGAAACCAATGAGCTTGAAGAAAAGGTTAGTCCTCCAGTTGAAGTTACTGCCAAGCTGCTGAATCATTGTCACACAGTAAACTGGATCTTTTGGTCCGGGTACGATACTCAAATCCAATCCCACCACCACCATGCCCTCCAAAATTACTCGAGATTCCTACGAATCCAATGCGCTATGCGCGCCCAGACTTCCTGAACGCTATTGCGAATGACACACCATTCCCCATGATTGTAGACGCGGAGTGTGGGATGCCACTGGACCTTGGGCGATGGGAGTGCTTATGGGGTGATGACGTCAAGGATTCCGGTGCGTGTAACACTCTTTTGCACATACTACCCCGCTCACGCGCTCTTTAGCATTGAATCCAGACCCACAGAACCTTCCTTCATTAGATCCAAAAGATCGCTTTCTTCTTGGTGATCCGTCAGCAAATTCTGCCCCGTATGCAAACGGAACCGCACCGGTGTCAGGTTCCGCCACATCGACACCTCTACCAGCTCACGTACCATGGCTACGAAAGACTGAATATATTAGCAGAGAAGGCGTGCAACGTGTAACATCAGCCCAAGAAACGTATAGTTTCTTGTTCTCATACGTGCTTGGTGCGTTTGCTAACTCATCTCGTCACAGAAAACCACTCCCACAGCATATTGATGTATCTCGCTCCGCCCAACTGCGAGACATAGAGGCCTCTTTTGCTGCATGCAACGACCCTTCCCAATTCGACCTTTCCACCCTCCGTCATCCGAATAAGCAGGCTGTTATCGCCGTGGAATCATTTGAGATATTTCCAGATGCTGATATCTGGGCCAACGCGTATGATTTATTCAGGTTTAACGAGCGGCCTGGTGACAAGCCTATCGATGTCAGTCGTGACTATCCTTTTCCATCTCCATGTGTTGAATACTCTCGAGACAGGTGGAAGATCCCCGGGTGGATTGTGCTATCTTGCGACCCATGGAGTCCGACGGCGATCACTTCTTGTCGTACTACCTCACCAAAGACGACGAATCTGCGCTCGAGTTCAAGGAGCGACGTAGAAATAGCGCACCGTCAACACTGGAGGAGGAGCCTAAAGTAAGTATCTTGTTTTGTTTTGTTCAGTTCTTAAGCGTATTTATCCCTATCCGGATGGGACAGACAACTGGATTCCACTTGTGGCGTGATTTTGAGACCGTCAAGATCGAGCAAGAGGTACCCAACGAATTCCTACTAGTGATCGATAATGGGGACACGCAGCCGAACGTCTCCAGCGGCGGAGAAGAACGTTTAAAGGGCGCTTATTACAAGAACATTGAACGGAAGATGACTCTTAAGAAGAGACGGACGAACGTGAGTGACGATGCAGTCTTGTGTTCCTCAAGCTTATCGCGTTCTTGGCAGGTCAATGAGGCCTATGTAGGCAAGTGGGAAGTGGTGCACATCTCACACGAGCGAATGAGCAAAGAGGAACTGGAGGAGCGAGAAGAGCTCCTTGCTGAAGTTACCGACCCCGCATTTTTGCTTAGCAGAGATGACGTAGATGCGGACGGTGAGATTGATGTTGATGCTTTAGGACAGGCTTCAGGCCCAGGGGAGAATGACGAGAGGGGAGACATTATGGCTGATATATTCTGATATCCGATGTGTTGTATCGTTAGCTAAGTCACAGCCTATCGAGCTGCGGTGGGCACGACGAGCGAGCGGTTGTGCTGGAATCGACACGGCGCAATGACGAACAGTGTCGTTGTGTTCATTTCTAGCAACATGAACATCTCGAGAGACTAGACAAAAATGAACACATTTTTCAGAACATTTTACTTACCAGCAGTACCATGCTGAAAAAGCAACAAGGTCCGTGATGGTCTGCCCGCTTCAATGATCTTCAAATTGAACACAATTTCAATGACTCTTGCGATTTCGTTATGTACAGAGCTCCAGCTCATCTAGTGTCCATAACGAATCTAGATTCCAAATCCTCGTTGGTAGGCTCTGGTACGTGATCAGTTTTAACAGTTACATCCAGGCTTAGCAGAAGATTGATCAATCTGAAACCGCAGTAACGACTCAGGCGCCGAGTGAGGAGTGTGAATGATGTTTCGGCCCCCAGCAACACCCTTCGGAACTTATGAAAAGGCGATTCAGACTCGGAGACAGCACAGTTATTGAGTCTTGGTAACATTTCCTTGAATGCCACCAATCAGCTACTAACCGACTGTAGCCGAGTGCCCTGCGGTCCAGACTAGTCAAGACCGAAACCAATCCGCTGATGAAATTCGGATATGATCATATGTTGAAGCTGGGTGGCGGTTTGTGCTTGTCGGGCTCCAAGGTGACCGGTGACCGCCAGTGGGGCTGAGGGGCTCGGTAAGGACTTCATACTCTTGCCATGCTTATCACAGGAATATTTCAGTGGCCCATCACCCCGGATTGACTTTTCCAATACCGATGATCAAGTGACGCATCTTCAGTCACTGCCATCGAGAATTCCGTCACTACCCGGATCAGCATCAGAGGCGTCGGCGCCTCAACCCTGCAGTGAGAAAATGGGGAAAGATGCCACTTATCCGGTCGCTCACACGCCCACCCTTTTGGTGGTTACTACAAGAAAATTGGAATCGCCACCGCGTGTCCAGATCAGTGATGGTGGAGTCCTAAGTGGGCGACGTAAAAGGACAGGTAGGTAAGCCACTGCGTTGAATTCGGTACTGTACGTCCATTTAGTGGAGGCTGCCAACCAACTGAGCAGTTGTCAGTTGGATGCATTCCCAGGAATTATTTCATGCCTATCCGGGTTACCTCCATTTGGGTCTCTGGGAGCTAGAATATGATGAAGGTTTATTCCATTCGTCCAAGTCTAAAAATATGGGTTTGAGCCCTCCAGGACCCGCCCACATGTCTCGTTCCAGGACCCGATGAGCGCGTGTTCCGAGCGTGATATGGCGCTTGCATTACATGTAAATGCTCGCGTGCACGGGACGACCCAAGGCTCCGAGCCGCCGGGGTCCGAAGTATCCGAGGTCCGGAGTGAGCGAAACGCCGAGCTTGTCTTACATAATCATGTATGTATATGGTCGCGTTTTCACAGGCGGAAATTCGTCGCCTCTTGGATTTTCGAAGCGAATATTTCCGCACTTTGGTGTGATCCTATCCATACATTTACCCTCGCTCGAGCCCGACATGTGATCGCTACTTTCCACCCACTCCTGCTCTGACATGTCCAGCTCGTCGGAGCGTGTCTGCTTTCGTCGTCGTATCATCAAGGACATCTTCCGTGTCATTGGGCTTCCCCCCCTGATACTCTCGGCTTTGGCACATCTTCTGCACGTCCGGTTGCGATGGTGGTCATTACCTGCCTACCTGCTGTCTATTGCTCTAGCAGCTGTTGCGAGGGTCCACTACACCGACTTCGTCCAAAGGCGAGAGGCCAAGCAGCTCGGTGCAAGACTTATACCCCGAGTTGTCGGGAAATGGCCAGGGAACATCGACGTCATGCTCAAAATGAGGAAGGCGTTCGCGTCCAACTACCTCTATAACCCATATTTGGAGCTCTTTGAAGAGTATCAATGCACTACGCTAAACACTCGCATCCTATGGATGGACAACGTGAGTGTCGTGCCCCCCATGAAGCCGGTGTTTGCTACATCCATTTGCTGCAACAACAGATAATCTCCATGGACGAGGAACATACCAAATATGTCTTGGCAACAGGGTTCAGTAACTTTTGGCGCGGAACCGCTCAGCGAGAGCGCATGTAAGCTTTTAACCCTTTCGGTGCTCTCGCTTCCCTCACCGTTGTTTCAGGGAAAGCTTTTTGGGAGACGGAATCTTTAACCGTGATGACCAGGTGAGTATTCGTCCCTACAGTTTACGCAACGAGTATTAATTCATTTGGCAGACGTGGAAAGAGGTAAGTATCATGCTTATTGAATGCAATGATGCTCAAGGCCCGTTAAAGCATCGAGCGCTCGCACGTCCATTCTTTGCGCGAGACAGGATCTCAGATTTTGAGCTGTTCGACAGGCATTCGACTCGAGCCCTATCAATATTGTCGGACATGGCAGCTGCAAATCAGCCTTGTGATGTGCAGGATCTTTATGCCCGATTTACCATCGATGCTGCCTCGGAGTTCTTGTTTGGAAAAAACATGGACACGTTGTCAAGGCAGCTCCCAACCCCAGGCTCAGCCAGTTTGGGAGAACGTGGTTCCTCCACAAACGATGCGTGGGGGACATTTGTTAAGGCGTTCGAGGCAGTTCAGCGAATTATAACTGTCCGTGCTCGGATGGGTATTATATGGCCCGTGTTTGAGCTATTTAATGACAAGACAGCACCCCATGTGGACACCATCAGACAGTGGCTTGACCCTCTTGTCCGCCAGACGTTGGAGGAGAAGGCCGCGTTCAAGCAAGCTGGTGTCGATGGAAACCAGGAGGGAAAAACGTTCTTGCAGCACCTAGCCGACAGTACCAATGGTTCGTTGTGAGTGTCCTGGTGTCGTTGTCTCGCTAAGCCATGTCTAGATGTCGGGGTGATTCGGTATCAATTGCTTAATATATTGCTTGCCGCAAGAGATACCGTGCGTATTCATCGAGGATGGGCCCGTGTCTCGGTTCTGACAACTTCTCGCATATTTAAATCCAGACTGCTTGCTTGCTGACATTCGTTACTTATTTCCTCGCTCTCCATCCGAACGTCGCGCGTAAGCTCAGGGAAGAAGTGCTGGATGTGTGTGGCCATGGCACACCTACGTATGAAACAATCAAGAAACTGAAATACAGTGAGGTGGATTTTGTGACCATTAAAAACAACGGTAACTAACTTATCGCTGGTAGTGAAGGCCGTCATAGACGAGACTCTGAGGTTATTCCCACCTGTACCCCTGAATCAGCGTCAAAGTCGGCCAACTTCATGCGCTCTCCCACCTCCTGACAGAACGTTCTCGACTATATCAGACGAACCCCTTTACATGCCCAAAAGCACAACGTTTTTCTATTCTACCCTTCTGATGCAATGGAACAAGGCGCTATGGGGCCACGACGCGGATGAATTTGATCCGGAACGTTGGATCGATCCCAATAGGCTATCGAAATTCACTTCAAACCCAATGATGTTCACTCCATTCAGTGCAGGGCCTCGTATCGTGAGTGTATCTTCCAGGATGCTCCATTTTCCGCGTGATGATGTGCTGATAGCCCACCCACTGCCTATTTTAGTGTATCGGTCAGAACTACGCCTATAACGAAGCCTCGTTTTTCCTCGTCCGGCTGATGCAACAATTTGATACGTTTACGTTGGCTACGGATGCTCAGCCGCAGTCTTCACTGCCCCCTCCAGAATGGAAATGTGGACGTGGACGCCAGGCCGTGGAGATGATTCGACCTGAAGCTGCCATGACACTGTTCGTCAAAGTAAGCGGTTCATCTCCGCATTTAGATAGTTTGTTGATGGGAACAATGACTTAGAGTGGCCTTTGGGTAAGGTTGGGTAAGGCCGCTTACCTTGGCCACTAGTAGGCCCATCTATTCGTTGCGTGCGTAGTGATTCCATCCTGGGGAACTCGGACGATGGATGGTACAACATTTTATCAACTTATCATTCACCACTTGCACACGATGTATGTGTATAACTAACATGACTTGTATAAGGATGGAAATCACCGTGGAGCTCTACTGCATACTTAATGAGCGGACAAGACTGTCAAAAGGCACGTTAGCGAGTGTACCTTATGCGACCCTGTACCGACGGACTGACGAACGGCAATCCGTCCGGAGTTCCTCCCAGAATGATAGCAGCTCGTGCTCTATCAATGGAGGCAGCTGACTCCCTTTCGTAAATATCATGCGTCTTCCGTCGGAATACCTGCAGGAGAAGTGACGAATCCCTCATGGCTCCTTCCTCGTCAATCAAAGTGGGTACGTCCTTGAAGAGTGTGTAACCGTCAAATCCTTTTGCGATAAACGCGACCATGGAAACCGTGTACTCTCCATCTCCATCTAGTGGGAACTTGGAGGCCGACGACGTCGGAGCTCCGCATGTGTGACCAGGCGCAAGGTACACCCTATGTACCCGGGAGCCGACAGGCGCTTGTGTATCAATGTTAAACGCGATGCCTGAGACTTGGAAAAACCGCCCGTCGATAATAACGCAGGCGGCATTCTCGAGCGCCTCTGCGATAGCGCGTCCCCGAAGGCGCTTCACCACGAATTGGTTGTCGAACGGTAGGATATCTGCGGCGGCATTCAATAAAGGGCGGCCGCCCAGCTACTTTTGGTAGTGGCGCTACGGGTGGCGGACAATGATACGCACCGATCATATCTTTTACAGTGATCACGCCAGCGTCGATGACCCTGTCGCACCGCAGGCTGCCGGAATTGATGAATGCTATGTCGGTGTTGTAGTATGCCCGGACTGCGTCTGCCAACATGTTCCCAACGTTAGTCTCCTCTGTCCGAACGACTGACGTGCGGCCATCCAGGGGCACGGCACTATGAAAGAGGGGCATATCGACCGCGTCTGCCATACGCGCGTGGAGCTCGGCAAGGATATCATGCATTCCGCTATCATCGGGAAGATCGTTTTCCAAAGCTATGTTTCGTGAGTGACTGTCAAAAGGTCAGTGGGCGTCGTGCTTTAACTGAAAGCGGTTAGGCCACCTCTGATACACTCTAACAGTGCCTCTCCGTGCTTCCGAGAAACCCACATCTTGATGCTGCTGTAACTCCTGAAATCAGTACCAGATTTGATAAGTTTTATTTTTCCCTCGAACGTATCGTCCATCGCTTTGACATTGACTCCGTGCACAGCCAATTCGTGGTCATGGCCACCGAGAATCAAATCAATGCTCTCGCAAGATTTGGCAAGGTGAATGTCCTCCTCGTGACGCATGTGAGTAATCGCGATGACGATATCCACAGCCTGTGTGGAACGGAGCGACCCGGTAATTTGCTGCGCCACAGACACAGGTTCAAGGATGGTGCAATCCACAGGAAGATGCTGGCAGTTTGATGGCCAGTCGCTGAAACGATCGATAAGCAAGTCAGCAATAACATTTTCCACTGGCATGCGCGCTCAACGGACGTTCCTGCGAGGCCAAAGAAGCCAATTCTGTACCCTTTTTTCTCGAGCACGAGATACTCTTGGGCTGTAGCCATCAGTCGTCCATCAGCGTGCACTACGTTGGCCAGCAACCAAGGAAAAGTACAGCCTTGAGAGAGGTTGACCAAGACGTCCTCCCCGAAATCAAACTCTTTCTGGAAGGTGAGCGACAGCGTACTCAACGGAGGAGTTGTCATGGCTGACCATGATTCCCATAGCATGCAACATCAACCAGGAGGTGGTTTAATATTGGTATCATATGTTTACCTTTCGTCACAGCGCTTTCAAGTGATGGACTAAAGGCATCTCCGCTGAATATGGTGATGGGACGTTCTGCTTCAGGGACATCCTTGGCGTTGCGAAATACATGCGATAGTCTCCCAAGGGCAGTTGACTGAGTGATGTGATACTGAGAAAGATCCAGAAATAATATAACAAAGTTGTCACATGCGAATGCAATTCCCCACTCACCACGTCGTTGAAATGCAAGAAGGACAGCTCGTCATACAGTGAAGTGTCCATCGTTCATATAAGTCTGCGGGATAATGAACCAAGGAAGACCCTACGAGTTGCACGTTTCAGGGTCACGAGTTTAGAACATCCCTGGTAAAACCCGTCGCTCTAAAATTACGGTCACCGTGGTACCGAGTCATTATCAGAGTCATCGGAACCGAGGTTTGTCCGAGCAGGCCATAGCCAATTGGTACAGTTCTTCAAGGAGCCATCCTACCGTAGTAAGCAAAACATTCCGGCCAAGTCAGAGAGAAATGCCAGCCGAGCGCGCGGAAAGGGTGGAGACTTTCCAAAACGAGATATGTCGTCGGCGTATACGTGTATGTGGGAATTCTCGCAGCGGCGTTCTCCGACGTTGCGTCCTCACCATTTTTCCATTTTCAAGTACTCCTGTCGTTTGCCAAGGGCCACGGGCACCCGCGCCAGTATGTATACCTTTTATTTGTGGATTCGAGGACTTTTTCAGCAGTTTCCTGCGATCTGATAGTAAGACCACAAAAATGCATTCCAGAGGCCTTCTGATAGCAGCCACGCGTGTTGCCATTCCCCATGTCACACTATCATCCCCATTCACCACCTTTTCTTTCGCTGAATGCTCTCGACCTCGACTTTTAAGCCGTTGCTCGACTTCATTCTCTCCAAAACACCTATCCTTAAGCAGCCTTAGAAACCAACGAAAGAGCGCGAGAAGCTTCGGCCCTGCGTCGTCAACGCTGGGACAGTACGATGGTATTCTTTGTTGATACTCTCGACCCTTTTTAAGCCTAACGCACTATTAGTCTGCGTCATTGGAGGCGGTCATGCAGGTTGCGAGGCAGCTACTGGAGCCGCACGAGCTGGAGCCCGAACGTTGCTGATCACGCAAAACCTGGACGCGGTCGGAGAGCTCTCGTGTAATCCGTCCATTGGCGGTGTTGGAAAAGGGACATTGGTCAAAGAAGTAGATGCATTGGATGGCGTCATGGGAAAGGTCACAGGTGCGTGATAGCTCAGACGTTTTGGTCCGTCTTGGCTGTTAATCTTGCATCAGACAAGGCGGGGATGCAGTTCCACATGCTGAATAGGTCCAAGGGATCGGCAGTTTGGGTACGTGCGAGATGGTTGACCATTGTTACCGACCTTTCGTGAATACACACACCTCTTCAAGGGTCCGCGGGCACAAGTCGACCGCAAATTGTACAAGCGGCACATGCAAGATATTATATTCAACTATCCTAATCTGGACGTCCGCGCTGCTAGCGTGTCTGATCTTGTATTTGACCATCAGATGGCTTCGTCCAGCTCCAACCATTCGATTTGGGGTACGGTGACAGGTGTTCGGTTGGGTTAATAACCAGTACGCCTATAGAAGCGCATGCTAATCGTGATATCATAGGAACTGGAGATGTAATCCCATGCTCTCAGGTCGTCATTTGCACCGGGACGTTCCTGTCTGGCGAGATACATATCGGTGCGTACTCTGACTTGTAATGACCTCCAGGTACCGATGTTACGCAGGAATGAAGCGTTTCCCAGCTGGTCGATTCAACGAAGCACCAGCAATTGGCCTGTCCGCGTCGTTGCGTGCAGCTGGCTTCCAGCTTGGGCGTTTGCAGACTGGCACTCCTGCACGGCTGGACAAAAGCACCATAGATTTTAGTCGACTACAAAAACAAGAAGGCGACGATCCGCCACATCCATTCTCATTTCTTAATCATAAAGTAGATAACGAGGTAGGTTCTCTCGTATATGCTTCGTGGTTCGAGGTTTCATATTAGTCTTGCTTCTAGCATAACCAGATTTCGTGTTATATGACCTGTACCACTCCCGAAACTCATGAACTGATCAAGCAGAGTATGCATCTAAGCGTTCACATCCAAGAAACTAAGAAGGGTAAGAGTATTCATTCATTGAATCTATTCATCCTTTAACAGCAGTTTCTCAGGTCCACGTTATTGCCCTTCTCTCGAGGCCAAGGTCACTCGGTTTGGAGACAAGGATAGTCATAAAGTGTGGTTGGAACCTGAGGGTTACAATTCCGGTTGGCATTGATTTACCGTCAGTGGATCTCACGCTAACCTTTTTGCAGACCTGATATACCCTAATGGCTTATCATGTTCTATGCCAGAAGAGCTACAAGAGCCTATGATGCGTACAGTTCCAGGACTAGAAAACGTCCGCATGGTTCAACCTGCGTATGGAGTCGAATATGATCATATTGACCCTCGGGAACTTCAGCGTGAGTTGTAATCTTCTCTTGTATTCCTGTTCTCTTAATATTGCCTACAGCATCGCTCGAGACCAAGAGAATCAAAGTAGGTCACAGCTAATACGACTTATCATCTCTTTACAATTGGCTTGCTAGGGGCTCTTTCTCGCAGGGCAGATCAATGGGACAACTGGGTACGAGGAAGCTGCAGCACAAGGTTGTATTGCAGGCATTAATGCGGGCCTCGCCGCACAGAATCAACTACCGCTTTCCATCACGCGTGCGGATGGGTACACGGGTGTCATGATCGATGATCTTGTGACCAAAGGGGCAGAGGAACCGTGTAAGCAGCTGTGCTAGCTTCGTCAGCAGACCACTGATGCTGAATCATAGACCGAATGTTCACTTCTCGCTCCGAGTACCGCATGACACTCCGATGTGATAACGCGGACACGAGACTGACCAAGATAGGTGTGAGCCTTTTGCAAATTGTTGATGTCTCTTGATTCATTCTTCGCAGGGCATGCCGCGGGTTTGATATCTGCAGAACGCTGGGCAAAATATTTACGTGATCACGATGCAATTCAACACGGGACGGGTTTTCTCAAGTCAATCATCCTGAGCCCTCAGGTCTGTGATTAAATATTTGCCTTATGTAACCTATTGATAAATGCGACAGCATTGGGAGCAATACAGCATTTTAGTAACCAAGGATGGTGTCATGAGGAGGCAAGTATTCACCAACGCTGTGCAATGCTTTTCTGACCGCACCTGACAGTGCATTCGATGTGCTCAGCATGCCTTCAGTGACGCTGGAGAATCTTGTACATAATGGCGCTCTCCAGGGCTTCCCGGAGTTTGAGTCACACATCATATCCCGAATTGTCGCCGATGGTAAGCCAGAGCACCGTGCATGCGCACTGACTGCTAACCCAAACCTCAGCGACATATGCACCCCATCTCGCTCGCCAGCTAGCAGATTTAGAGGTATTCCATGCGGATGAGTCCCTTCTTCTCGATTCCGATATGGATTATACACAAGTTAGAGGCCTGAGTGAAGAAGTGAGAGAACGGCTACAACGCTTTCGGCCCACGACACTGGTTAGTACTTTCCTGCTTGACTGCCTCTCAATTGATTGTTTGACAATTATGCAGGGTGCGGCTAAGCGCATGGAGGGCATGACACCCGCTTCAGCGGTTTATTTATTGAAGCATGCACGTCGGACTTGGCATGCGAAGAGCCGGCCCCAAAAGGAGACACACCATTCTATTCAAGTGGTATCTAGTCCGTAGGCTCAGCTGACTTCGTTGGCTAATGCGGGGGACATCTTACGTTTGTCGCGTTGCCCGCCGGCCAAAAAGAAGGGTCACTTGTTTGGTCGTTCTGCTGGGCAATGCCCCTTCGAACTTTGTCATTCACGACAAATTAGCGGATAGTAAGGCACCTATTTGCACCACTTCGTGCCCGGTGTTCTCCTATGAACTGCGGATGTTTACCTAGATTGTCACCCACAGCAAGGCTTGCGCTGTGGCATCGGAAATTAAAGGAGGATCCTTCCATATCATCCCTTGGTTACGGTTCGGGCCCAGGCAGCATAACTGAAGAGCCTCGGCATAGCCATCTTTCTGCACGCATCCAGAACGCGCGCTGTGTGCCGTTTACAACGTGAGATGAGAATACCGACCAGCCCGGAGCACACCCTCCCTTTATATGTACATCAGACGCCACTATTCCTACTGAGCTCCTCCGCTGAGTTCACACCTACACCCGTGCTTTCAAGTGCCGAAAGGGTTTGAGAATTTCCACCGCTATACCATTTTGAATGGGCGGGGCGCTCGTTCATTGCGCCTGTTGCAGGTACGCACTGGAATTGCCAATGCCTTCAATACAAACAGAAGAAGCAATATGTATAGGATTCTCCGTGAATATCGCTACGGGAATCAGGTCCCGAATTCCGTGCCCATCTTGCCACGCACCACGAAGGGAACGCTTGTTATCTATGACCGAGCATTCATGAATAACACGGGCGTCGTCTAACTCCCTTATTCTGTATTTGATCGTAACCCCAGCCACGGAAAAATCATGGCTAAGGCTTCAATCGCCGTTGATGTCTTGCCAACGATCCTCGTGACACTGGGAAGCAAGCACTTGAATAAGGCGTCTCCCATACTCTGAAATCATTCTTGCTCTGGAGCGCCCATTACGACTCCGGTTTCCCAGTATTTCAGGTCAGAATCCTTTCAGATCTGGCAGCGTTTGAGTTCAGCCACTGCGGCGGGTTCTTCATTACAATTGCTAGAGTCCGTGATACCAATTACCATGCATGGCCCAGTCCAGATCGCAATGCTTCCTCGAGACAACGCGATCGGTCGTCAGTTTTTATGCATGGAGTTTCTAAATTTACCATTTGCGTAAGAATCAGACAAGTTTCTCGCGGAACGTGGTCAAAACCATGAGAACGTTCCACGGTACCTTGAGAACTTTTCTGGCTGTGAGGATCTGGTAGTCTCCCCGGATCAAATGATAATTTCGACCTACAAAGGGGACGGCGCACCAATTCTCAGAGGAAACCTGCAATCAAATTTGGCCAGGGTCCATTTCCCTCATATCCTGACTGAACCCGCGTCCGTAAGTTCCATCGCTCTAGTCCATATGAATGGGATTCGAAAGGAATGGACATGTCTTTTTTTGACGGACCTGTTCGTGGCACTTGGGCTCTGGAAGTCTCGCCGGTCAAAGGACAGATCGACTCTTTTCAGGAACGTCGACTGAGTGTCTCCGACTTGCTCTCGATGGGTCTGAAAATCGAACTTTTATTGCAAGTCGGTTGGCTGAAACTCGTTTCAAACTGATATCGTTGGACGCGAAGCCTCGTGTCGCGATCACGTGATTGAAAAATCAATCCATGGTCGGTTGGCGTCCAGCCTGGCGTTCCTCCTGCCTTGTCTCTGTTTTCATTACTGAGTAGTGCGGTCCTGTCCTCCCTTTATACTCCCGATTCGTTATACAAAGCCTACGTAGCCGGAATTCCACAAGCCCAGTTTACCCTCACACCCAACACCACCTCGATATGCGCATGTCAACGCCTCTCGTATATGCGCCCTCACCGTCTGCCCGAAAACCTGCCTTTAAACGGAGAAGACTCAACCATACCATCGATTCAGGATTCCAGGCCAGTCGAGCGCTAACGGACAACTCCAACGCCGTGCCGATGCAGAACACCCCGTCCTTATCCCTGTATACGAAGGTCTCATGTTCAACATGCCACCGCGCGCTCTCCACGGCGATCCGGCCCGGTGTAGCAGTTTCTACGTGTTCGAGGTGTGTTGTGTTTTTTTTTCCCCGAGTACGCTCGCATTAGCGCTGCCGAGGACACTTCCGGCGTCATTGGCGCAACTCAGCAGCACGGACCATTATAATAAGTAGACGCGGAATTCATTCGTTCACGACATCCTTATCTTTCTCATACCATGCTGACCCACCGCTTGCGCAGATGCTCCGCTTCGACGTGCGCGATCTGTGCCCGCACGTGTACATCTTACACCCGCCCCTCGTCCCTCCCGCCTACCCCCGCCCTCACGCGCTCGCCGTCGCCCTGCACCCACGCCACTACGCCCATCTCTCCCAAGCGTGCTGTCCTCAGCGTCAGCTATGCCGCAATGAACTGTGATGCCTCCGTCGCTCTACCTCCGGCGTTGGTCCCCTCCATCAAGCGCAAAAAGGCACCGATCGACAAGGAAGACGTAGATGACGACGCTGACCTCGGTTTCAACGCGGGGCGCGATCACGATATCATGTCCATGTACGATGGTGGTATCGAATCCGTCGTCATCCCCGGCTGTGGACGCATCGTGTGTCGTGCGTGCTGTGTCGAGAGCGTACTCAAGTGAGTGGTTGCACTCTCGTTTCCATCTTTACTTCTCGGGCGCTGATCACTAGGGTCGTGGGTGTAGTGATGGAAAGTTGTGCGTCGATTGTTTTGCACTCGTCTAGCGCGGGAGCTCGGATTTTCTGTGTATCGCTGTCGTCTATGTTGTCGATGCTGCATTCATTCATCGTTAGATATTACCCCTATACAGATTGCTAGAAGATATTGTATCCGTATTAATGGAGAACCGTCCTTAATGGCAGAATTTGGTTACTTTGGTATTCGCCTTGTCGGGAGTGACTGGCAGATCTGTAAATTATGATCATGAGGTATATGGCGGTAGATTCATTTTACGGTCGACTCTACAACGACAACCGACATCGACAGTACCGATGAAGCTGTAAATACGCTTTTTTTTCCCGCTGCGCAAAAGTACCCACAAGAAGTCCATGAACCGCTCTGTTCACGCGTTCACGTTAACAGGACTGCAGTCTATGCCGACGACCTGGTTTTCGACCTAGAAGAAACACGCACACCGTCATCGTCAGAATGAGTCCATGCAAATGCCGCGTTGAGGTGCCACAGAAGAACGAACAAACACGTACCGCCCGTGTGTCATCGCAGCAGACTGCCTGCTGCGAGCACTGTGAACCACCAAGTTGGAGCACGCTCAAGGGGCTACAGTTGAGGCCAATCGGAGTATTAGGGTTGAGTCCAAGTCCGTTGATGATACTGGAGGGGGCCTGGCTTGCCTATGAAAAGTTGAGAATTGAGATGAGACATCGAATATGGAGAAGGGGGAAGGGATATGACGCACCTTTGTGACGTTGCAGCACTGCAACTCGCCGTTATTGCACTGGTTGGCGGTAGAGGCTGTGCCGCCGCCCATATGGCCTGCAATGGCGCTTGCAGCGATGGTAAGAATGAGGGTAGAGACGCGAACAAACATGGGGATATTGATGTGATGCTGATGAAAACTGCGGGGACAAGGGAAAGATGGAGGCACGTTGCGATCTGGGGGATAGACCTGGCGGGAGGATGCGGTTTTATACGCTCAGAGGGTAGTGGTACGATCCGGTGACGGGACCTCACTTCCACGACGGCGTTTTGATTTGGTTTCTTTTTTCGATATTGGACGGGGAAGTCAGAGGGTTTTACCCATCTAGGCTGATATGGCCATACCATCACCTGCATCGTAGAGGTACTCCGAGGTCCTGCAGTGGCATGGTCACTATGCGCGCCGTAATCTAGGCGACGGCACTGATCAACCAAGTGGTCTAGTCCGAGGCAACGCATTTACGCGGCGGGATGAGCGGAAATGTGCACTAATACGTCATCCAGTTAGTACGGTGATAGAGAAGCTCCATTTCCCAGTACTTCTTCGTCGCCAGGAGGAGGAACTGCACCGGGAAAGACACTTACTTTGTCAAGTGTAGTACGTGGAGAAACCGACAGAGCTCAGGCTGTACCTGGAAAGCTGCAGGAAGAGGCATGCGGCATGCCACTATTGAGGGGGAACTGGTAACTGGCGGCACCTCTAACTTGGTCGCCACAACTCCGGGATGAATCGAGGAATACGCGGGTGGTGGAACCAACACTTACGAAAATTTGGCCGGAATCTGTGGCGCGTTTCACAAGACGGTTGAGATTTCCAGCAGCATGAGAATAGATTGCAGTAGACCGGTTCTATACTAACGCGTAGTATTGAGACCACCGAAGGCCAATGCCTCATGTAAGATTTACATGCTATGTATCATGAATGCAAGTTGGTTATCTGGCACATTTGAACCACAAACTCACCTGAGAACCCGATGGAAGTCAGATTTGGCCCCGAAGTCATCAAACGTCGTTGTCTATTGATACGATTAGTTACGCATCGCCTCGACCTACGCCGTCTAATAGGCCCGAATTTTCAGATCTCAGAGGGCGCAGACGCGGGATTGAACCTTCTTTCTGGCTCGAGTCCGCCGGCAGGAGCGCCGCGTCATTTACAACACGGCTGCGAAAGGCCAAGGCAGTGTACTGAATCACTTCTCTATTCTTGTCACATCAACGCGGATTAGATCTGGTACCTGGGGCTACTAGTCTGGTGACCAGGTGGCTTGAAGCTTCAGCCAGTATCGCCGCCGAATGCACTGGAATGACAATACATACACGCCTGACATTGGGGCCACTGGGAAACGCGAAACGCATTGGCGTTTGAAACTTGAAAGTGAGTTCGCAAAGTGACTTGAGTCGTGCCAAACATTCGTGCTACATAAAAAGCTTCAACATCATGTTCACAGGCTGCGCAGCCTCTCGGAGACTCGGAGACCGCAACAACTCAACTTCCTTGCAGTTTGCGTGACGCTGCGGTAAGACTGCGGCGCTGCGGCGCAGGACATCCAGGGAGATGGGAAAGTCCCCCGCTTGCAATTTCAACGGACGAATGATGAACACGGGCCGAGTGGTCTAGCGGTCCCCCAGAGCGGCCTATAAATGTGATTGCCGGGGGCAATGTCAACTGGACCAGCGCATATATCGAACCCTCTGCGACAGCGGCAGCGACAGGTAACAGGTTCGAGCATGTTCCCAGTTAGAAAGCTGTTGTTTTCTGCATTCGCCTCGGCGATTGTTTATTCACTCTGGAAAGTCCTCCGACTTGTGTGTTATCGTCCATACAGATCTTCCCTACGCTACCTACGGGGCCCGAAAAGGACAAGCTGGATTCTAGGAAATTTGGGCGAGTTCTTGAACGACGTGCGTCATTTGCCATCCTATGCGTGTCCGTACCAGATGATATATACCCAGTTTTAGGAAGACGGTACGCTCATTGAAACATGGGTAAAGGAGTACGGCGACACGTTGAGGTTCAGTGGGCTCTTCAACGTTTGTTTCTGTTCTCCCAATCACAGACAGTAAACTGATTTGTTGACCTCACCACGCTGGTCACTTAGAACTGCCAGTTGTTCACCCTGGACAAACGTGCCGTGCACCATATCCTTACCCATACTGACGTTTACCAGAAGGCACCCGAAGCCAGAATTGCCTTGGGACGGATTTTTGGGGAAGGTGAGATCATTGCGTCGTCTTAGCTGATGCACACTGACCACCGACATGATAGGACTACTCGTTGTGGAAGGCACGCAGCACCGCCAGCAGGTTTGCATGAATCATCTCTGAGGCGACGCCGACTGAAACCTTCGTGATTAGAGACGTATAATGGTAATCGAAATGCCTAGAAAAATGCAGTCAACTTGATTAGTGAACCTTACTCAGAACCCTGCATTCGGCCCAACACAGATTCGAGCGCTTACAGATACCTTTTTCGCCAAGGCTAACCGAGTGCGCGACGTCCTTTATCTTTTTGATTGCCCAGATCCTAACCGCACCTGCGCTAGCTTCGTGATTTATGGTTTTCCGAGATCTCCAAGGATCCCACTGCAACGATCACTGATACAATCGACGTTGTACCCTGGTTGACCAGGGTGACACTCGATATCATTGGTCTCACTGGTATGGTCACTCTGTAAGCGAATGCACACCACTAATGACGAACAGGGTTCAACTACGACTTTGACGCGCTCGAAGCAAGTGGGCAGCCGAACGAACTGAGTGAAGCGTTCTCAACCTTGTTCTCAACGAGTCAGAGTATCACCATACTCGATGTTTTGCAGGGGTTGTTTCCGGTCCTGCGTCACATTGCAAGTGCCTCCTCTTTTCATGTAATTGAAAGCTTGCAGATCTCATATGTGTACCTGACAGCCCACAGTCGAGGGCCGCAAACTACAAGCTGCCCAGCAGACCATGACACAGATCGGCAAAGACCTACTCATGAATGCGAAAGCGACCGCCCTAGCCAGCGCGACCGCAAATGGAAATATTGAAAAGGATAGTTTACATGGCCGAGATTTGTTGTCACTCTTAGTGAAGGCAAACATGGCCACTGACATTCCCGAGAGTCAGAAGCTATCTGACAAGGATGTCATAGCGCGTACGTTACCCAGCGTGTCCTCAGCTTGACGTGCTGCACGCTGATAGAATTCACAGAGGTTCCCACATTCCTCGTTGCAGGCCATGAAACGACGAGGTATGACGCTACACCTTGTTGTTGCGTGTGGGCTCATGGAATGGTGGAACAGCTCTGCAGTCACCTGGGCACTGTATGCCATAACTCAAGCACCAGAAGTCCAAACAAAACTCCGTGATGAGCTTCTCTCTGTTGAAACTGATGCGCCGTCGATGGACGAGCTCATGGCGCTTCCTTACCTCGACGCGGTCCTGAGAGAGACTCTTCGCGTGCACCCACCCGTTCCAAACACTTCGCGGCTTGCAATGAAGGACGAGGTGTTACCAGTCGAGAAGCCATACACGGACAGATCCGGCGTTGTCCGTGACACTATCCGGTGCGTCGTATGCTTTTCTTTGCATGAATGACATGTACAATAAGTCATCACCGCGATAAGAATTACCAAAGGCGACCCAATCATGATACCGATCCGTGAAATGAACCGGTCGACAGAAATATGGGGGCCTGATGCTCACGAGTTCAAGTGCGTCGTTGATCTCCTTTCCTCCACCGAGCGACTGGTAACGGGCGTGCCGCAGACCGGAACGATGGAACAACGTACCGGAGGCCGTCTCCCAGGTTCCGGGTATTTGGAGTCACTTGTTGACCTTTATCGGTGGGCCAAGAGCATGTATTGGCTTTCGGTTCTCGATCGTCGAGTGCGCCACGTTCCTTTACAGAGATGAAGGCACCATGGCTAATGGAAGCGCAGATCCAAGGCGATTTTGTTTTCCCTCGTCCGTGCGTTCGAGTTCGAGCTTGCTGTCCCTGCTAGCCAAATCGGGAGCAGGACGGCCATTGTGCAACGTCCTGTTCTGCGAAGCGATCCTACGCAGCCTCAACTCCCGCTACTGGTCAGGCCATACCAAAGAACATTGGGATGAGGATCAGAGATTGACTACGCATCGGTACACACCCAAAGAAATAGGCAATGCCTGGATTATTTATTCTCAAACTTCATACTCTGTGTAAGGAATATAGAGAAAACGAGACGGAAACACTGCTCATGTAACAATGTTCACCATCGTGGTGGCTGGATGCTACTGCAAGCGCAATTGCACAAAACACGCCTTGAAGCGCCTCGATTACCTATACGTGCGGGAAATCTGGTGGCTGTACGTCTTTCACGATGCTACCGTGACCCTATTATGACCCGGCGATTCATCAAGTACTTCGTCAGGGGGCTTCATCCCGAGGATCTCCGCCCAGTGGCTCTCAGTGTGTCCAATGAATCCAACATGCTAAGCATAGTTGAAGACTCCCATGATCTGATCAGTGCTAGTGCCAGCACCGCTGCCATAAAGGTTGCCTATCTCCCCAAGGTATTCCACATGTTTGTGGTACTACCTTGCTTGTAAGCTGACCACGAAGTTAGAATGTCGCTGTCTCTCTGAATATTGAGTCATTCTGCAACCATCCTGATTGGTTTGCAGCCATTGCTTCTCATCTCAAATATCCAGATGAGACCTGCAACATCCTCTCGCTTGACCTTTATGGAGAGAGAGACTGTGACAATGTCCAGTTTTTTATTGAACATCATCCAGGTTTGTCATCTGTCCCCTTTTCAGTGCAGGGGTAGCTGACTGTTTGTCAGACCAGCCAGAATTCAACCTACCCAAAGAAGAACAAGGTACATATTGCACACACACCTCTGACCGCTATCTGACCCACCCAAGACCATCAAAGAATAATTGAATATGCTGGTTCAAATGCACTCGAAAATAAACTAACTGCTGCGAGTACATCAGAATACATGGCATATCCAGACTTTATTTACAATGGTCGCCCTGCTGGTTGTATGGGTCCTCCGATCACCATCTATGAGGAGGTGTTTGCAGACATCACAGATGATCTTGCCCATCTCGAGGACCTTCCGGACAGCAACCAGGACATCTTGGATGAAATTGGCGATTTTGCCAACCAGTCTCTCCAGACATATTCAAGCACATGAGAGCATGAGAGCACCCTATATCATCTCATTGAAACTCTCCTCGGTGTCGAGATGATCAGAAACAAGGATTATTCCACCTTCACGGACATGAAGACACATGCTGTCGCCAAGGAAAGGGATGCAATATATTTGTATGTTGAGTGTAAGAATGAGCTGGGGTTGGGTGGCATGGAACGAGGGGCACTTACAATGCTCAGGTACATTGCTAACCCCAAGGTATGTTGCGTTCCATCTGCTCAGAACAGGATTGTCACTGACATGTTTTCGCTTAGTATGCTCCTATCCGGAACATGACATGTTGTTCGTGCATTCACATATCTATTGCGGGACCCTACTGTTGAATAGAGTCTGGGGAAGCGTAGAGTACGCCTGACACTCACATGCGGGTTATAGATCACTTAGCTGGTAGCGGTGGTTGTGGTAAGAACACAAGATGCTATTCGAACTCAGACGATTGAGTTCTAACTTATATACTACATGTGCGTGTGACTATTTCCTTATATGGATGTCTACACTACTACGATAAGTAAGTAAGTAATGTTAAAGAGCTACTGCGTGGTGCTCGTTCAACACTCCCCCTCGCTAAGCTGCCGGTAATAAGGCACATAAGCGAAGAGAGCACACTTGTTGCTACAAAGTCATCCGGATGGACATCGGGTATATGACTTGTGCATTGAGTGAAATAGGAAGGGAGCAATGGCTTATGTTGCTATTGCTTTGTCATAGAAGACTAATCCTAGTTGTGATCTGAATTGGTCAAGTTTTATATGACCAAGGTTCTTGGTGAACATATCGGCAGGGTTTATGGCCCCTTCGATAAAGAATAGTTCTACCATTCCTTCACGGATGAACTCTCTAACACCGTGCCATTTTATGTCCACGTGTTTGTTACGTTTTTCAGTAACAGCGTTCGATCCCATGAATATGGAACCCTGATTATCACCACAGATGGGGATAGGTTGTAACTTGTAGCCAAGTTCCTCCATTAAGGAGCGCAACCAAACAACCTGTTTGCTGCAATCAGAGAGTGCAACATATTCAGCCTCTGTAGAAGAGTAGGCAATGCGCTGCTGTTGGCGCGACTGCCAGCTGAAGATGCAATTAGCTAGTTTAATAAACCAGCCAGTCTGAGAGCGACGGGTATTAGGATCGGATGCCCAATCGGAATCGGTAAATGCGATCATGCCAGCCTTGGAGCTGCCATCGAAGACAAGGGAGTAATAGCGAGTACCGACTAGGTACTTGCATATGTATAGTGCCCTGTCTAGGTGCTCTTTGGAGGGCTTAGCTGCATGTCTCGAAAGGGCTGTCACAGCGTAGGCTATATCCGGTCTGGTGCCTAGTGTGATGTATAACAAGGATCCGATCACTTGTTGGAAGCGAGATCGCAGTTCTGGGTCGACTGGACCATTGTAGTCGAGAGGGTAATACCCTTGTGGAAGGGGAGTGGAAGCCGTTTTGGCGTTCTGCATTCCGAATCGCTCAAGTACCTTTTCAAGGTAGGCGCACTGATCAATCATGATCTTGCTGCCTTCTCGGCGGATTCTCATGTGTAGAAATTCGGTTGCAGGACCTAAGTCTCTGCATTCCCACTTGCGCATAAATGCGGCTTTTACCTCTGCTACTATGGCCTTGTCAGGACCACAGAATAAGGCGTCGTCTACATAGACGATGGCAACCACCATAGTGGTGCCCTTCTTCCGGTATAGGAAGATTCCGGCATCGGACTTCAGACGTTCGAAGCCGAGGTCTTTCATGGACTCGTTTAGAGTCTCCCACCAGGCTAATCCGGCTTGTTTAAGGCCGTACAGGGCACGTCGTAGACGGAGCACTTTGTGCTCTTGCCCAGGGATTATGAAACCTTCGGGTTGTTTCATGTAGATCTCCTCGTTTAACTTACCATATAGGTAAGCACTTCTTACATCGAGTGCTTCGATGTGCCAGTTTTCTAAGGCTGCGAGTGCAAGCATAAGCCGCACAGTCTCAAACCTTACAACCGGGGAGAAGATTTGGTCGAAATCGATTCCCTCTTGTTGAGAGAATCCTTTTGCTACTAATCGTGCGCGTTTACGACCATCTGGTTTCTGATCGAAGACCCATCGGTTTGATATGACCTTTCGCCCTTTCGGGGGGTCGACCAGTTCAAAGACTTTACGTTCTTTGAGTATGTCTAGCTCGCGTCGACATGCGGCTTTCCATTCCTTTTGTTCTGCCAGGGGCAGCTTCTGTAAGTCCTTTAGACTCCATTCGCGTAAGGGTTTAGCGTCTGCAGTTGCTAACCCGAGAGGGATTGCCTTTGACATCAAAAATGCAGCCAATCCAGCTCCCCCTTCACGACTTAATCGTTCGACCTCTGCTTCACTGTCAGAGTCAGGAGCATCGGCAGGGGCGGGAGGCGCATTAGAGTCGGGAAAATTGCCAGGCATGCCTTGTGGCAGAGGCTGTGGCTGCCTTGGTCTGGATGGACCAGGTTCCCGAGAGTCAGGCCAGCGCGATTTGCGCTCGATCTCCTTAACCTGCTCAACCGGGTGCTTATCCCCGTAAACATTGTCGGGCCGGTTAGGCACGCGACGTTCACGTTGGGGGCGAGCGGGGGCAGGTGGGATCGCAGGCGGTGCCCCACGACCTTTCTTAGGTGCACGTGGTGGGGGCGGCGCCGGGCGAGGCGAGGGTGTGCGAGGAGGGACAGGAGGAGATGGTACTCTCGGAGCGGGTCGACTGGGTCGATAGTCGTCGTTGTCAGCAGCGGGCACCGGTGGTCCCTGTAGAGGGCCGGGCTCAGCGGCGACAGGTGGCACAGGTTGTGCAGCAGGGCGCGTGCGGGGTGATGCACAGCGGGGGAATCGCGTCTCATCGAATATCGCATGAGCGGAATGGAACAAAACATTGTTGGGGGAACGCATAAAAAGGAAATTTGTGTCTTTCCCTGGTGCGACTCCTAGATACACCATAAGTTCGGACTTAGGGGCCATTTTGTTGGCCCGCACATCGCCCGGAATGTGCACGTATGCGGCACACCCGAACACGCGTAGATGTGCTACGTCCGGCTGCTGCTTGTTAAGCAACTCATAAGGAGTTCGCCAGTTATGGCGGCGCAGCGGTGTTCTGTTGTAGATATGGGTAGCATGTTGAATGCTAAATTCCCACCAACTGTCCGGAATGCAGGCTTCATGCCGCATAGCTTCGGATTTGTCCATGACGGTTCGCATGAAACGTTCAGCACGACCGTTCTGTTGTGGAGTATGAGGGGCGCTTTGGTAAACGCGGATCCCTTGTTCCTTGAGCATGTCATCGAAAGCTCGAGATTTGTACTCTCCCCCTGCATCGGACATCCATCCTTGTACTTGTGCGGTAAATTGCGTGGACACCATTTTTAGGAAGTGTCTAGTGGCGGTCAACGCGGCATCTTTCGTGCGCAGAAGACTAACCCACGCCATTGACGTATAGTCATCAAGGAATGTGATAATGTATTTATACCGATGGTATGAATCGGTGGGGAAGGACTTTAAGTCCGAGTGAATCAATTCAAACGCGCGGGTAGCGCGTCGCTCAGTAGGAGGGAAACTCCTATTTGGTAGCTTGCCCATAGCACAGCCAGGGCAGACAGAGTCCTCAGAAGGGATCTCAATGTCGGGCATAGACTTGACGTGCTTACGAGCATGCCGAATTACGTCCTTGGAAGGGTGTCCAAAACGTCGATGCACTATTTCGTACATGATAGTACGAGTTGTGTTTGCTGATTGTCCTTTCAGCGGTAACGCTTCAATAGTATACATCCCTCGACCCAAACGGCCAGGGGTAAACGGGGCGAGGGTAACGCCATCACCGTATGTAACTGTGATTTGTTTAACGTCGCCGTGGACTTTCGCACCATGTGCAAGTAAGAGGCCTAGGGAGACTAGGCGGACACCAGAATCTGGTATATGTCCTACATTGTGTAGCTCTAGGATGTGCGATTTCTTTGTCGCACTATCCATCCAGCGCACTAGTACTGTTCCTTTTCCTTCGACGTAAATAACACCTGAGGCAGTAAAAACCGCTGGGCGGTCTTTTTCTGCGAGCTTCTCATAGGTGACGTAGTCTGATCTTTCAGGGGTGAAGTGCATTGAAGCACCTGAATCTAGGATCCAGTAAATGCCTTTTGGGCATGCACACTTATCTCTCGAAGAGGAGGGGGCGCTGCAAGCGCGACATGTATTGGCACCATGCGGTAGATACAAGGTATTTGTAACTACGGTGTCCATGTGAGAAACGGAACAATTTATATTAACTACTCGAGCGGGTAAATGCGCATCCAGAGAGTAAAGACCGTTAGTTCGAGAAGGTGCAGGTGAAGAATTCACTCGCCTGATTCCAAGGGAACCGTTCGTCGTGCGCGGGATCATCCGCGGGAAGTCCTCATCGCTGCTATGAAAAGCAGTGGCGGTGATGTCCCTGTCTATCTCCGACCCGTAGACGTCCACCATGTCTTCGCTGTCCCAAGAAGACTGCGGCGGTGGGTCAATGGTGCGCTTGCGAGAGCGGCGGCCACGTTTCGGAGCGGGGGCAGAGGGCACGTCCGAGTCGTCATCGGAGGATATCTCAACGATGCCGGACGGGAGACCAAACGTCTCAGAATCCCACAAAAGATTTTGAAGGGGAGCTTTGCTCACCTTGCGTTTCTCTCTGTCCAATCTCCGGATCGTTTCGATCGACGGGTGAACATCTAGCCTTTCGGCTAGTGAGAAAGCCTCCAGAATCCTTGTGTCAGCGGGAGCACCGATATGCCCTTGGTAGAGCTGGGGGGAGACGTGGGCGGCGAGCCGGGGATCCTCGGTGGCGGGGGTGTCGACGACGGTGGTGATGATGGCGGCGGAGGCAATGTGGGCATGGTCTTGCGACTTTGCCTTCTTCTTGCCTCGACGGGTCTTCTTCCCTTTCCCATCAGCGCTAGCTTCCCCTTGCTGCTGCTGCTGTTGCTGCTGCGGCTTGGGTTGCTGCTGCTGTTGGAAGGAGGGGTCGTTACCCTTCCGCTTCACGGCCGAAATCTTGTTAGCCTGCTGAGCAGGCTTGCCACCACCCATCAGGGAGCGCTGGTCCCATGAGAGGACCGCAGCTTTGTGGATGTCCTCGACAGACGGGTCTTTGGCCTTACCGGCCGTGTCCTTTGCCTGGACGATCATCTGTGTGACGACGTCCATGGAGGCAGGGAGCTTTGCTAAAAGCAGCATCGCCTGGACCTTGGCGGGGAAAACGAAGCCCGCGGCGGAGAGCCGCGTGAAGAGGTTCTCTGCCTTAGATAAGGCAGGAGCGGGATGCGACTGGTGAGGGATTTTTACATCCAATAGCTCTTTGAAAAGAGCGTATGCTCCGGCCAGTCCTGGCGCGGAGTACTCATCGTGCAATCCCTTGATCAGGTCGATCGCAATGGTGTGACTCGTGTACTTCGCCCTAATGGGCTCAGAGAGGTACAGGTTGACGTTGCCAACCAGTGTGTCATTTGCCCGTATCCAGGCAATGAAGTCATTGCGGTCGTCCCGCGTGGTGGTTGCAGTGGGATCTGCCGGACGGGCGATCTCCAAAGCCCAAGTGCAGCCTGTGGCCTGTAAATAGGCCTTAATGGCAGGGTGCCAAGCCTGCCAGTTGGTCCCGTTGAAGACGGGGATGCGAGTATCTTTCGAGGAAGACGACATGTTAATAAGAGTCTGGAAAGCAACAGCGTCAGCGTGCAGTCCAGACATAGGTTTGTTACCGTCGGCGTCAGGAACAGCATTTAAGCGTTCACTAATGCCTACGATCGCGACAGCGACAGTGAGCATGAGAGTTAGGCGACTAGTGAGTTCAGCCTTGCAGCGAACATCACTGTGCACTAACGGGGCTCATAACCTGTTGAATAGAGTCTGGGGAAGCGTAGAGTACGCCTGACACTCACATGCGGGTTATAGATCACTTAGCTGGTAGCGGTGGTTGTGGTAAGAACACAAGATGCTATTCGAACTCAGACGATTGAGTTCTAACTTATATACTACATGTGCGTGTGACTATTTCCTTATATGGATGTCTACACTACTACGATAAGTAAGTAAGTAATGTTAAAGAGCTACTGCGTGGTGCTCGTTCAACACCTACATTTCATTTGGTGGCTCAATTCTCACCGACATCTATAACTTCATCAGCAAACCTACATTTTTTCTGGGTGATTGAGATCAATGACAAGACTGACAGGCCTGAATGGACTGATCACTGATAGATTGACCTGACTGACTGAACTGATTTACTGACCAGCTGACAAAATGATATATTGAATGGACTGGTTGACTAACCAACTACCTAGCTGATAAACTGACAACATTGACAAATCTGACTGACTGCATCAGCAAACCTACATTTTTTCTGAGTTATCAAAATCAATGACCTTGCTGAGCTGTCTGACTTGACTGACAGCATGCTATCAGTGCTATCATTCATAAGTAATTCATTGCTATCAGCATTCTCAGAGCTATCAGCATATCAGCTTGTCAATTCACCAGTGATATCAGTCCCATCAGTCCAGCCAGTCAATCAATTAATCATCTGGTCAGTCTTGTCAGTCTTGTCATCCCATCAGTCAGTCAGTCAACCAGTCAACCAGTCATGTCAGTCTATCAGTCAGTCAGGTTGTCAGTCAATCAGCCAAGTCAGCCAATCAGCCCATCAGCTGATCAGTTGGTCATCTCTGTCAGTCACATCAGTTGGTCAGTTGGTCAGTCAGTCAGGTGTGTCAGGTTTGTCAATTTGTCAGCTAGATAGTTAGTCAGTCAACCAGTCCATTCAATAAATTAGCTTATCAGCTTGTCAGCAAATCAGTTCAGTTAGTCAGGTCAATCTATCATTGATTAGGCCATTCAGGCCTGTCAGTCTGGTCATTAATTTCAATGACCCAGAAAAAATGTAGGTTTGCTGATGTGACCAACTGACCAACTGATGTGACTGACAGAAATGACTAACTGGCCAGCTGATGGTTTGATAGACTGAATTGGCTGAATTGGCTGACAACCTGGCTGGCTGATAGACTGATATGACTGACTGACTGGTTGACTGACTGACTGGTGAGATGACAAGACTGACAAGACTGATCAGATGATCAATTGACTTACTGGGTGAACTGATGGGACTGATACATACAACCAATGGAAATCGGATGTTCAAACTCTCCTCCGGACCGAAATCAGACAAGAGGACTTCTCTCAATCCTACACAAAATTTATCCGGAGTGACGGTGGAACAGAGTACACCAACAAGGCCTTCCGAAATCAGCTCCGAGCTGATGGCACAATCCTCGAAACCTCTGCTCCATACACTCCAGAGCAAAATGGTCTGGCTGAGCGAATGAACCAGACACTGGCCACACTGGCCAACACCATGTTGGAAGAGTCTAAACTTCCGAAATCATTCTGGGCTGATGCCATGTCCACTGCTGCCGATGTTTCTGCACGCAGTCCAACCTCTGGACTTGATGGAAAGGTACCCTATCAAATCTTCTTCAATCGCCATGTCAATGCAACTCTCTTCCGCCCCTTCGGATGTCCAGCCTATGCCTACACACCCAAGGAGCAGCGGGGGGGGAAATTCAGACCACATGGGAAAAAATGCATCATGATCGGGTACACCCATGGACAACAAGCCTACAAACTCCTTGACATCAAGCGTCGAACAATCATTTCCAGTCGTCATGTCACTTTTGATGAGTCTGGAACCATCTCTGGTGCCGAATCTGCTCCATGGAACACCCCTGCTGTTGAGGGACAGTGGGAGGGCTTAATTCCAGAGCAGGACCATGATGATGATGACCATCAATTCAACCCTGGACCAGTGGGAGACATTCCTGCAGCCCCAGATGACATCCCAGAACATCCTACCAACCCTGATATTGAAGAACTTGCTGAACGCCTGGATCAACTCCGCTTACATGAAGTTCCTGCTCCTCCCGCTATTCCGGCTGTAGTTCCAGCTGCACCTATTGCTCCACCAGTCATACGACGAAGCAACCGACAACGGCAAGCAGCCAACAAAAACAAAGAGTATGATCGTACTGTACAGGAGGAAGCTGAGCGGTGAGCAAATCGCAAGGAGGAAGCACAGCCACACAATCCGGAACAGCCTCCAGGATCATCGGAACCATCGGAACCATCGGAAGACAATCCAGAAGTCCCTGGTGCATTTACGGCATCAATAGAGGATTTTATATTTGCTGGGTCTGCAAACTCATCCTCTGATGAGTCACTTCCAAATACCCTGAAGGAAGCCTTCTCAGGTCCAGACAAGGAGCTATGGAAGTCTGCCCTAGAAGACGAACTCCAAAGTCTTAACTCCAACCACGTCTATGAGACCGTACTCATTCCGGAAGGAGTAACCCCGATTACCTCCAAACCAGTATTCCGAATCAAACGGGATCAGTCTGGAAACATTGAACGCTACAAACTCCAGATTGTTGCACGTGGCTTCACACAAAAGGAGAGAGTGGATTACCAGGAAGTCTTTGCTCCAGTAGCTAACCTCAACTCTGTCCGAACTCTAATCGCCTTGGCTGCCAAGCATGACCTGGAGTTGGATCAGATGGATGTATCTACAGCATACCTAAATGGAGAACTGCAGGAGGACCTATACATGTCACCTCCAACAGGTATTCCAATCCAACCTGGATATTGCTGGAAACTCCAGCGCTCCTTATATGGACTCAAACAAGCAGGCCGGACTTGGAACAAAACCCTAGACCGGAAGCTTGGAGAACTCGGGTTTTTTCGTTTAGATGCAGAGACATGCCTCTATGTATTCCAGAAAGACGGCCAAATCTGTTTCCTAGTTGTCTATGTCGATGACCTACTCCTAGCTGCTACCACCCGAAAGTTCATGGACTCCATAAAAGCAAAACTCTCTGCTGCCTTCAAAATGCATGACCTTGGGGAAGCCAAATTCATTCTCGGAATTGAAGTAAAACAAGACCGAAAACACCGAACCATATCCTTATCTCAATCACAATACTCCCAAACAGTCCTGGAATGTACCGGCATGTCCACCTGCAAACCAGCATGGACCCCTATGGCACACAACTCCCAGCTGTCCACAATTGATCCGAACAATGACCAGACCATTCCGGAAATGATCATTGAAGGCAAACAGGTTTCATACCTCACGGTCATAGGGTCATTGATGTATCTCATGCTCGGAACTCGCCCAGATCTTGCTTATGCAGTAGGCACACTCAGCCGTTTCAGTGCCAAACCCAAACACAGTCATTGGGAGGCAGCAAAACGTGTACTACGATATGTCCAGGCTACCAAGGACATGGAACTCCGTTTTGATGGAACAGAACTTTCCACAGATATGGACTTCCATGGATACTCCGATGCTGGATGGTCTCAGGACCCAGACAACTCCCGTTCCACTTCCGGTTTCATTTTCATCAGCAATCATGGAGCCATTTCCTGGTCTAGCAAACAACAGAGCATGGTAGCACTGTCCACTACAGAATCAGAGTATATTGGACTCAGCAATGCTGGACAACACTTGGCCTGGCTCCGGAGCTTCTTTGATGAAATCAGATATTCTCAGAAAGGCCCTACAGAGCTATTTTGTGACAATCAAGCAGCCATTATCCTCTGCCGTGATCCACAGTTCCGAGCATGGACTAAACACATCCAATGGAAATACCACTTTGTTCGGGATGACATTGACAAAATATCACCAGGTCCGAAGTCCGGAGACTCCTCCGGACATGGGGACTCATAACAGACTTGTCCCATCTCCGGAGTTCACATCTCCGAGACTCCGGAGCGCGTATGTATCACTATATTGTGTGGCGCGATCCTTACGCTTACCCTACTAATTGAGGTACGAGTGTCCCTTTACCATACACTATATAAACCCTCCACTTCATACTATAGCACCTCAGTCGTTTCTGTCCTCTTTGGCATCGACTGAGGTAAGTCTCTTACATCTAGTATTCACCCCTGTACTCATAGTCGTAACTCCGGTCTACTCTGGTCTTCGCTAGCTCCGCTCCACTCCGGACCTCCGGACTAGTCAGTCTTGCCTTCGGACTCTGTTAGACATAGTTGGAAAGGGAGAAGCAGTAGTCCGGTATGTTTCCACCAAGGACATGGTGGCGGACATACTCACAAAACCCCTTGCCAATGAGCCACATTGGAAATTCGTTCGAAGTATGGGATTGCGGCTATACTCGAGTGGGAGTGACAAATGACAACAGTTCCAACTGTTCCATGTTCCGATCTCGGAGCCCCTATTCTGGAACCACTTCCGGAACTTTCCCGCGCCTTCCGAACTCGGAACCACCGGAACCACTTCCGAAATATTCCCGCGCTCTTCTGAACTCGGAAACATCGGAACCACTTCCGGAACTTCCTTGGAACGCGCGGAAGCACCGGAAGCACTACAACTCTTATTCACTTAAACCTTTCAGGTTCATCACAGCAATATTGTAGGTAACATAATATGAGTATACCTCCATCCACAGCATATATATACCTACACCTCACTTACAAGCACCTCAGTCGTTTCTGCCCATCTTAGGCACCAGCTGAGTATCGAGCAACCGCTCCTCTCTCTCAGGTGAATATAGTCATTTCTGCCCATCTTAGGCACCGGCTGAGTATCGAGCAACCGCTCCTCTCTCTCAGACTTTGTTAGTATTTTTGTGTTTTGCTGATGTGGGTCAGATGCAAAGTACGAGTTCAGCGACCGAGAGCTCACCGACGATGTTGTGAAACAGGTCAAAGCCGCAATCACTATCTAGCATGACATGAATCTCGTTCACGGTGATGTTCGCCGATCTAACATTCTTATCAAGAAGGAACAGGAATCCGAAGCAGCTACAGATGTCGACCCGGCGCGCCATGCATATTGTGCATACCTCGTAGATTTTGATAGGGTTGGTCTGGCGAGCGTGGATCGGTACACTCTGTTCTTAAACATGGTTATCTATTGGCCTCCGGGGGTTCGACCTGGTGGTCTCATGGAAAAAGAACATGACGACGTGCTGTTGCAGAGGATCATACATTCTGGTTCGCATGTTTTGTCATCTTGCAGAGCCAACTTTTGACTTTTGTCCAGGTTCAGACATGTAATTCTGAAAGAAATTTGGCAGTCCTAACATATGTACTTATAATGTTATGAAGATGTGCCGGCACTGTCCTCTAATGTCTAATCAAGTCTTGCCATCCATTCGCATTGGCGTCCGCGTGATGATCAATACTAGAACCAGTTATCTTATCTTGTGTGGCTGTACACTCCTCGGGGACAGCCGAGCGAGGTAAACACGCTTGCGTAGGCTCAGAGACAAGTCGATAGCATGTCAGGCAACGAACAAGGACACACGCTCGGCGGTGGACCAGCCTCGGATCCACCGCCATCAACGTGGGGGAGACCCTCTGCACCACGCATCGGTCGCATCGGCGACTGGAGCAACCCTCCCAGCTCACGCCCAGCCGGGTCCAGGTGCCACCACCTCCTCGTCTGTATTATACCCATACTAATGCACATGTACAGCTCAGGACGCTCTGAAACCCCGTCTTCTATGGAGTCCTCGAATACGGGCATTCCCCGTTTTCCGATCGCTCACGATGACGATGATGATGATGACGACGACGACGACGAGGGCTCGCCACGCGAAGGGGAGAGCTGGTTCGCAGGTGGCGAGCGGAGGTACGCATATACGCGCCTGTCCCCTCTCTACTGACGTCGACCTTTCGATCAGCGGTATCTCTGTACAAAATCCGAACGCGCGCGGGAATGTGCCCGGCGGGCGGATGGTGCAAGACATCCTCCGGCGTGCTGCTGAGTGCGTCATACATTGTTTGTGTGGTGACATCGGACGCTGATGAAGCATGACAGAATGTCTGCTGCGCGTACATCTCAACCATCTGCAGATCATGACTCGTCTGCTGCCTTTAGGGGTGGTGGGCATACATTGGGGGGTGACGACGTCGAGAGCACGTTCGTGCCCGACCCCGATGTACAGCTAGGTGAATCTAGAGCATCTCACGTGCGTGTGCGACTCACTCGACTACTTTTTCAGACGATGAAGAAGAAGAAGAAGCTGCGCGGCGCAATATTACGTTTTGGCGCAACGGCTTCAGCATCGAGGGGGGCGCATTCTACAGCTACGCGGACCCCGAGAACGAGCGGTTGCTTGCGGAGATCAACACGGGTCGTGCGCCGGTGTCGGTGTTGAACGTCCGCCCAGGCCAGCCAGTGGAAGTAGTCGTGTCGAAGCGGATCGACGAGGACTATGTGCCCGAGAGACGGCCGTTTGGCGGGTCTGGGAACCGTCTTGGGTCGCCTGTCCCAGCTGTGACGAGCATGCCAGGGTCGTTCCCCACTGGACCGAGTGCACCTGCCCCTGCGAGTCGTACTGAGAGGGTAAACATAACGACGGTGTTTGAGGTGGATCAGATGCAACCGATGACGACGGTGCAGATCCGGTTGGCAGACGGTACGAGGATGCCGTGCCGGATGAACCTCACGCACACGGTCGGGGACATTCGCTACTTTATCAATGCGTACGTTGTTTGGTATTTGGTATACGGCTGCTGACGTGGAGACAGGTCGCGACCCGAGAACACTATGCGGCCCTACACGATTGGGACGACGTTCCCGAACCGGGTTCTGGACAGTGACCAGGAGACGATCCAGAGTGCGGGACTGGCCAACAGCGTGGTGGTGCAGCGATGGGTGTAGACTAGAAATGGAAAGTTATTACCACGGGTGTTGTACGAAGCCAGCTTGTGTATCATTTTTTTCTTTTCATCTTGTCACAATGGCGCCGTTCACAAAACCAGAGGCGGTCTTGAAGCAAGCAGAGGGTCTCGTCTCGGTCGGGCAGACCCACGCAGCCCTCCAATCTCTCACAGAAATGTTCACCTCGAAGCGCTTCAGGTCGACACCTCTCACCGCCCTCGAACCCATCCTTCTTCGCTTCGTCGAGCTCTGCGTCGATATGCGCAAGGGAAGAACAGCAAAGGAGGGCCTTATGCAATACAAGAACATTGCACAAAACACAAGTGTCGCCTCCATCGAGGTCGTCATCCAACGCTTCCTTGCACTCGCAGACGCCAAGGTCCAGCAAGCACAGGAAAAGGCCGACAAGGCCGTTGCAGTCGACGTCGACGATCTAGAGGCCAGCGAAACACCAGAGAGTATTCTCCTTGGCGCAGTCAGCGGCGATCAGAGCAAGGATCGCACCGATAGAGCCCTCGTAACGCCCTGGCTCAAGTTCCTCTGGGAAAGTTATCGCACGTCCCTCGAGACGCTCAAGAACAATGCCCGATTAGAGGTAATATACCAGGTGAGCAGCCCTAGACATTTATGGTCCACCACAACCGTCCGATCCTGTTCCATCAGCAAGTTGCGCAGCAGGCATTCCGGTTTTGTCTCAAGCACCAGCGTAAGGTCGAATTTCGTCGCCTGTGCGAGACACTCCGTCTGCACCTCTCCAACGTTGCCAAATATGCACATCAGGCCCATTCCATCAACCTCTCCGACCCAGAGATCCTCCAACATCACCTCGATACGCGTTTTGCACAGCTCAACACCTCGGTCGAGCTGGAGCTCTGGCAAGAAGCGTTCCGCTCCGTCGAAGACATCCACAACCTCTTCACTATGGCAAAAAAAGCACCCCGTCCCGCCATGATGGCCAATTACTATGAAAAGCTCACAAAGATATTCCTCACGAGCGGAAATTCGTTGTATCATGCCGCAGCGTGGGGTCGGTATTATGCCGTCGTCACCAGCATAGGTGGCAAATCCGATGAGGAAATGAGTCGTCTCGCGGGTCAGGTGCTTGTCAGCGCGTTGGCTGTGCCTGTCGGACAACACGGCGACGAAGACGACGGGCGGTCCAAGAGCACACGACTCACTGCCCTACTTGGACTCAGCAAGGCACCCACCCGAGCTGGTCTCCTCAAAGATGCCGTAAGTGTCACTCGTGCTCAGGATTCCCTGTCCTGATCTTGTCCAGCTCTCGAGAGACGTCCTTCGCCTCTCTCCAACACCAATCAAGACCCTCTACAACCTCCTCGAGGCATCCTTCGACCCCCTCACTCTCTGCGCTTCCACCGCGCCCATCCTCGCGACTCTCTGTGCCAGTGACACACCATACGCGGGCTACCGCCCCCTTCTCTCACGCGCCCTCCTCTCCCGTCTCCTCTCCCAGCTCTCACAGGTCTACAGTACGATCAAAGTGGGCACCCTCCTCGACCTCGTCAAGCCCCTCGATGATTTTGGCCCAGAACAAGTCGAGGCCTACTTCATGGGCTGCGCCCGCCGTGGTGAACTCCGCATCCGCGTCGACCACGCCACCGAAACCATTTCCTTCATTGACGAGCCATTTTCCCACCCCGATGAGTACAACGCTGCAGGACCCAGCACCTCCTCACTGCGCGACACTACCATCCAACCCTCGTCGACCGAGCTCGTGCGCAGCCGCCTAAGCTCACTCGCGACGGTGCTCCACAATGCATTGTGCGTGATCGACCCCGCGCCAGTCCTCTCCCCCGAGGAAGAAGCCGCGCGCCAAGCCGCCCAGTTCGCTGAGCTTGTCGTGGCTGCCAATGCCGAACGTCGCGCCCTCTCCCTCCGCAAAGCACTTGTTGCGCGCCGTAGGGAGCTCCTCTCCGAGCTGAGTGTGCGCAAGGAAAAAGAGGAGGCATCCCGTCGTGCCGAGTTCACCCGCGCCAAGAAGCTTATTGAGGAGCAAAAAGAAAAGGAGGACGCCAAGAAGAAGGAGATCGAGCGTGCACGGCGCGAGATCGAGACGATCCGGTCGGAAGAGGCCAAGAAACTCGCTCAGGATCTCATGAAGCGTGGCGGGCTCAAGGTGTCCATCGCGGTCCGTCCGAGCATGCCTCGTCTTGTTGCGTACTGCTTTTCTGACCCTGTTTCTAGGATATGGAAGACCTGAGCAAGGACCGATTGATGCGTCTCCAAGTCGAGCAGTTGGAAAAGGAGAAAAAGGACCTCAACGAGCGCCTGCGGATCGCAGCCAAACGGATCGACCACACCGAGCGCGCGTACCGCAAAGAAGAGCGCCCGTTACTCACCCAAGACTATGCCGACCAACAAGCCGCCGATCGTACGACGTTTGAACAGCTTCAAAAAGCACGGATCGAAAACAGCCTTACGGCGCACAATCAGGGGCTCGCGAGCAAGAAACGGCTGGGTCGGATGCAGGATGAGTTTACGGCGCATCGGGAGACGTTGGTGGCTGCGCGCACAGAGGAGTATCAACGCCAGACAGCGAGCGCCGCGAAGAAGATCGAGGAGGAAAAGGAGAAGCAGCGCAAAGCATACGCAGCACAACAGGAGGTGGAGAGAAAGGAGCGCGAGGAGGCCGAGGCTGCTGCGCGCAAGGCAGAGGAGGAGCATCTCAGAGCCGAGGCTGGTGTGTACCCTTATCCCACTCTTGTACCTGTGTATACGCACGACTCACGAGGAAATTGCAGAACAACGTGCCGCAGAAGAGGCCGAGGCAGCACAGAAACGGCAGGAAGAGGAGCGTGTCGCCGAACAGCGTCGACAGCGCGAACTCGAGCGTGCCGCCGCGCTCGAGGAAGCGCGCAAAAGGGCACAACGCGAGCAAGAGGCCGAGGAACGCGCGCGAATGCGTTCGCAGGCCCGGACGACACCGGCAGCTGAAAGCGGGTGGCGGCCGCGTGTACCGCCGCAGGCGCCACAGCGCACGCAAAGTCCGGCACCGTCACCTGTGTCTGCGACAGGTCTGCCCAAAAGTGGGGGCGCTTCCGGGGGGTGGCGTGAGCGCGCGGCTGCTAAGCAAGCGGGGGCGCATACTGCTGCGACGTCGTCACCTGCTACGACCAACGTGGCACTGCCCGAGAGCAATAGGAACACCGACGGGTTCGAGACAGTACCGGAGAAAATGATGTGGCGGTCCAAACGGGTTCAAAATCAGGCTTAGAGAAGCTTTCTCCTCGCCCTTTCCCTTCACAGCGTGCACGGTGTTGGGATGACGCGTGCACCTCCGCGTTCATTCAGTGTCCATCTCCATCTGATGTGTTGTTTGCTTTCTTTTCTTCCGATTCGATACCATACACTGTGGGCTATTGCAATGCGTTGTATCCAGTACAGGTACCGTGCCATCGTCGGAAACTCGTAGCGTGTTGTAATCAGACTCGTTAGTCTGCCGTACCGAGGATGATGTCATTCAGTTCAGTTACATCTTTCAGCCCAACTACTACATTCGAAAATGTCCGCCCGTCGAACTTTGTTCCAGGCACTCGGGAGCCTCAGTTATCCTATCAACGGGATTAGCGGATATAATTAAAGACGCCCGTCAGCTGGTTGGCGCCCTCGACGCGGTCCCAGGCTCTGCACGCGTCGCCTACCTGCCAGCGGTACTCCACACTCTCTCAAACTACTTTACTTATAAGTTGACCAGACAATTAGGAGGTTGCCATCAAAGCTGGGGCATTCAAAAACCATCGTGATTGGTTTACAGCCGTTGCCCCTGATCTCAAGTATCCAGAAGAGACCGAGAAAATTCTCTCTCTCGATCTTTATGGAGATCAAGGCTATCAAACAGTGCAATTTCTTATTCGTCTTGGTCCAGGTGCGTTATTTGTCCTTCACGACAGTGCAATATCATTTACCGTTCGCCAGACCAACTGGAGTTTCAACCCCAGTGAAAAAGGGTGATACGAGTTCCAATGCGTGTCGATGTTAATTATGCAGGGTATATGGCTGCTATGGGGAACTAGGGTACTCACCGGCTGTACGACTCGGATTCGGATGTCGATGATCGCGCGAAGATATTTTGCTTATATTACTAGGGTCGGCTTTGCCTCCGGATACCTTGCTGGAACTCGGATGCGGCTGTGATGTGTTTACGTCGTTGCTGGGTATCTCTTTTCTTACCATCATGTCTGTGACGTTGGGGAAGGACGACTGCTGAGAAATCTGGAAATGGCCGAGATTCCAATCAAAATCCGGCAATACACGAATTACAATTTCTTTCACGTACGAACAGTGTTAAAAATTACATAAGCAAAATCTGGCTACACCCGGATTCACATAATTTCCTTTCTCTTTCGCTTGTATATCGTTGTTTTGAATCTGCAGACGAAACGACGTTGCATAAACACCTTGCTGCCAGCAAGGTAATTTATTGTTTCTTTGCTTCATCCCTTCCATCTCTTGTTTCACCCCACGTCTTGATCCACCCCAGAAGAAATTTGGTGTGCGTATAAGTATTGCAAAGGCATCCGAAGACTGCTAGACACACTTAACACCTGTCGTCAACATCTCCGTGAGGCCGACGACGACGAAAAGGACACGATCCGACTGGATTCTTGCTAGGAAGTCAATCAGGCAAGTCGCAAGTTCAGTATAAACATGATCTAACACGCATATATCCAGCGTAGAATAAGTTACATACCCAACGACTTGGAAACGGCAGATAGGATCGCAAGACGAACACCGCCGCATACATGTCGGCAGCGAAGATGAACGAGTACGTTTACGGTGTTAGTACAGGTTCTAAGGACAAACTGAAAGATTCTGCAACGAAGATTGATGCGACAACGCGAACCCCCCAAGCCGACCCGCCAGATATAACCGCTACCTCCCAGGTACCAATGCAGGCCCACGTCAGAGACGAAGCGGTCTACATCTTCGGCGGCACTCTCTTCTTAAGCATATCAGTGCACTTCAGGCATGTCCTGCGTCATCTCATTGCGACGAGATTGATTGCTATTGACACCTTTTTGTTCAGTATACTCCCATTCACAACAAGATGTATGGCCCGGATATGCATAAGTGGTTATGCATATCCGGACCATACATCTTGTTCGCCGGCTCGATCCTCGTCGACATCTACTGCTTTCAGCCATTCACCGATTTCATGCATCCTGGTGGGGAGCTGTTCATGACGAAAGGGGTCTTCACCATAGCGAAGATCTTTGATGTCTTCCGAAACGCGCTGAGCGAGCTGAAATGTACCTATGGGCAGTTGCAGTATCACGACCTGGATACAAAGGATTTCTTGCGTCTATTTCCAAAACCTACATACCTGAGCCTGCCCTTGCCCACTGGTCCTTAAAATATCAATGTGCAAGGTCTTGTTTTCGAAAAACGTTTCATCCCTAGTGCAAGCTATCAACTTGCTCGTCGCGCATCATTCCTTGCAAGACTCTCCGATGGACAACAGGTCATCGTCAAGTTCTGCGAGAGGTATAATCCGGATGCTCATCGTGCCGTGGAGGAGGGTGGTTATGCGCCTAAACTACTCTTCCACACTCAGCTGCGGGGAGGGGCACATATGGTTGTCATGGAGTACATTCAAGATGGGAAGGATGCGCCTCTCGAGTTTCGAAAACAAAAACTCCCCCACGATGTCGTCAAACAGGTCAAAGTTGCGATTACTCCACAGGGTGGATCTCGTTCACGGCGATGTCCGGAAGGGAGAGAAATCCAACACGATAATGGATGTTGACTCGCCGCGCCACGCATATCGCGCATACCTTGTGGATTTTGATGCAGTCGGTCGTGCAGGCGTGGATCGATACATTCCGCTCTTGAACAAGCAGATTCCATGGGCTCTAGGGTTTCATGCATAAAATACATGATTATCTGATGCTCCAGGAGGTAAGTGTATCTGGTGCACACTCTGTAGCACCCTATGTTTCCTCTAGGGGAGTACTTTTTGCACTTCTAGACATGTAATTCCATACGACCGCCATCTGAATAGGGTATTCATACCCGATTATGACTTCGAGACCAGCGCCTCCACATATACACTTACTCGTCACGATCGCACTGATCAACCTCTCAGGTACGCGAACACGCCCCGTGACGCCATCCCCCACTTTTCCACCATCTCATCACCAGAAGAAACCCAGCTTTGCAGTGTGTGCGCAACGAATTCGTCAAATTCGTCGCGATGAAGCAATCCGGGTAAAATCATTCTGTCTGGCAGATGGCGGCGCCCTTTATTATTTGTCTCATCTGGCACCTCCGTTCGGTTACATCCGTCCCAGAAGACCTCCCCATGAGGTATATGAATCGGTGAAGCAACAAGGACACTTCCGGCGATCTGTGACGTCCATGTCTCAACGAGGTTCATCTCTCCTTCCTCGGTTTGATCCGTAGTACCCAGTCCGTCTAGCCTGGTAGATGAGTCTGCCGCTAGCCACTTGATTAAGATGTGGTCAACATCACACAGGATGATCTGAATGTTTATTGCTCACTCAGTAAAGACAACGCAGGTCACTCGCCCGAAGGCAAGAGCCGGCTCGCAGCTGGAGACGACGGGTTGGGTCCCAGACTGTTCGGTGTCGTTGACCAATGACAATCCCCTATTGAGGTCAAAGCTGCGTGTGCAAACCCGCCATCTGCGGTGTGCTGTGCCGCCAGAGTCATTATAGTCTCGGAACGAAAACGCACCACACGAGGCGAAATAGTCTTGCAACAGCTTGTTGTTGATAAATAGCGGCCCAATAGACGTCTGAAAGGCACAAGAGGACGTTCTTGTTACTGTATGATCCCGCGGGTACTAGTTCCGAGTCGGCAATGTAGGTGTCGAGTCCGCTGAGGAGCTCGATGCGTCCATCAGGGGTGCTGGTGTGTTTGGCGCCAGTAGCATGAGCTAGGGAAGCCTGCGAGCGTCGTTCATGTGGTCAGACTATGGTTTCTTGGTGGAAATAACGACTGACACAGACAATGATAGAGGGGGATGCACATTTCCCTGGAAAATGAAGTTGTAAAGTCCACACCCTCAGGCTAGCGGAAAAATCAGAGTGCATCAAACAGTTGGAATGGCACAAAAGTAGCATTTAGTTTTTAGTTTTTATTGAACTGCAAGGAATTTTAATCCGACAAGGTCGAAGGTGTATGCAAACACACATGCTGTTCGATGTCATCTAAGTACCTTTAACCCCAGATGTCACTCTCTGTAGTCGCTTGTGGCATCCTTATTTCTGGTGTGAAACGATGAGCCTAGCGCGTGATGTTCGTGTGTAGTTTATACTCACTTTCGGAATGTCGCGTCGTGGTGAATGGACATCATCCGGGTCGTCTAGCAAGTTCTCCCGGCTCCCCATTCTAAATGTGAAAAAAGAGGCGAATTAGTGATCCGATCGCTTTCTCGGAAGAGAGACACCCAGACATACCCTTCCAGCTCGGGCAACAGGATCCGCGGTGACAACTTGGGACTCGTCGGATCTTGCTCCGAATGCCATTCTCCTTCGCTTTGATGGGACCCGATGTCCTTTGCGGCCGATGACCTCGGTAGGCTAGTTCCCGGCGTCGGTGGTATCGCTGACCCTACGCCCCTCACTTTGTCAATCTCCGTGGGTTGGACTCGATGTGGAGAAAAGATAAACATACCTTTGGCCGTCGTGAGCATCCTCTCACGTAATTGAACGAACTCGCGGCGAAGAGAAAGCATCCGAAGCTGAGATCGTACCATGTCCAGACCCACGAGATCCGCCACTAGTTTAAGCATCTCCTCTCTCACTTCTAGTTCCTTCAACCTAACATATAGACGAGGAGGCACGCACCGTCAGTCCAGCTCGTCGCCTCAAGAAAGGAAGAAGCAGACTTACCCTAGCGCCTCCCGATCATCGATCAGCTTGTGGTGCGCAAGTAGCATAAGCATCTCTGTAAACGAGATCCCCTTGCCTCGATAATACATCACATTTGCCTCGTGATAAATCCGCATATACACTGCTCGTCGCATCCGAATGTCCTCGAAATCGATCTTGCTGAGGAGCCTATTCAGCTTGCGCACATGAATCCCACCCGTCTCGTTGTCCTTGTTCGACTTGTCTTGGCAGGCCTCTAGAATAGACGATATGGAATAGTGTGGTGGGTAAATGCGCACTTCAAAGACGCCATCGAGTTTCTACACGTAACACTGAGTAGATAATTACTAGGAGGTCCAGAAAACCTACAGCGAGGAACGGAACAAGGTTTGGACGCTCCAACAGACCAGTTTTCGGATCCGAAAACTGGACCCAAGCCTTCTTAAACGCGCGTGTCTCATGACGTGTGATCGACTTCAAGAGACCGCCGGTAGACTGGAAAACGTATGAGAAACTCTCCACGACCACACCGGTGAACATATTGACGAAGATGAACTGGCAAGAAGCAGTCAGCCGTACGGGAGATATGTGCAGTCACGCATGCTCTTACCATGCTAAGCAAGTTCCACGCGATGAACAACGAGAAAGCCCAAGCAGTGCTACCGCAATCTGTCTGATAGATGCCATAAGAGACCTGAGTGCAGCGCGGATATGCAAGGGTGCTGCACGTGATGGTCAGCGTCGGTTATAATTTCGCCTAGACGAGCACCTTACTAGTCGTGCATAAACTGGTTCCATCCCTCCCTACCACGGATGAGCTCGAGATTCGTTCGATCACTGAAGTAACCACTCACCCGGTGCTCACGGACACTAGCATAAGGAGTGCCGATCCCATGGTTTGGAAATTCTGATCGATATTCTCTCCCGAGTACCACTTTGTAAGTCCAAATACCTCCATGTACATGATGGCGAAAAACAGAAAGAGCGTGAACCATAAAGCGAGCAGATTCAGAATCACGGAAATACTGGCACTGTGATAGAGTCCCATCAGAAGGTTGAAACAAAGACAAGAACGCCAAGAAGCGACCTACGTGCCAGTCTTGAAGAGCTGATTGAGAATGCCCACCCTCTGAACAAGCTTAAATGCCATGCTGACCAAAAACAGCTTCTGTAGGAGCTCGGTAGAATAATCGCTAGGATAGAAACGTGCAAAGAGCGTCGTGAGGAAACTCCCGGACGCCACAAGAACATCAAAGAGGTTCCAGCCATTGGCGCTGAAGGAACGCCATCCAAGTCCATACAGCCGAATGGTCGTATCCACCACATACATCAGGGAAATGATGAGCGAGACTATATCTGAATGCTCCTTGTCAGCGACACTGTGGTAAGGAATCCACGAGTTGCTTACTGTGCCAGTCGTCGGCGGTTTGTGCTGAGAATGATTGGGTCCTGCAGCATTATCAACGATGCGAGCCAATGGACCAACGACAAGTAGAACGAACATCAAAACAATTATCTGAACCACGAAGAGAAAGGTCATCATCCTCGTCCACCACCCGTGCTTGTGAATCGCACGATCATAACACCAAGCTTGAAACGGAGAACTGGGCCGAACTTTAGGTCGCTTTGATGGCTTCAGTCGCTTGATGAGTCTCTGCAGATCGATCCACTCCCGTTGGGCATCAGTAAGGTACGCGGATCCAGTCCGTAACGAGAAATTCCCGATGATGATACTATGGTCGGCCATTAGTTATGGCGCATACGCAAGTCATATCAGGGACCCTCTTACCTGACAAATAAGGTCCCCACAATAACGGCCCCCAACAAGTTAAATGTCACGAAAAAGATCGCATTGGCCTGGGCAGCATGGGGCTGTGGTTGTTGTCCTTTGCCAGTGATGCTCGTCGCAACGGACATGACATCGGTCCATCCCGAAGACACGATCTCAAAGAGTATGAGCAATGAAGCAGGAAAGTTGTCAAATGAAAACGTGGTGGACGGCGCTGGATTGTCCCAAACACGCGGTACGAGGAATCCAAAGTTGCCCCCATAGATCGAATTTACGTATTCATTGGTACAGTCCCCTATGCCTTGGACGCCCGTGTCGTTGCATTCGTTCGTCAGCCCAGCGAAGATGGTCGTACCCCAAACACTGAATGGGATGAGGTAGAGCATGGAAAGAACGGCAGCATCGAGTATGCGTATGAAGCCAGCCAGAATCAAATCTTCAAAGGTGCTGCGCATCTTATCGATCAAGGTCATGAGTCGGAGAGCCTGTAGTGCCTTCAAGGCGCGGATAAATCGACTGAGACCAGCGACGAAAACCAACGTAAAAGTGACGTTTGCAAGGACGCCAACCATGATAACGGAGTCGATGATATTCCAAATACTCCGGATATAAGCGTTGGGGGTGAAAAGTAAGCCGTCCGCGATTATCTTGATCAAGAATTCGACGACAAGTATGAGGCCGAAGGTGGCTTCTGTAACGTGGAACCATGCGTCCCGCACTGCACCATGCTGCATGTAGTAGTCACGCCTGTAGAGTGGTGTTGCAACCGCTTCAGTAGCGATGCTGCCAATAACGGCCAACAAGATGGCTAGCTGAAAGAACGTGTGAGCAACACCAGAGGTCGGTGTGCCAAAAATCCGCTCTCCGCAACTTGGCCGAACAATCCTCTGGCAGAGACGACGAAGAGGATTGGCTTGAGAGAAGATCCAAAATGTCCTGTCGTACGTTCGATGCCTCTGAATCAACTCCATGGTTTCTGTTCTATGGATATCTCCAGAGTCCTTTGAACCTCTTTTCTTCAGCTTCGCTAGCGTATCACTAAGTCAAGTGGTGGTGAACAAAGGAAAGTTACTGGATTGACAAAAAGTTCCTCACAAGCACCGATCGATTTCGCGCTCATCTTGGTCGTCTAACCCTCTCAATTCAGAACGTATCTGGTGCAATTCGAGAAGTGGAATATCATCTTTTGTATCATTCCCGGTGAAGATTTCAGAGAGTAGACCGAGTGATTCCCGTCGTATATGGTGAGACTTGTTACTGGCACTTGGCGGAGCGTGTCTCTGAAACAGAATCAGCAGCTAGACAGAATCGAAAGCCATAACCAACCTGGCCCAACCCATGATGCACGGGGAACGGATCCTGTTGAACCAACGTTTTTGTGTTCTCCAGAACCGAGGTTGAAGATGAGGTTTCAGCGTTCACCGTCGTTGACCTCGTCTTGAACCATAGATAGGGATTTAGCATGTTTGTCCATCGATTGCCGGTAGTCTGGGAGTGTTTTCCCGAATAGTTGGATGCCTGCATTTTTCTCTTCGTCTCTTCCGCCACGTCAAAGTTCTCGTTGATAACGGCGATGAACATCTGCATTACAATGACTTATCGACCACCGATGTCAGTCGAACTCGTACGACTTGGAACGAATGCACCCACAATTCGAAAACAGGAGCCAACAACACAAAAACGTGCACACGATGATTGCTTGACCAAGCTTCAGTTCCGCATCTGTCGCATCATACAACACTGCGGTCCAGTTCTCCCCAGAAAGTATCTGGTACACGGCCAGAAAGGAGTTGAACAGTTGAGCAAAGTTCATGGTGGCATTCCCATCCATGTCGCCTTGTAGGAGTTGGATGGCAAACAGAGCAGCGAGGAAGGTGACAAGCATCAGGAACAAGGTCATATTCACAAGACCATACATATTCCCAAAGACAGTCAGCTAACATAACACGGCTTAGTATATCGAAAATAAAGGATGATCGCAGGGCATACCATCAAGGGCTTCATCCGTGGCACCACTAGTAGCACACGATGGAATCTTGCCAGTTGGAAAACCGTTAACCATGGATAGACTCTCGAGTCGTGAATTGCAGGAATTTGAATGACGCTGGACCCAATCGCGATGATCAAGTCCAGCCAGTTGCTACCGTGCAGGAAAAAGTTCCTCCATGCAGGCAATTCGACCGCGATACGAACAACGATTTCGATATCGAAAGCAAAGGTGATTAGAAGTTCAGTTATGTTAATGATTTTCCGGTGCATCGCACTCATATCAGCGGTCGTGGTAGCTTGTGCCACGAGAGAAGCGAAGGCCAGAAGGACCCAAAACCAGCGGGTGTACGACCACCAAACCTTGAGAACATTTTCACCGACGTGGTGTCCAGTCTCTGCGGACCAGCCTTCGTCAGTTTCTTCCTCGACACGCCCGAGTCTACAAGTCGAATCAGAGCGAATCCACATGACGGTTGAGATTGGAGACGTACGGTGCTGCTCCGAACGCGCTTTTTTTAGTACCTGAACGGATTGCAGAGAACGAGTTTGTGATCACCCCGACCAATAAATTAAATAGCCAGAAATTTAGCACCAGAATCCCGAAGATGAAGAAAATGGAAGCAACGGCGCTCTCGGACCCTATTATCTGATACATGATCCGAGACCACTGGTATAATTGCACAAATATCCAAAGTCAGATATCGTCAGGGGTCAAGGGATGAGACACTCACGGAACTCGCTGATGCAAGTACGACTATCTGGAGGATCGCATAGTACATTGTGTCGAAACTTTCCACACCACCGAAAGGATTATCTCCTTCCTACATGACAGTAAGTATAATGCACATCCAACAACAATGGATCGATGCACTTGACAGACTTGTCCCAATGGACAAATGAACCCTTTAGTGATGCTTCCAGATATCCCGTCGGAGTTTAAATAGGGAGAAGGGGCCAGAGTTGTTGCGTTGATATGTCCTCCACACGTTTGTGATAGCGGAGTGGAGTTCTCTCCAAGTACAGGTAAAAGATTGCAGCTACGACGCAGGGACGTTTTGAACGACTGTACACCAATAACGCTAGTCCATCATGGGTGGGCGATCAACGACACGATACGATGGAAGGCTCACGAGAATAACATAACAGCAAAAATGATAAAGCATATTACGTTTGCCAACAAAGGGCGAGCAATCTTGAGGGAACGCATGATCGTCTGGTCGGCAAGCATGAGAAATGTACAAGCAAAACCGGGAAGACATGTCACTCACGGTAGTACCATTCGTGACGCTTAACAATCTTGCTATCCTCAGGACACCTAACGCCCTGAATATCCCGATATGATGGGTTCCCCGCTCGAGGCCGGCAGTCGACAACCCGAACGATACCCAAAATCCGATCACCGCAAGGAAATCGATCCTACCCCACCCTTGCCGCAGATAAGGAATATTTCGCACTATTTTGCTCTGCGCCATCTCCATGTCGAGTCTGAAAGGAAGGGAGATGTGTCTATTAGGATCGGATTCCTGTACATCAGACTTCATTATACGAGATAGAAACGTGGGCGGTAATTCGGGGTCACCCGAGTGAGTTTCACCGTGCAAAGCGGAGGACGACGGTCTGCGATCAGGCACTTGCGCAGACGAAGGATTACGTGCATGGGAGGAGAGTGATATCGAGAATGGTTTTGCCACGTTATGGTAGACTCTCCTCAATGTGTATCCCCGCGCCAATGAACCTGATCGCGTTAGGGGAACGCTTGAAGCTGAGTGCGTTGATGTGGTATGAGCCGATTTGAAAAATGAGAGTGAAAATATGGACGAGATTGGTACCTCCGGGTCCAGAAGCAACCCAGAAATACATATTCGACCCAAGGCTTCGATGCTGCTGCGGATTAGCGAGGACGCGTATTATGAGGGAAAACACATACGTGAATAGTATGAAGAGGACGAAGATGACAAAGTCCTCCCAAGCATGGAAGTAACCCTTGACGGTAATGGGGACCTGTGTATCAGGTAACAACAGGGTTCGCGAAGCCTGCACCACCAAGGCGACAGCATTGATGAGGATCAAAGCAAGTATCGTAGGTTCGGTATACCTAGTCATAATCTTAGCAAGTGGAAGTGCGGTCAAAAACATACATACGGATGGATTAGCAATTTGTACAGTCGCAAACGGAGAGGACTCGTTGGTCCTAATATGCCAAAGGCCCGCCCGCGTAAGGGTCCGGATGGTAGTGGTTGAGAAGCAACCCTCTCTCCATCGTCGGGTTCCGTCGTTTCTTCTATGACATCCAATGTCGGACCGGCATCAGAATGTTCATCGCCCTCCCGTAATGGATTATAGTTTCTGGGCCCTCGAACGTTTGCGACGCGCATCGACGCGCGACGGAAAACATTCATGATAGCAATCCTCAGGGGCGTAGTATACCGTCGTCTAGACTGCGATGTGATTCCAGCAGAGCGTTCCGAATCGACAGACAAGTCCCTCGGCCAATCACCATCCATTTGCGGTTCAGCCTCTCCTATGAGACGCGTCTTGTCATCGTCCGGGGTCGTGTCGGCATCCGCACCCAAGGTCGAAAACAGAGAGGTAGGAAACGCATCTGGGTGGGGGGTGGAAGACGAGGGGAAATCCGTCCGAATGGGACAATCCACCAATGAAAAGACTGGATGCTCCTCGGGTACTTCTGGATTAGAGGGCCCTGGCTCTTGGGCAGCTGGTGGAGAGTCTGGTCCGCCTTCAGCATTGCTCCAGCTCAGGCGCCTATGCGTGTAGGCTGGAGCGCTGGTGTCTGACGGCTGTAACGCAGGTGATGACGGGAGGCCGGAGATGTCTACGGCGGAAGACGAGCCGTTGGACGAATGCCCAGTCCTAGAACGCGGGTGGCCCGCATTGGCTTCCATGGAAAAGGTTCTTGGAGCGTGATAGTAGCAGTGAGAGTGTCCACAAGGTTAGTACGTGATCGTTAAAGTTGCTGTGATCCTAGTGTCAACCAACGAAGGATAATCACTGCCAACGCGAGTCGAAGCTTCGTGTCTTTGTATGAGGGAGTTGGAACTTGAAGGGGATAGCCTCGACATACATAGCCTGTTGACCGCCAGGGCTGAGCGCTCATCACAATGGGACGGCATGGTGCTGGAACGGTGGTTGCCAGATGAGTCAACACGGTGAAAAGAAGTTGAGGCACGCGTCGGTCAGGTACTACATCATTACAATTACATACTATTACGACAGTTCCAGGTTTGCGGTGTTCCAACACCACCGGCACTGGCAGTCATATCAATCATGGAAGATCACAATGATGAAGGCGATTTATCCCTCGGAACGGTGTTCACGGTGAGTGAGGCAACTCCACTCATTTCTGCGAAGAACGTGCAAGATCGAATTTAACTTTGTTAGGAACCGCCACGTCCTGCTACCCCAGACCCTACCTTGTCCACCTATTCACGCAGACCAGGTCAGCCTGATATCACCATCAGGCTCGTCGGCTCTCACCCTCTCTGGGGACACCATTTGTGAGATTCCACACCTATAGTTCTTCTGAACGATTGGATACGTAACCGCTTATCCTTCAGGTGGAATGCAGCAATCGCTTTTGCTTCGTACCTAGACTCGCACGATGCATTGATTAGCGATAAATTTGTATTAGAACTCGGTGCAGGCGGTGGTCTGCCTGGCATTATCGCGGCCCAGAGTGGCGCCACGAAAGTGGGTGATCGATACGCATCTTTGGTTTATGATTAACTAGACTGTAGGTCGTCCTGACAGACTATCCTGATGTACCTCTCATCGATAACCTTGCCTATAACGTTGAGCAGAATATTCGTGAAGAACAAAGGAGCAAAGTGACAGTACAGGTGACTTCTCCGTAATCGACTGCAACCCAGAGCCCACAATTACGTCCATCCCTCTCAGGGGTACATTTGGGGAAAGCCTGTCGACAGTCTCATCGCTACCCTTCCTGAAGACCGAGAGTCATGGAGAGGATTCGACTTGATCATACTGTCGGATCTCATATTCAACCACTCTCAGGTAAAATAGATCACCTGTCAGTTCCCACTCTCGTCCTCATTGCATCCAGCACGATGCACTGCTTACCTCCTGTGAGCACTGCCTCACCCCCGTATCCGGGATCCGTTGCGACATTATGTCACTTGCCCAACCTCTTCCATGTGTCCTCGTATTCTATACACACCACCGCCCACACCTCGCTCACCGTGATCTCGAGTTTTTCACCATGGCTCGCCGCAGGGGCTGGAAGTGCGATGAAATTTACACGAAGAACTTTCCGGTGAGTCGACGATTTGACGCCATTCTGCTCCCGCTGATCATTCCAAGCCCATGTTCCCGGAAGACCCAGGGGACGTGGAGGTCCGCTCTACAGTCCACGGCTGGCGAATGATGCGAAGTTCAACCTTATCAACAGAGTCCCACGCAAGTATGAATTGATTGCACGCTTAATGGTCCCTGACCAGGGAACTCACATGGGTATGTCGAGGTATAGTAACGGAAACTGTATTCTTCCGCTAGTACACTGAAAGTTTTCGGGTGTTAAGTTGTCCTTGTACACCTTGACTAGTAGTAACCAAAAACTACCACAATCAATGGAAGAATTCACTATATGGGCGCCTGTCCATCATACAAACTCGAGAAGAAAAAAGTCCTAAATTACATTTCGTTGATAATGAAAGAAGCCAATTTTGCAACTACCCTTGTGGATCCCGTCAAGTACTACTAGCCGGGGCGGTGGATTGGGCGGTAGTAGAATCCACTTGTTTCTGATCGCCAGGCGCCTGCGGCGGAGCTTGACTATACTTCTGATCAGCAGGTGCCGGCGGCGGCGCAGAGCTCGGATCAGCGCCTTTTTCACCGCTATATTGAGTACTCTCCGCAGGTGCCGGCGGCGCCGTATATCCACCCTTTTGGTCGACAGAGGCTTGACTCTGCGGGGGAACACCGGGAGGAGAATACTGTCCCGGAGGTGGGGGCGCAGGCGGAGGCGGCTGAGGCTGACCGTGCGCAGTGGAAGGCTGTACGCCCGGTGGTGCTTCATGGGCAGGGCGGTACTTGCCCATCCCAGCGTCTGCCCCAACCCAAGATTATCAGCAACGTTGAACAAACGCGATGTAGCAGCAAGGCGTGCTTACAGGTCCAGTTTTTATAGCCATACCTGTCGTTCGCCTCTGCGCGCTTTAAGACAAGCCAGAAGGCATGCTACGCGAGCCCGAGTCGATTAGTATATACATATATTTCGTTTATCGCAGAAGACTGGCTCACCAGGCATCCAGGCAACCATCCTAGTCTGTCAGAGTGGACCAATCTGTCAGGAAGCAAAAACAGAAGGCGAGAGAAACGTACATTGTCAACAGGATGTTAAGGCAGAGATCGGGACCACATCCTGAGAGGAGCGCAACGGCCACGGGAGGGAAAATCCAAGCGAGCTAGCAGAATGTCGACATTGACATTGAATACAGGCCGTGCTGGGGATGTGCTTACAATTATAAGTATAACAGCGTCACCCTCGCCAGCCATAGTTTGTTGGTGGGCTTGTTGAGGACAGTAGTAGATAGAATCAGAGAAAGGAGTACCGATGATGTCATTCTGCGGAATCCACATTTAGAAGGTAGATCACATCCCAACGCGGGCAATAACATAGTTGAAGGGGTAGAAAACAAGCACGAAATGACGAGAGCCAGGCTATTTACAAGTCACCCTCACAGACCCACACATCCAACTAGATAGAAAAGAACGGCTGCTCTGCGTTTTGCGTCTGCTGCTGCTGCTGGAGAGCAAATGGGTTGTTCGTGCTGGCCCCCGTCTTCTGCCCGGCAACTCGGCCAGCCGGCGTTTGGCCGTACCGTAGAGTACCAACATTTCCAAAGGTATCCTGGCCATCGTCACGGTTTGCAAACAGGTTTGCAAGGTGGGCATGTTCTTGGTCCCCACGCGTCTGCGCATTTCCTGCATCACCCGAGTATGGAGAACCCTCCGGTCTTGAATGAGAGCTCGAAGAAGTGGGCACAGGTGAAGGCGTGGAGCCATACGATGGTGCCGTCGAGTTTGCATAGGTCCCCGGGAGGTTAAATGACGGACTCGTACCGGTTCCATTGATCTGAGGAGGTGAAACGTGTGACACGGGCGATGGCGAAAAGGAAGGTGCGAATGGGTTGTTGGAACTGCAGGTGGCCAATAAGCAACGAATACAACGGACATCAGTGTTGAACGCACCCGAATCCGGTGGGTTGAGCAAACAATTGCTGAGCCTGCTGCTGCGCTTGCAGAGCTTGCTGTTGGCGGAGCCATTCTTCTTGCTGTTGCTGCTGTAGTGCCTGTGCCTGTTGCTGAGCCTGTAGCTCCTGTTGCTGACGCAACCACTCTTGCTGCTGTCTCAAATATTCTGCCTATAGTCGGCTGAGTACATCGATCCAGGCAAGCAATCATATCGCGAGAGATGTACCTGCATCGCTTCCTGTTGTGCCTGTTGCTGGTAAGGATTGAAGGACGTGAGTTGAGGTTGCATTGTAAATTGGGGTTGGATGGTAAACTGGGGTTGGATACCAGTCGCGTATGACGAAGCATCGACAAACGGGAAAGGATTGTTCGAACCATTTGGAGGTGGCGGTCTAGAAGAGCAATGGAGAGTTTCATACAAGAATCATTCTCGGGGGAGAACACGTACAGCTGTGCTTGATCATCAAATAACGCGGAAGCGTTCGAATCCTCGACAGCCTTGTGTCGTCTGGCTTCTTCTTCCTCGCTGAGTCTGAGTGCACGCTGAATGTCATTCTCCTCTGACAGTCGGGCCTGCTCCTCAGCGTGGGACTGCTTCGATGCCTCGATGGCACGCTTGAGCTCCTCTTCGTCCCCGTCGTTTGCTCGGCCTCTCGCAGGTGCAGCATTGCTGGTGCTGCTTCTTCCTCCTCCTCCTCCTCCTCCTCCTCCTCCTCCTATCTCTTCGTCCTCTTCCAGACTCGGGCGTCCTTTGATCATGCGATCACGCATGGAAGCCCGGTTCTTTCGCTCTTCCCGAAGGCGACCAGCATCGCTCAACAGATTGGATATATCTTTTGCTTTTTGCCGCACGTTGGCACCACAATCTTTGCCATCCTCGTCCACATACTGGAACTCCTTGAGCGTCTTGATGATGTACAAGTTGTCTTTGAAATAGAGCACAACGTTCTCCGACCCAGCGTGCAAGAGGTAATCAAGAACGGTAAGAGACTGCAGCATCTCAGCCTACAACGAACGTCGGATCGCCAAACGCGGCCAACACTCGCCTTGAACACATGTCTCCAATTCTTCCCCTTGTCGTTCAATCGCTTATCGAGCATCTCCATGATTTCGACAAAGTCATTCCTATGTGAGAAAAAAAAAAGGGTTCAACATGCTTCGGGTCGAGGATAATATGCCTCGCAGGGTGTAACGACACGCACTGATTATAGCTCAACTGCGCAATCTCGTTCATCTGTGTACCCGAGGGCCCCCATGGGTCGTTTGATGTGGCGTCCCGAACTTTGGCCTGCGTGTCCGAATAACCCTTGGTGTAATTTTTGGCGACCCGCAAAGCACCCTTTCCAAAATGTTGCAGCGACATCGCAATAAGGACTAGATATGAAGTGCTGCCAGAGTGGGTATTAGAGATGCGAGTATGTTTACGAAGGTGTGTTGCGAACGGAGCTGAACGGACAACTGCGGGCCAGCACAGTGAACACCCTTATGGTAATGCACAGATATGGTAAATCATATCACGCCGATGGTGAAGCGGTTATCATGCTTGCCTTCCAAGCAAGCGGCAGGGGTTCGACTCCCCTTCGGCGTATCTCTTTTCTTTTTTTCTTTGCTTGGATGAGTCCACTCCATCCTCGACAAACGTCCCGAGTCCCGGTGACAGTCGCGTTATGTATATCCTACCTCGAGGCCGAAGTCGGACTCGAAGCGGGGATCCTCTTCGTAACGCAGGGCCGCCCCAGAAGCTCATCGACGTTCTGCCCCCAATGGCGATCGATCCCCCCCCCCTAGTACTTTTCAATTTACACATTCATGAATGTCTTCTCGGAAGGACTGTCACAAGTCCGGTGCTACCGGAGAACTTTGAAGGTTGCGATCAACTCGGAACCAATCAGTTATAGAGCAACGATCATAATGACCAGTGATCGTGACCACTGGCTCCGAGCGCAAGATCAGTTCAAAGGTGGGCAGGGTCACGATCGCTACAATAATCAAGCATCGTTCGATCCATTGAATCATCGGTCCTGTTTGCAATACAGTCTGGTGAACTGATACTAGTGCCCCAATTTCGGGATATAGTCTACTAAAGACTGCCTCGAGCAGTAGTTAATAAGTACCATCTATTGCGTGGAAAGCGACAACCAGTGACAAGGAGGAGGATCAAAAAAGCGTTGGTCGTAAGGCAATGTAGACAGCGTGCAGAAATGGTGTTTAGTACAAGGAAGCGCAAGAAGTATTAGCGAGCGGGCGGTGAACGCACCACGAATTAAGACGCTCAAGGCAAAGGAACGGTAGGCCCAAGAATGGTAGGATGCAACCCCGATGAAGCAAGGAATAGATGGCGTATATAAACAGGATAAATTACCGTTCCAGGAGGTGTTTGAAACTGCGTCGCCGTAAAAAGAAACCCAAGAGAATGAATCAAGCGTGAAATCAGACTCAAAGGGTTCGTCAAAAGTATCCTGGACCAGGCCGAGTAGGCATAGGAGGTAGAGGAGGTAGAGGGGGCGGCATTTCGTAACCACCCCAGTAATGGCTTCCCGCGATCACAATCTCGTCTCCGTTCTCGTTCAGCTCGCCATGCTCTACGAGGTACATCGTTCGTCTGCCAGCGGTCTTGTCGTCGGAGGTGTACACTGATGCATCATCGTCTCCATCGATACAGCTCTTGGGAGCGACATCGTCGATGTCAGTGTCGTCAGCGTCGAAAGTGGTAACACTACCACCATCTCTGTGCATCATCATCGGTGAGTAGACACTCAAATTGACATCACTTCTGTCCGAAAAGTGCGACTTGAGATCCATCGCGCGTCTGCCAAATGTTGACGAGATGGGCCGGCCGTAGCTTGAACCAGAAAAGGTGGATGCGCTCGTCGTCGGGCGGGAATAATCCAGTGTATTCCCCGAATGGCGAATCGCTGGTTCTTCGCTGCGCTCTGAGGCCAATGATATATGTGATGACCGTACAGAAGGACCGGAAGACGATCCAGAGAGTGTAGTTGTGCTTGGTGAAGGGCTCATGGACGTGAGCGTCGACAGGACTTGCGAGGACGGCACGGAAGAGACGGACGAAAAATGCTCGTGGAACTTGGAAGAAGGTGACCCAATCGGCGTACGTGGACGTATATTCGGAGTCAGACAGGGTGACGGGGGAAGTGGAAGATCAGGAGGAGGGTGCCGCGGGGACGGGGGTGGACCATGTTGGATCCTCCGTTGCAGAAAAGCGGGGGTGCTTCCCAAGCCAGCTGTCCCAGATCGTTGTCTCCCAGTGACCTCTTTACCGTTGGGTTGATCACCACCGGAAGCAATCGGGAATTCGCCCACGCGAGGATGGGACACAGCAGTAGGCAATGCCCTGGGGGACAGAAGAGGTCTGAAGGGAGATGCTGTTCTGTGCGGAGTCAGTGGCCGCGTGGATCCTGGGGTCGGTGGCACCACAGGGATTGGACGCGAGGGGGCACTTTTTCTAGATGATGTCGTTGGTGTTACTGGCAAGGAGAGTAACAATCCACCAGTTGAAGCTGATGGAGATGGTGGTGGCTGAGGGAGAGGAAGAGTCGGTGGAGGTGCTGGTGGAGGAATGCTAAGGTGCTGCCTCGAAGACGCAGCCGTGAGGGATTTCAGGGCCCCCGTCGCATGTTGCATCAACGAGGGTGAAGTGACAGGCAAAGAAGCAGTTGAGAGGGGTGTGCCTGGCATAGAAGGTGGAAGAGGAATTGTCGCGGCAGTAGCAGCTGGGATGGGACTTGATGCAGATGCAACCAGTGGCGAAGGAAATCCTTGAGGCGCAGAAAGTTGATCCCATTGCTGTGGAGATGCAGCTCTCACATGAACAGGTGGTGGACTCTTGCTCATTCGCCGTCTCGGAGATGCGGGCGGACTTGTTAAATTCAATGTTAATGGAGTAAAACCAGATCGCGTCGGTGATGATGGAGCCACACGACGCTCAAGTAGCTTCGGGCTCGAGGGTCTTGGAAGGGTAGGAAGTGCAGGCACAGGAGGTATACTGTCCTCATCTTCATCATCACTTGCATGCGCAGACTTTTTTGGCCGCCTCCGGAAGAAAGCCATTGCACGAGATTTAACTTTGCCATTGGGTTTCCCCTGAGACTTGTTAGAAGAGGCAGAAAGGTAACCACCGTCTGACGCATAGTCCCCGTCTTTCTCGCTGGTCTTGCTGCTATCAGGAGTTTTGGGTTTCGAGACCTTCCGGCCCTTGGGTTTCCCAGGCTTGTCTTTCTGCCCCTTTGAGAGATACTGACCCTCGCTGGTGTAGCCAGTATCAGCAAGCCCTGGGCTAGGGCACTCAAGGCCATCGTCCTGGCTGCGTGAGCGATCAGTGTCTCTAGGAAGTTTTCCCGAGTTGCCCCTGGTCCCTGCATGATGCGTATCATGAGGGGATAGAGTAAAGGGCGAGAACAACTGCAATTGATCCGCGGAAAAGTCACCAAAGTGTACGTGCGGGGACTCTGTGACACTTGGCTTGTGCGTATGTACCTGGATGGTTGTAATAGCCGCACTGGGAGCGTTACCCGGGGAATTAAGGGAGGAGGATTCGTCCGAAGTGGAATTGGAACCCGAAGTGAGTGTGGGCATCATTGCCTGGGAGAAATGAATTTCACATCAGGAACGGTAGAGAAACAGACTGATGGAATGCACACCTCGGCAACATATGGAGCAGGTTCCGATTCAGTGTCGAGTTTGACTTGGTCATACGGCTCGAGATGTAAATCCTCTGCTTCCTCTGAGAGAGGGTTATTGAAAATCCAATCTGCAACGGTTGAATTGTGGCTAAAGCCGAGTTCGAGAGCGGTCTCGAGGACCGACGCTCGGACGACATTCGAGTTGCGCAGTGGGTCCGCTAGTTTGGTCCTAGGGGGACGACGGCGAGCTTGCGGAGCATCAGATGCCATGAAGGGGTAATAAAACGGAAAGGAGAGCGGCTGCGCTTGGAATAGGGTGCGAATATGAGTGCGTCGCCGAGGTGGTAAGGAGGCACGATTCTGAATGATCGAAATGGGATTGGTCAAAGATTGACGGAGAAAATAGCCATTCGCTGTGGACTGAAAAGAAGTGCGGATATTGCGGGGGGAAACCAGTCCCACTAGAGTTGTACGGGTGGTGTAGTGAGACACATTGCAAGGGAATGACACAGGACAAGGAGAGAGCGTACTCACGACTTGAAGACACGCTGAAACGGCGAGGGACTCTGAACAAGGGCAAACGTGCAAACGTGAAAGGACAGAAAGGAAAGCGGCGCGACTCGGAAGATTTGATTCATTTCGTTTGGACATTTATCCAGAAATAATTACTTTTATTATTGCATTATCAATACCGTGGCTGCCAGAGAAGCACTGACTGATCCCCGCGCTGGACGGATCCGGTGGTCGTCACTCTGGCCTATGCTCGACGCTGGCAAGCAAAGTCCGTAGTTTTGACATGGGACATTTCCTGCCAACTCAAAACAATGCCAAATTTGTGTCACTCCCACCCGCTGTCCTCGGCGTCAGCGACTCATGTGCCTGCGGAAGGGGCCGTGCCACGCGAGCCCCTTCCACAATTCGTTCGTATGTGTACCACTTTGATTTTTTTTTGCCAAGTACGCGTCTCATCTAGACACCTGGACCTGATTCGTCTCGTAGCGTTCTGCCTGGCATCGCCTTTTCTTTAGACCTGATTGAAACCACGCATCAATATGGCGTTGCCGAAACCCTGGTATCTTCCTTCATGGCGGCGTTCATATTTTCTGTATTTGGCGCACTGTGACTGATGTGTAGTAGTAACGACAACCCGCCAGTTCAGTGACAGTACTGATGCCGTGTTTGTTGCCATCATATAAGCACTTCTCATGCTCGTCATACCCTTCCTAGCTCACAGACTATCTCCATCAGCTTGTTCGTCTTTTCTTTCCAGATTATGGCATGCCGATATCCATAGCATTGCACACCCAGCCACTCTCCCAGTGGGCAGCGCTTTCCAGGCTGCAAATAGAAGAGAATAGCTTGTTGGGTTCTAGGCAATTGATGGTGAATGGGCAGGCATCGCAATCCCATTTGACATCGTATTGTGGATCTTGTTCTTTTTTGATCACAATGTTCTCCCGACTACTCACTACCTTTCTGAAGGGGCTGATTACTGCCTTAGTCCCTGATAGTGCAGGTGTCACAATTTCCCTTGCGCAAGCCTCCAGGGTTTCACTATGACCTTTTCTTGTTCGGAATCATAAGCTTCATTGCTGGTCTGATTGGCATTCCTGCCCCGAATGGATTGATTCCGCAAGCACCCATTCATATGAGTTCTCTGGTTGTCATGGGTCACCCGTCAAAGAAATCAGATGGAGAAGGGCAAACATGCAATGATATTAGAGATCTCTCGCTAGTCCCCATTGGCGTGGTTGAGCAGCGGGTCTCGAACCTTGCACAGGGTATGCTCTGTCTCGTCCTCCTCACTGGACCATTCTCCATCTCATCCCCGGGGAAGTGCTCACTGTGCTCTTGTGAGACTTGCTTGTTCGTCACATGTCATTACGGAGTATTGAACACGTACTGTAGCTGGTAGCTGGTACATGGGTGCACTCTCCAAGGAAACGGTATCACCCTCAAATTGCTCTACCTTCTCCGAGACAAGTCCCTCACCCCTTTCAATGAGCCCCTCCATAAAGTCTGCAAATCACGTCTGGTCCTGTTCATTGCCATCCAGCTCATTGGTTTCGGTGCGACCTTTTCCATCACGCAAACAATAGGTACGTTTGGGAGTCGTCCTGCCACTTGCATGAATTCCCTGACATGAATATGTCCAGCTGCAATCGGATTCTTGGTTGTCGTTCTTTTACTTGTCCCGCCTCGGACGTTGGTCATTCCACGCCTCCCTTTTACCCCTGAAGAGTTGGCCATCCTCGACGGTCCGACTGCGTTTCCTTTCGTGAGTTTCTCTCTTGGTGTTTTGTTCGCCCTCTGATGAATGCCATGGGGGTGTTTGTAGACAATGGCATCTATTGGCGGTTCACTACATGTTGAGTGTATGACAAACACATTGGACGGAAATGTGGAGTACTTGATTAGCATGGTTCTCCCACCTCGACGTGCCGTTGCTCTTCGTAGTGTTCAAGTTCGTGCTTGGGTTTGGTGGTCAGAATGAACCAAGCTATATGGATTTTGCCCTTATGGTCTAAACAGGAGTTGCACCTACGTGCAAATCGGAACACTGACCAGTACTCAGAATTTCCCCTCGAACGCAATTTACTATCGACGGTCGCTTCATAGTGATCGAAGCACCTCATAAATGGTCTAGTCCATCTTGATTCTTCAAACACGTTTGAGCGCCGCTTCTCCTCACGTCATCGCGCTTCGACTGAACCAGTAGGAAAATAGGATACCAATTGCGATCTACGTGGAATCACTAACGGGCAATTTGTAACTTACAGTCGGAGAAAGTTCCCTACTGTGCTCGTCGGTGTCGAAGCAAAGTTTCTCAGGCCGACGCAGTCAGCGCTTCTCCAGCTTTGGAAGACAACAAGAAATGTAGGATCCATGTGCGCACTACTCAGGCTGAATAGGCTGCTCCCAGGTACTATTATTGAAGCAAGGAATCTCGTTTACGGAGATGCTTATGCTGCTTGCGCACCACAAGCTGGTCGATGATCGGGAGACGCTAGGGTAAGTCTACCTTGTTTCCTTTCGCGTTGAGGTGACGAGTTGGACTGACGGTGCGTGCTTCCTCGTCTATGTGTTAGGTTGAAGGAACTGGAGGTGAGAGAGGAGATACTCAAACTGGTCGCGGATTTCGTGAGTCTGGACATGATACAGCCTCAACTGTGGATGATTTCTCCAAGAACGTGGGAGGATGCTCGCGACGGCCAAAAGTATGTCTATTTTTTTTTATGTCGGGTCCAACCCACGGAGATTGACAAAGTGGGGGGCGTGAGGTCAGTTTTACCACCGACTTTGATCGACATGACGTCGGGGACTAACCCACCGGCTTCAACGAAGGATACCGTGTCCCTCAAAGCGACCACGGAGAAGAATATCGGTCGGAGCATGATTCGACGAGCCCCACGGCGTCACCGCGGATCCTGTTGCCGTCATCCGAGCTGGTGACGACGGACGGTATGTCGGCGTCTCTCCGAACATCCTCAGTCTTTTTGTTCCTCCTTTGTGGTTGACTACCCACCCCCCGAGTCCTCGTATCAGGTTATCCGAGAATGGGACTGGTGATAGTAGGCTCATCACTTCGTGATACCAGCTACGTCCTCAAGCGGCGCATTGGTCATATTCTCGGGTTCTCACGCCGGCTTGGGATGGTGTCTAGTACCATCAATTTCAGTCAGAACTCAGATCTGAATCACAGGGGGCCACTCGGCATTCTCGTTTTAAACACTTCCTTAGGCAGCATCCGCACAGGTGTGTGATCAAGAGAACTCTGATTCGATTCGATTCTTCTTTCGATTGCGACAGTGCGACAACTCGGACATACTTGACAATCTCTCCTGCTTACTCGAGAACTGGCACAAACCTGAACAACTGAGAAGTCAAATACTTAGGGGGGAAGGACTTGAATTCTATGATTGTCTTGATCTCAACCTGCTACCAAGTCAGAAAACTGAAGCGTCAACTGGAGTGAATCAATTACTGGGGAATCGTCCTCAGAGTCACTATGGACTGTCCATCCGCTGCTCGGTTTGTCAGCCGGTTGGATACTGGTCAGGGAATGGCTCAGTGAGACACAGAATCGCCGCGAAGAGTAGTACAGCTCACGTGTATCCGTCCTGGAGTCCCCTGTAGGTGGCGATCCATTTCACGTTTTTGTGGTCGTTACTAATGGTGGCGGTAACCTTATCTTTAACCACCCCAGTGTAGGGATATCCACCCAAGGTAAGGTGCCAAGTGTTGTCGCTTTCTTTCTTGACTTTCCACTACAGCCAATGAGGTGAGCGTTGCATCTCGGATGGTGGTGGAAGACTGTCATACATTTGTGACAGGCCCTTTGAGGTAGACGCTCTGCCCAGCTGGCTTTGTGAGATTGACACTGGTGGGGGGGTTGCCCTCAATGAGAGACACGATTTGGAAAGAACCCGGAACAAGATTGGGAGCCATCGAGACCCTGACTGTGGTAAGAACCTTGGGGATGGTGTGCACTGTGCGAGTTGTCCATTTTATTTTATAACCGTCGAACCCTGACCTCTGCCACGCAGATGGTACCTTGATCAGATTGCCCTGGCCTCATTAATTGTCTATTACCTACGGGGACTGGCCTCCGAGTCTTCCGACGTCTGGAATCAGTTACATACAGGATTTCCTATAATGGCCGGTACATCCCTAATTTCCGTGCTAAATCTACGATCTCTAGCTTCATTGCCGCTCCCCCTCTCGAAAACGGGTTTGCAGTGGAATTACATGCGCCTTTTCGTATAAATTTCTCGAATCACTCTGTGAAGAAGAATTCGCGCCAGAATTGGGTTGCAAAAAGTTTTCCAAACACGTTCAGATCATCATTCTTGTGTTCTGCGCTTTCCCGTCCATGTGCATGGTCACTGTTCTCTAAATCATCTCCGTTGCGCCGCATCTGGGTAAGAAGGAACCGCTTAAGGAGGCATACCTCTTCGCCTTCCTATCTCACTTTTGGCAAACTTTGGTTCGTATCCGTTCATTGTTACTAGCCTGCGGCACATCGCCGCTAATAACCCGGCGCCAAACCCGTCGGATACCACTGACATGCAGAGCTCGTCCATGCCGCATCTTTTTTTATTACTAATTTCTTTGATGAGAAAATGGTGTCGACCTTGAACGACAACTCAAAGGTCAACAAGCACAAGTGACAGTGCCGTCGCCGTGCGAGACTGAACAAAATGACGTATCTTCCTGTGTTAGGGTTAGGCCTGAAGATGTAATATTCGCCTACCGAGTTCGTTCGCCTTGCGTAGCTATTCCACACTCCTGCCAGGCTGTGCCGACTTGGAACGCAACCACGGGTCAAGCGCGACGCCTGCGGGGACGGATGCCCCGTTCTTGATTCCCTACATGAATCACAGATACTGTGGGTGATATCTGTGAGCATGAGGTTCATCAGCAAATCAGAATATGATTGCACAGTGCTGTACAGTGGTACAGTAGCACAGTTAGGTCCCCACTGTACAGTGATATAAAATGTGGTTAAAAGTATTTTCTGTGCTAAATAAGCAATATTTTATGTGCCTGTAAGGACTGTACTCATACTGTACTCACTGTACCCACTGTACCACTGTGGGTAAATCACTGTTTTGCTGATGTTCTGGCGAACCTTCACTTTTGCCACGGGTTCGTGCGATTACGTAACACACTACCAGTCCTGGCCGGTCCCAGACTCCTTCAATGTACCCACAGCGGGTATAACCGTAAGGTATGAGCAGGGGGAGAGGGCAACAGCAATGGCACGAGCTCAACAGCAATGGCGACAGCGTAATGGCATGAGCACGACAGCACAATGATGAGGACGATGGCGAGGGTGCGATGGCACAAGGATGACACGTGACGGCGAGGGCGAGGGCATGAGGACCACCTATACTTCCTGGTCAGTGAGCCTAATTAGGCTCGGTGACATCCGGTGGCGTCGTGGCTAGTTAGGCTTGTTTGGCGGTTCTTCCCCCCACCAGAAATAAATCATGTCCTAAATACCCTACTATACTTGGGCTCCAGAGAGCTATCCCCCTGTATGGCTCGGCAACGCTCGGCTCTGCGCGCTCAGGAGCGTTATGTCCACCTTCCTTACAGGGCCCCCCGACGCTGCTGGTAATGCTGACACGTCTCGGTTACTGCTTCCCACACTTCTTCTCCTCTTCCCCCATCCTAGTCGTCACTGCAAGTGCCCTCCCCATCGCCGCCATTGCCATCGCTGTCGTCCTCACCGTTGCCATTGCCATTGCCATTGCCATTGCCGTTGTGGACGTTGCGGTCATCCGTGCCCTCCTCCCTGTCACTGTCCGTGCATTCTGAAGCATCAGCAAACCTACATTTTTTCTGGGTCATTGAAATCAATGACAAGACTGACAGGCCTGAATGGCCTAATCAATGATAGATTGACCTGCCTGACTGAACTGATTTACTGACAAGCTGATAAGCTGATTTATCGAATGGACTGGTTGACTGACTAACTATCTAGCTGACAAATTGACAAACCTGACACACCTGACTGACTGACCAACTGACCAACTGATGTAACTGACAGAGATGGCTAACTTATCAGCTAATGGGCTCATGGGCTGACTTGGCTGATTGACTGACAACCTGACTGACTGATAGACTGACATGACTGGTTGACTGGTTGACTGACTGACTGATGGGATGACAAGACTGACAAGACTGACCAGATGATTAATTGATTGACTGGCTGGACTGATGGGACTGATATCACTGGGGAACTGACAAGTTGATATGCTGATAGCTCTGAGAATGCTGATAGCAATGAATTACTTATGAATGATAGCACTGATAGCATGCTGTCAGTCAAGTCAGATAGCTCAGCAAGGTCATTGATTTTTATAACTCAGAAAAAATGTAGGTTTGCTGATGAGTGCACTCGCTGTTGTTGCTGCACTCACTGCTGCTGCCAATGTCCTCTCCGTCGTGGGCGTTGTGATCGTCGTCGTCGTCATCCTCCCCACCTGCGTTCTGCAAGTGCCATTGTCGTTGCTGCACTCACTGCCGCGTCAACACCCTCTCCGTCGTGGGTGTTTGGTCGTCTGTGCCCTCCCCCTCTTCCCTACCGTGTCCGTGCATCCTCCCCCACGTCACCGTCGCTGTTGCCATGCTCGTTGGCATTGGCATCGTTGTTCACGGCTGCCTCCTTCCGCGTTTTTTCTACCCCTCATTGTTGACGTGCTCGTCGTCGCTGGCGCTGCTGCTCCCACCCTCTTGCCCTCGACAGCCGTTTCGTGTTCTGTCTTACTCCCAACGTCGTGAGCGTCGTCGTCGGCTCCATCTTGCTGCACTGCAACACCAACATATCGAGTTCTTATGCCCCATCACTTCAAGCGGTACCCGGGTCTCTCGAAGTCCATCTATGTCCATTCGTTCAAAGATGGGGTTAGGCGCACAACCACGCTGCGGCCAGGTAAACGGGTGGAACGTCTTCGTCGGATTAAAGTACAACATGCTTTGGAGGTTCAAGGTAAGTTATACCAACTCTCATGAATTCGATCACTGATATTTTGGTCAAGGATTGTCACCTGCGGACCAGGATACCGTCGACCGGATGTTCGAGGACCAAGCCATGGACGTATGCTATGATGAACCTTTACCAAACAACCCTTTGGACTTGGATTATGAAGATGTTGAGAGCGATGATGACAACGAGGGCTTCTCTAGCCTTGCCAAGCCTGTTCCTGGATGGTAAGCTTTTACAGTGAATTGTTTCCATTGTTTATGAGACCTTTTTAGGCACCCAATAGATGCACGTACCCGTAGGGATCGCGTCAACATACAGCTCAGCCAATGGGATGCCCAGATGCCCCGTCTTGTGGAGGGTTATTTGGAGTATCGATCTTGCGAATCTGATCAATTGGGCTTCCCTGAGATGCAGCCGGCAACCGAGGAACCTGTTGATGACCCTTCTGGAACTATTCGTAATGTTGAGCTCATTGATCTCTTTGGTAAACTGCCAGCGCTGTTCGCTTGAGTTATCATTGATTTATCGCCAGACAGACGCAAAACGATGCTCGTTGCCCGCCCCCATCATCTATTCCCCAATGAAAACCTCATCTCTCATGGATACCTTGGCTGCTCACCCGTTTATCCTGGTGTTGCGATATCTAGGCAAATGCATGGGTATACCCCCGGGTACTGCTGGTTGTACCCGCACCCATACCCGGGGTTTACCCATACCCGGAGTGCGGGTATGGGTATCAGCTATGGGTAGAGAAAAGTAGACCCGGGGTATGACCCATGGTGGGTCATACCTGTGGGTACTCGTGTAAATGTACTACGAAAATGTAACATGAGTACTATTATAATACAATACTATCCCAGCCAACCTCCATTACTTCCTCATCACCCTCCACATCTGCAAGGGCAGCCACTGCCATTATGTCCTCTGTTTTGACGAGGGAGAGGAGGCTCCAAGCCCCCAAGCATAAAACCGCACGAGTAGTCTGAGCCGAAAGCCGAGAGCGCGTGTGCGTGACAATGAGATGGCCACGGCTGAAAAGGCGTTCAACATCAATAGATGTAGCTAATAGAATTGTCAGCACCGTCCTTGAAATAGTGGGTGATACTTACCTGGGATGGTCAAATAATCTAATGCCATGCGTGATAGGCTTGGGTATGCGGTGGACCGTTCATTCCACCACGCTAGAGGGTCAACAATGTGCTCTATTTCAGTGCGGAGGTAGCGCTCAAGCTCATCACCTAGTTCAGAGGATTTGGGTGGTGCCAGGATAGCCATAGTGTCGAAGATATTGTCCTGAATATAGCGCGAGTATTAGTTGATGTGTATACCACACACTGTAAACGGTCACGCACAATTTTCGGCTTCAGAGTGCCCTCACCCAGGTTGTCATGGCTGTCGGTCTCCGTTGCGAGGTATGAACGCTCAAATGCATCCTTGACGAGATTCTTGGAGGTGTCAATCCAGCGTTCTTCCCAGTTTGCATTCTTAAAGTAGCTGAGTTTGTGTCGTGGATGTAGAACTACAAGCAGTTCTTAGTACTAGCTAATCATAGTAGTAATGGAATACCCACCCATGGCGATTCTGTACACTTCGGAGCTGTCCGTAAGCTGGTAGTACCGGTTGAGTGTTCACTTTGCAAGACTGATAGCGGCACGGATTGCAGGGCTGTACTTGCGATTGAGTGAATAAGTAGTGAGTTTCTCATTGATAAGATCCATGGCAGGGATGATGGCCACGAGGTTTGGTGTGCTGCACGAGAAGTAGAGAGTCGCATCCTTGAGGATCTGTATGTACCATTGTTTACCATACAGCCACAAAGCTGTTTACCCGCCACGCACCTTTAGGACGTCGTGCAGTTGTTCCAACAAATCCCATTCCTTGTCGTCCAACTCGAATTTTCTCAGCCCCAGTGCATGGTCCTGGGTGACGCTATCGACCGCTTTACGATGCTTCAATGCATACGCCAACATTTCCAATGTCGAATTCCACTGAGTCGACACGTCACGCGGCATGTTCGTGACTGTCAATTCCATCACTCGAAGGATTTTCTGCCAGGCCGGCAACAGCTTAGTGGTGGAATGGATGAGCTTGTATGCGAGCTTTCGGATCTGTTCGCATGCCAAAAATCAGTGCGAGACAAGGTGCGTAAACTGTCTTCTTTTCTTACCTTCATGAGCGCCAACCTGACGGGCCGGATGCTTTTCAGCAATTCGTGGTGTTCACTGTTGCTCAAGAGCTCAATCTCATCAACAAAGCCATCAACATCATCATTTTTCTCCTCGTCAGTCAAGTCGCGCTCCATGACGGTCACAAAGTCCTCATGCTCAATACCTTCACCCAGTTCTTCAAGTTCCCTCACCAGTCGTGCCTCGTCGGCACTCATCTCCTCGTCATCCACGATCACCACTCCTTCACCAAGCTTGTTCAGTTTTGCATCAAACTCCCTTATCAGTGCTTTTGCCACAAGGTTAGTAGTGTGCAGGAAGCACCGCACGTGCGCGGACACTCCGCCAAAGTCAAGCAGCATGGTGCCCAGCTGCTCAACCATCACATTGTTGTTGGACGCGTTGTCGCAGGTGATACACAAGATCTATACCAAGGTAAGTAAGGTTATCCATTACTCCCATTCCAGGACTGACCTTTTCATCGATCTCAAACTCTTCCAGAACATGTCGGAACACCATTGCAAGTTCCTCCCCTGTGTGGGACTCAAGGGGAGTTAGTCATGATCAATCATGCGCCGCCGAGGTATGTTACCTTTGCTACCTCGATGACATCTAATGGGAAATGCAACGGTGTCCCCTTGTGTTCCAGGTGGACCAAAAATGCAACGAGCGTGCGATGGTTTGGCGCAGTCCAAGCATCCATGGTGAAATTTAATTTACTGTCATATTCCTGGTGAGTTGCTTGAGCCCTGCAACCCGAGATAGATGCACTGAAAAGTACCTTCAACATCTTAGCTACTCTCACTTGGGTCCTCGCAAATACAAGCCGAACATCAAGCGAGATGGTTGACTCAGAGGGTATGTAGTATTCCAGGTGTCCTGTTTTCATCAACGACTGAAAGCCGCGATCTTTGACAATCGCGAATGGGCATAGACTCTCGCAAACCCATCTGACTATCTCCGCCCTGTGCACGACTCGGATGTTACAAATTGCGAAGTCCAACAACAGCAAACTCTGTGACTCACTTGGTCTCAGTGCGCATATGTTGCCTATGCGAGTAAGTCACCTTTCCTTTCCCCTTCCTTTCGAATGACTGTGTGATTGACCCAGTGCGCAGGATGCTGCCGACGATCTTATCACGCACTTCCGCTGCATTCTTTGCACTATCCGCAGCCTTCAAGGCTTCCAAACCCCAGCACTTCTTTGCATGCTTTCGCATGTTCCCGGTCGAATGTGCATCGGTTGTGTCGAGGTACCGACGTACCGTGACCTTACAACCCCTTGCACAGCACTTGAAGACATGCGAGCACTGAGTGCCAATCTCTTCGATCACGGGGGTTGGTTGGAAAAATGCGTAGACAGGTGAGGTCCAGTCCTTCATCATACATTCTGGAATAATGTGAGCAGACCTGCATTCAGACATGGTTCAACATTTACCAAGCTCTTCCTCGGGAGTCACATTCTCGTTGACGGTGGTCTCAACCTCTGTCATGTTTGTATTATTTGTGCTCTGCTTGTCCTCACAGTGGCTCGTCAGGATAGAGTCACTGTTGTTCGACATCTGCCGAGCTTGGTTTGTGCCTTGGTGGTCATCGTCCTCGACATCTTCGACTTCGACACGATGGCGCTTGAGAGTTGTCTGACCAGTTTTTTGGGCCGTGGTTGCTTTATCCGTATTACTGACACCATCTCCCACGTGTGACGTGGGATCTGTTCTGCACTTCTTTGATAGGCCAGAGCCTAATTTGTCGTCAAGAGCAGCTTTAGCTTTATCTGTCAGCTTTGTGACTCATTTTTTTGAGAGGGAGAAGGGACTGGGCTGCATGGCTAATGGGGATGGATATGAGGAGTAGCTCTCTCAATAGAATGTCTATTTAGCACAACATTTTTAAGGTTTAGAATGGAGGCAATTAATTAAGCCTGTCGAAAGTCACAGGTTTGTTCACTAGGTGAATTTGGGTCTAACCCTAGCTAACTGGCATATACCCACATGGGGTACATACCCACAGGGTCATGGGTACATACCCCCAACCCATACCCACCATAGGGGTATGGGTATGGGCTGGGGTATCAGAAGAGCAGACCCCTACCCATACCCCATGGTACCCATACCCACGACCCACCATGGGTATGTGATACCCATGCAGTTGCCTAGCGATATCTCTTCGGACATTGGCTGTCTATCGACAGACCCATCGTACGTGCCCTCGATTTACGATCCAATCACTTTGCAAATTATTATGTTACCTTCATCACGTAAGTGACACACTCTTATGCTAGTTTGATGCTAATTGTGGAGCAGGTCCCTTACCACCCGCATCTGTTCCAGTAGCTCACACACGCTTATGATGTGTATCTCGAGATTGTCCTTCATGTTGACCGCCGTCTCCAAGTTGCCCTTGGTCGTGATAGCCAAGAATGGCGGCTTCGAAATGAATGTCCGGCTTGCTTTTACCACCTCGAGGATGAGCCGAAGCTCTCATTCGACTGGCTCGTTTCCATGGACGGAAATAATAGCCTGAAGAGGTGGAACACATCGGCATATGGCGTCGTGCCAAGAGAAGACTGCCATCAGCCTCGATCGAGCTATTGGTTAAGTAACGAGGAGGTTAACAAGTTTCAATACGAAGTTAAAGCAACACATGTTTGTAATCTAGCAGTCTCTTGCAAGGTAACCCAGCTGATGCCACCATGGAAATTTAGGTACATCTGCCGGATCCTGATTCTCAAATTCATGATGACAATTGGCAAGCAAGCCAATCAACGAACGAGTTCAACTGTGTTGATCGCTGGTGAAATGCTAGGCCAGATGTTCGAAAAAAGGCATACATGGTTTTCGAGGAGTCCGGTATATTTGTTGCAACATGTCGACACCACTTCATCCTCCTTGCCTGTGACATGATCAAGAGTGGCGAGCTGTACGTACAAACTCTACACGATTTTTCCCTGACTGACAGTTCCAGGGCAAAGTACCCGCTTGCAATCATCAGCCGGCTCCTTTCTGTATATGGTCTCAACGGTGGTTGCGCATACGACATTGGCTGTGCATTTTCAAAGACGGCAAACAACAGCAGTATTGGACCTTGAGTGGAAGCCCTCGGCCTACGCTTTTTGGTCGGTGCATTTCATGGCCATGATCACAACTGCTTGTGTCAATTAGACTGGCATCCGATGTATATCACAGGTGTGGGCCACACGGAAGGTGAAGGGTGGGAACACCTTTTCTCTGCATCGAATGAGCTGGCGCGAAGCACCCGCCATGTGACACGGTTTCATCGTCATCAAGCGATTGAAGAATTCTTTTCTTTCTGGAACGAGGACAAATACAAAGCACTTACTAGTACATAATGTTTGCCCTTTCGTCCGCATTATTGATTCCATTTGCGTTAGCTCATTTCATCCACAATCACTTCCGTCAAGCGATGGCCTTGGTTCACAAACTAACGGCCGAATTGACATTACTCAAGGATAAGTTACACCTCTCTGATGATGACTTTCCTCGCTTCCTTGCTGAGGAACGATCCTATCTCTTATCCGTCAAGTGCGTCCCACCACAAGATGGAGTTAAAATTCGTTATGTACAGTCACTGGATGAACTCGTAGCCAGGAAGTAAGTTTAATTACCCTTGTTATGTTACCTGCTATGTCACTCTCGTCGCTTACACTGTCACTCAGGGTCGAATGGAATGCTGCACGTGAAGTTGCCATTGGTGCATTGAATTCTCTTATTCAAGGCGATCAGAACACCATTGCGTCTGTTCTGAATGCAGCCCACATTCGCATTGACCTTGCCTACACCAGGTTGCAAAACACGGAAGCCTTGGTAGCACATTTCCAACAGCTACTTGGCCTAGAGTCAGCCTGGGAAGTTGGTGGCGACGAGTATAACCAATATAAGGAAGAGGCGACCCTGGGCAAGTACCGTGAGGCCCTAGGTGAACTTGAGCGGTTGGTCGTTATGCGCTTATTTGAGCTCGCGAAACTCTCGTTGTCTGGTACAGGTCAGTAATGAGTCCATGTTAGGCAGCACTACTAACATAAAATGTAGGGTACAAGCTTCGCCAGCAGATCAGCAAGAATCTTCAACGAAGATCTCAAACCATTCGGAAAGCGATTGCTGAATATAACGTTCAAGCATCTCGACTCGTCCCTCCACGACCCTCTATCTCATGGAAGCAGATTGTCGAGTACACGTCGCTTGGTGAGTTCGACTTGCTCCGACACACCCGAGATGATGTTCGCGATCGTATCTGGGCCAAGCCAGCCGTCCGTGAGGCTACAGCTAAGTTCTTCAAACTGTGTCGTGCCAAAGAAGAGATTATAAGGCTAAATGTGGAAATTCGGCGTCTACGAACAGCCATACATGACGAAGAGGAGGAAGTATCTAGAACCATCGCGAGCATGCATGAAGTTCAGCCACTGTTGGCAGCTGAACTGCGTCGTCGTCACCAAACCCGTGCCGCAGTGAACGCGATCCATTTATACCGCTTAAATCTCATCGAGGAACAGTACGGCCTAGCAAGGCGAGGGGAGATTGGAACACGCGCAACACTAACTCCCACCGCTAACGGCCCAGTGGCACAAAGCTCTGCTGAAGAGGATGAGCCCGTCAGAGAGACAAACCCTTCACCATCTCGTGATGAGCCGGCACACACAGGTGAGAGACGCGCAACCCTACTTGATTGTTGTGCTGACCATGATGCTTAGACTCGTACCCTGCACTTGACGAACTTTATAATCTCTATATCAATGATCCGGGTGATGATCAGCTGGTGGAAGATGATGAACACGTCGCGGATGTTCAGGAGATGGCCGAGTTTCTGCACAACATCATAGATTGACTATTCCTGTACTTTCAGTAGTTTTATATGCCAATTCTACAACGAGTTTCCAATCTGCATTTTCGTGTGTCGGGTTGGGATGTACTTGGGGCAAATATTACTATGGGACACAATCGAAGCGGTGTGTGCCGGATTTGGAGCACTGCGATATGGCAAGACTCATTGCAGCTTGCGATGCAGATTCTGCCAGTGTCCTTCGACTCGTCGCTCTGGTCAACACAACAGTCTATCGTGGATTGTCAAGCTGTGCAAGATGTAGAACATACATGCCGGCCAGCACTGTGGGTCATACACGCTGGGAGGAGTGTTGTGTGAGTCTCATCTTACCCTATTGCATGTGTGCGGTTGTACAAATTGTACGTTACCAGTGGCGCACCCTCAAGCCTCAACCACTCGCATCAACATCTTCATGCTGTCTTTATCATGGCCTCTCAGTTTGCCAACCCTAAAGATGAGATTGTTCTTTGTGAGGAGCTGAATCAATTCACGCTCGCGAAGATCAAAGCCGTGTATTCCACGCCGTTTGCGCAAGGTTTCAGCAGCGAGCTGTGCCAGGTGGCAATTCGAGCTGTTCTCAGACACGGTGCACACCAGGACAGGACACATTACCATATGAAAACTCAAGGTGGCCTCCATCCCGTGTATATAGCATTTAATCCGCCCGATAAATCCAACCACAAAGTGCTCGAGGCCTCTGTATCAGACGTTTTCGATGCGGTCAGTCAACACTTTAATTTACTACAATGTGCACAAGCTTAATATTATTAGATTACTGTGCAAGACCGTTTGGACGGTGGAATCTCGCTGCTCATTAGGTGCATGGGCTATGAAATCCCGTCGAACATGAACATGAGCGCTGATAAAGTAAATGTTGACGTCTACATAACCCCTCGTGAGCTGGTCCGAAACGAGCATGTCAATGGTGATACCGCTATGTTGGTCCAAGCATTCTGTCAAGACTTTGCTCTCCCCCATCTCGAGCGTTTCAAGGAGCGCTGCAAGATCGATCTATTCACCCTACCATGATGAAAAGTAAGCACACAGCGGTTGGCCAGGGATCTATCTCACTAATCCTTGAGTAGCGTTCACCCATCCTGTTTCTCTCAAGGGTCCAAACCATCTCCCTGGCTTTGCAAGCCCTATGCTGTCTTGTGTACAATGTACTGGCCTATCCCAACGGGTGTTCAAGGAGCCCATTGCATCCGACAATACATCCAACGGCCCTTCTCCCTCTTCCGCGATCAGTGAAGCCATTTCACTTATTCCTCATGCCAACACACCTCCACCTTGCACGCCCAGCGGGCAGCATTCTATTCGTAAGCATCGCCTCGCAGATGCATTCCTCGCTTCTGCTGGAGAAAAAAATCTGGAGCTTCCTCTCGTTGTGCCTTCCGACACTTTGGCTCTGGGTCCGCCCTTGATTAGCCTCGGGCCAAGCACGGATGCCATACTCGACCAGTTTGGTCTTGAAGATCATTTACTACCTCGCCTACACGTTCTAACCAGGATGGTGTGCAGTAGCCGTTGGGAGGCAGTTCTGAGGACTGCGCCATGGAAGATGACAAACAAACAGGCAACTCATTTGGCTTGCACTCTCGCTGAAGATCTCAAAGTGACTCCCGGTGTCAATGTCAAGGCCATAATTGGGTTTTATTTCATCTTTGTTGTTTGTGCTGACCCTTCGTTTATAACAGAAACCTGGGTGCCTGATCATTAGCACCATGCTCCAAGCAATCGGGGCCGTGACCCTGTTATTTGTCCTTTACGTTCTGGCTCTCTTTATCTACCATTCGTTTACTTGAATTACTTGTTTCTAGCGTGCTGAAAAATTATTTTTGTTCACCCTTCCAACCGTTAAAAAGCCTTGTGCGCTGTGCAGGATGCTCAACTCACCCTCCCATCCCCCTTCCATCAATGGTAACCCAGGTCCATCTTTTATCTAAGTCGGGCACCCGACGTGTCCAACCACCCCCCCCTCAACGCCTGGAGGTCACCATGTCGGCCGAGGCACGCACGGCACTCAGGACAGAACAACACTGCAAGGCGGAAAAATTCCAGAGTGACCTGAGTGCCGCATTTAGGACTGTTGACGAGATGGTGCACACACTTGCTGCCAACCACCACAAGAGTGTGCACCGTGTGCAGACCAATCTTTACTTCGGGCACGTGAAATTCTGTACTAGGAGGAAACCTAATCCGTGGAATGCTTTCCTCCCACAGCAGGGACGCAAACGCCGCAGGCTGAAGGCCCTCGGACTTGCAGACAATAGTATGTATATATTTCTTCTACTCTACTGCATTGGTGAGACGGTTTCGAATGCAGCGCCTGGCGGCAAGGCTACATTGCCAAGTATGGTAAAGGAGAATCTCCCACAGTACCAAGCACTGGATGATGCCAACAAGAAACAACTCGTCGAAGACTTCAGTGACTTTCGTGTCACCAAGGCGGTTGGAACTCGCATCTCAATGCAGTCGAAACTCAACGACATTACACATACCTTGACAGCAGTCGGGACCGAGGTGAATTATTTACCTAACTCACTCTTTGTTAGTCGACTGAAGCCTATTCACAGCTGGATAATCTCAAGGCCCAGACTGGCGTTGAGGCGATACTGTATGCAACACGCGGAACAACCGATCTTCCGATGAAAGGCTCAGCGTACGCATCCGAGGGTGTGGAGGACTTCATGGGATCTGTAATGGGTCTCGATACACCAGAAATTATTAGTAAAATGGAGGGATTCGTGGTACAGGGTGTCAAAGGTAAGTGTTATATGCATAATGTGAGCTAAATCATGTAAAATTCTGGTAGGCGCAGCCCAAAACCATGTGGTGCATGTTACACAACTTCGCACCACTATTCAAGATATGATCAACTCTAAATTGCGTGAGTAGTAACGTCAGCGGCATGTATCATTAGCTAAACATTCTGACATAGGTGAAATCACTGGTGAGTCACAAGTGAGAATGCACTGGTCTTTTTATTTTCATAATGTGGTGTCTCACTATGGAGTCACCATTAAGGGTTGGCTAGACACAATTCCGTTCGCTAACCTGAGCACAGCCTGTAGTGGCATAACACAACTTGAGATATTGTTATGCAGGTGGGAGACAGGGAAGACACAATGGAAGGTGCTGTCACCCAAAGAGCTTGAGGAGCTTCGCCAGGAGAGAAATGAGCAGCTAGAAGAGATCAAAGGGCAGACTTGCTGAACACGTTCAGACAAGGGCAAGAAGCGCACTCGAAAGACTGCCAATGAAGGTAGGAGCCGAAAGAAGCACCGGAGTGCCGAGTTCGTTGGTGACGGGAACAATGACAATAACAGAACCCCACCACGACTAGGCGAGGACGACAAGCACGGTGACGAGAATAGACCCCCTCCACCTGCCACAGATGGCAATACCAATCTAGAGGGATCTAGTACAGGCGCCACCATCCAGACACCTGCAACAGATGCCGATACCAATTTAGCGGCTTCCGGTACAGGCACCACCATGCAGACAGACAATGGTACCAATTTAGCAGCTTCTGGTACAGGCACCACCGTGCAGACAGACAATGGTACCAATTTAGCAGCTTCTGGTACAGGCACCACCGTGCAGACAGACAATGGTACCAATTTAGCAGCTTCTGGTACAGGCACCACCGTGCAGACAGACAATGGTACCAATTTAGCAGCTTCCGGTACAGGCACCACCATGCAGACAGATGACGGTACCAATTTAGAGATTTCCGGTGGTGGAGGCACTGCCATGGACAGCACCACCGACGGAGCAACTCCCACTATGGGAAGGGACAACGGCCAAGGCGATACAGATGGAACCCCTTCTTCAGGGACACAGCAGACAGTCGGAAACAGTGATACTGAGGGTGGGGGTGGAGTAGCTGATGGCTTCGCAGAGCTCGAGATAATGCTTGACCTCACTATAGGTGTATTTGATGGTTCCACTGCAAGCCTTTTCTAAATACACTAATTACAATAAGACGAAGGGATACGCACATTTGAAAATGCATAGTGCCTAAAGGAACTTTAGACTGAATTCAGAGTACGACTATTTCTGACATATCAAGGGAGATTGAACATATTTCAGGACCGTAGCGAATGTGGCAATTCACATAATAGCTTCTCCAAACGAATGGACATAGATGGGCTTTGAGAGACCCGGGTACCACTTGAAGTGACGGGGCATAAGAACTCGATATGTTGGTGTTGCAGTGCAGCAAGATGGAGCCGACAACGACGCTCACGACGTTGGGAGTAAGACAGAACATGAAACGGCTGTCGAGGGCAAGAGGGTGGGAGCAGCAGCGCCAGCGACGACGAGCACGTCAACAATGAGGGGTAGAAAAAACGCGGAAGGAGGCAGCCATGAACAACGATGCCAACGCCAACGAGCATGGCAACAGCGACGGCGACGTGGGGGAGGATGCACGGACACGGCAGGGAAGAGGGGGAGGGCACAGACGACCAAACACCCACGACGGAGAGGGTGTTGACGCGGCAGCGAGTGCAGCAACGACAATGGCACTTGCAGAACGCAGGTGGGGAGGAGGAGGACGACGACGATCACAACGCCCACGACGGAGAGGACGTTGGCAGCGGCAGTGAGTGCAGCGACAACGGCGAGTGCACTTCAGAATGCACGGACAGTGGCAGGGAGGAGGGCACAGATGACCGCAACGTCCACGACGGCGATGGCAACGGTGAGGATGACAGCGATGGCGATGGCGATGGCATTGGCATTGGCATTGGCGATGGCGGCGGTGGCGACGGGGAGGGCACTTGCAGTGACGACTAGGATGGGGGAAGAGGAGAAGAAGTGTGGGAAGCAGTAACCGAGACGTGTTGGCATTACCAGCAGCGTTGGGGGGCCCTGTAAGGAAGGTGGACATAACGCTCCTGAGCACGCAGAGCCGAGCGTTGCCGAGCCATACAGGGGGATAGCTCTCTGGAGCCCAAGTATAGTAGGGTATTTAGGACATGATTTATTTCTGGTGGGGGGAAGGACCGCCAAACAAGCCTAACTAGCCACGACGCCACCGGATGTCACCGAGCCTAATTAGGCTCACTGACCAGGAAGTATAGGTGGTGAGGACGAGGGCAAGCAAGGGCCAGCACTCACGTGCAAACACCAACAGGAGCGCATCAATGCACTCCCATTCATCTTTGCATGTTGAGGACGGCGACGGTGCGACGGTGCGAGGAAAATGGCAAGGGCAAGGGCAAGGGTGAGGACAACTTGAACAATGCCATGAGACAGGTTTGTCATGGGTCACAAAAGTGTGACCGCGGTATTCACGGTCGACACAAGTTCCCATCCTTGTGCTGGAGGGATGAGGGCTGCATTCTAATACAATTGTTTGAGCGTGTTTAGTATATCATGTGAATATTTCAAACCCAGCCTAACTTTATCCCTCGATCCCTACAGCCTCCAGCAGCGGCTGGCACAATAGTCTCAAAGGTTTATGTCCCAATGCTCGGCATCCTCGGCAGAGTCACTCGTTTTGTGTAGGTTATTAGTGAACTCCAAAAAAGTCGACCTACTCTTAAATACAATCAGTAATGCATACTACATCCTTATTACCATGTAGTAGTGTTGCTGCAACCTGTAGTACTTATGTCTGTGCGACGGAAAAGTGCCAACAAAGTGCAAAAAAAAGCAAAAAGGGAATCAAACTCGTGACTTCCAAAAGCGGTAAGCACAGCACATTAACCACTAGACCACAAGTCCAGTAATATACTCATGCCATTTGTGTTATATGAGTAGTTGTCTACAGACTTGGCAAAATTTGTCAATCCAGTTGCAGCTTATTGTCCAAACAAATTTTTGGTTACCAGAGTACTCAACACAACATTCCACATCATCCTAACCCACACTCTTGTAGTACCATCGTCATGTATCATTCTCAGGCATGTACAACAAACATGATGATTTTCAATTGATCGAGTGCATGCACCATACTGCAACTGAAAGTGAAAAGCAGTGTGGGCATGATTAATTATCAATAAATACAACACTTGAATTCAGCTACTATATCACTTGAACTCATCATATTCGACACAGAAAACCACCTAGCATTTTGCGCAAATCAGTGATGGTATGTGACACTTAAATCAATTGCAGAGGCACTGATAACCGGTGACTGTCTGCATGAATAACATGCATGACGTCAATGGTTATCAGTGTATTTACTTCCCACAGTGCCTGGCCAGGGTGATGTGTGGTGACCTGGGTTTTGCATGGCTTGTGTGGTGTGACCAGTTGACCTTGTGGGCGTGAATACATTGCCCCTGTGGATGTACTGCTGCTCAAACGCAACAGGATGAGTGGAAGGAGCATGCGCACGAGCGACAATGACAATGACCAACTGATCGTGCTGCCACATGGACAGAGGCCAACCCCTCTAACAGAGTCCGAAGGCAAGACTGACTAGTCCGGAGGTCCGGAGCGGAGCTAGCGAAGACCGGAGTAGACCGGAGCTCAGTCGATGCCAAAGAGGACAGAAACGACTTAGTATTTACCTAGCGAAGACCGGAGTAGACCGGAGCTACGACTATGAGTACAGGGGTGAATACTAGATGTAAGAGACTTACCTCAGTCGATGCCAAAGAGGACAGAAACGACTGAGGTGCTATAGTATGAAGTGGAGGATTTATATAGTGTATGGTAAAGGGACACTCGTACCTCAATTAGTAGGGTAAGCATAAGGATCGCGCCACACAATATAGTGATACATACGCGCTCCGGAGTCTCAAAGATGTGAACTCCGGAGATGGGACAAGTATGTTATGAGTCCCCATGTCCGGAGGAGTCTCCGGACTTCGGACCCAGTGATATTTTGTCACTCCCACTCGAGTGTAACCTTAACCCCATGCCCCGAACGAATTTCCAGTGTGGTTCATTTGCGAGAGGCTTTGTGAGTATGTCCGCTACCATGTCCTTGGTGGAGATATACCGAACTGTTGCTTCTCCTTTTCCAACTAGGTCATCCCGAACGAAGTGGTATTTTCGTTGGATGTGTTTGGTCCGCGCTCGGAATTGCGGGTCGCGACATAGGATAATGGCTGCTTGATTGTCGCAGAACAACTCCGTGGGGCCCTTTTGAGGATGTCCGATCTCATCAAAGAAGGTTCGGAGCCAGGCAACATGTTGTCCGGCATTGCTGAGTCCGATGTACTCCGATTCTGTAGTGGAGAGAGCTACCATACTCTGCTGTTTACTAGACCAGGAGATGGCTCCGCGATTGCTGATAAAGACGAAACCGGACGTGGATCGTGAGTTGTCTGGGTCCTGAGACCATCCTGCATCGGAGTATCCATGGAAGTCCATGTCTGTGGAGAGTTCCGTTCCATCAAAGCGGAGTTCCATGTCTTTGGTGGCCTGGATATATCGGAGCACGCGTTTTGCTGCTTCCCAGTGGATACCTTTGGGTTTCGCACTGAAACGGCTGAGCGCGCCTACAGCATAAGCGATGTCCGGACGAGTTCCGAGCATGAGGTACATTAGTGACCCTATGACTGTGAGGTAGGAAACTTGTTTTCCTTCGATGGTCATCTCCGGTATGGTCCGGTTATCCTCTGGGTCAGTCGCGGACAATTGGAAGTTGTGTGCCATGGGGGTCCATGTTGGCTTGCAGGTGGACATCCCAGTGCGTGCCAGGACAGTTCGGGAGTACTGTGATTGGGATAAGGAGATGGTCCGGAGTTTCCTGTCCCGTTTGAGTTCAATTCCGAGTATGAACTTTGCTTCTCCGAGGTCTCGCATTTTAAAGGCGGCGGAGAGTTTGGCTTTTACGGAGTTCATGAACTTTCGGGTGGTGGCAGCTAGGAGGAGGTCGTCGACGTAGACGACCAGGAAACAGAGTTGGCCATCCTTTCGGAATACATACAGGCATGTCTCTGCATCTAAGCGGAAGAAACCGAGTTCTCCGAGTTTGCGGTCTAGGGTTTTGTTCCAAGTCCGACCAGCCTGTTTTAGTCCGTACAAAGATCGTCGGAGTTTCCAGCAATATCCGGGTTGGATTGGAACACCTGTCGGAGGTGACATATATAAGTCCTCCTGCAGTTCTCCGTTTAGGTATGCTGTAGACACATCCATTTGGTCTAATTCTAGGTCATGTTTGGCGGCTAGTGCAATTAGGGTTCGGACGGAGTCAAGGTTTGCGACCGGAGCAAAGACCTCTTGATAATCAACTCCTTCCTTTTGTGTGAAGCCGCGCGCGACAATTCGGAGTTTGTAGCGTTCTATGTTTCCGGTTTGATCCCGTTTGATTCGGAACACGGGTTTGGAGGTGATCAGAGTTACTCCTTTCGGAACGAGTACGGTCTCATAGACATGGTTGGAGTTGAGGCTTAGGAGTTCCTCCTCTAAGGCGGACTTCCACAGGTCTTTGTCTGGACCGGAGAAGGCTTCTTTTAGAGTGTTCGGGAGTGGTTGTTCGGAGGACGAGTTTGCAGAACCGGCGAATATGAAATCCTCTATGGAGGCCATAAATGCACCAGGGATTTCTGGATCGTCATCTGGGGGCTCCGCAGGTTGTTCCGGAGCTTCCTCCTTGCGGTTTGCTCGCCTTTCGGCTTCCTCCTGTAGGGCGCGGTCATACTCTTTGTTTTTATTTGCCGCTTGCCGTTGTCTGTTGCTTCGTTGTATGGGTGGCGGAGCAGGAGGTGCGGCCGGAATGGCAACCGGAGGGGGAATCGGAGCTGGAGCTGGGGGTGGCCCAGGATCTGGAACAGGAGCAGGAATTTCATGTAATCGGAGTTGGTCCAGGCGTTCGGCGAGTTCCTCGATGCCGGGACTGTTAGGACGTTCTGGAACTCCCACTGGTTCAAGGTGGGGTCGACGTTTATCATCATCGATGTCCGGCTCCGGAAATAAGCCCTCCCACTGTCCCTCAACAGCGGAGGCTTTCCAAGGAGCGGATTCAGCATCGGAGATGGTTCCGGATTCATTGAAGGTGACATGACGGCTGGAGATGATGGTCCGGCGTTCAATGTCAAGGAGTTTGTAGGCTTGTTGCCCATGAGTGTACCCAATCATGATACATTTCTTTCCATGCGATCGGAATTTTCCCCCCTGCTGCTCCTTTGGCGTGTGTGCATAGGCGGGACACCCAAAGGGGCGGAAGAGAGTCGGATCGACTTGGCGATTGAAGAAAATTTGATAGGGTACTTTTCCAGCAAGTCCGGAGGTTGGACTGCGTGCGGAGATGTAAGCAGTGGTGGACATGGCATCAACCCAGAAGGATTTTGGGAGCTTTGACTCCTCCAACATGGTGTTTGCCAGTGTGGCCAATGTTTGATTCATTCGTTCGGCCAGACCATTTTGCTCCGGAGTGTAGGGAGCAGATGTCTCGTGGATTGTGCCATCAATTCGGAGTTGGTCTCGGAACGCCTTGTTGGTGTATTCTGTTCCTCCGTCACTCCGGACGAATTTCGTGTAGGATTCGGAGAAGTCCTCTTGTCCAATTTCTGACCGGAGGAGGGTTTGCACATCTGATTTCCATTGGTTGTAGATCTGGAGAGCTTCATTTTTGTGTTTCATGAAGTAGATCCAGGGGAAACGGCTGAAGTCGTCGACAATGACTAGCCAGAATCTGTGCCCTTCGCGTGATCTCGGAGTTATGGGACCTCCGACGTCCGTGTGTATCAGTTCCAGTGGGCGAGTAGTCCGAGGGTCCTCCTTAGGTCGGAAAGGGAGTTTCTTCATCTTTCCGAGTGTGCACGCTTCACAGAATGTGGGCGTTCCAGTAAGGGTGTCAATGCCTCGGAGTTGACCGGAGTTGACCATACTCTGAATACGGTCAACGGAGATGTGGCCCATTCGGCGGTGGAGGAGGTTGACATCAACAGTTGCGTGAGCAGCCTCCTTCTGAATACTCGGAGTAACCTTTGCATGGTACAGGCCGTTCCTATGCTTGGCGACAAGGATGGTATTCCAATCCTTTCGGATGTAGCATGCATCGGACTTTGCTGGGAAAGTGATGGAAAGGCCTTTGGAGGCGAGCCGGTTTACGGAGATGAGCGAAAGGTGGAACTTCGGAATGAGTAGGACATCGGATAACACCACTTCGTAGGTTTGTCCAGAGACTTGTGATACGAGGGGTACCGTTCCGATTCCTATGGCATGTGCTTCGGAGTTGTCTCCGAGGGTTACCGGACGTGGCGGGTTCAGTGGGTGGTATGTTTGGAACCAGGATCGGTGAGGAACCATGTGAGACGACGCTCCGGAGTCAATGATTAGTGTGTTTCTCCCACTATCGCTTTGCTCAGACGATGAGTAGGCCTGAATGCGTTTGATTAGGGACTGCGATACATTTGCACTGGCTACGTGTGCGGAGTCCGGAGTATCCGGAGTTCCTTCCGCTGGATTTGCCTTCTCCTTTCCTTTTCTCAGCCGTTTAAAACCTCCCTTTCTCAATTCCTCGACCCATGCTATATACTGGTAGCAATCTCCGGAGTTGTGCGTGGGGGAGAGGTGGTGTTCACACCAGGCAGAGGCGTTCGGGGGTCGTGTCCGTTGTGCTCCGGAGACCTTCATGGCAGACTCCGAGTGTCCGGCTGATCGGAGGCGGGCGTCCTCTGTAATGATCCGAGTTTCTACAGCGTCAAAGGTTAATTTGTTGTCCTCCACAGTGTTGATGAGGGAGGATTTGAACAGTTCCCATGCCGGAGACTTCGGGAGGGAGTTGAGAAGGATGAACGCCATGACTTTGGAGTCGACGGGGAATTTCATGCTGGCGAGCCGAGATTCAGAGGTGCGGAGTGAAGCAATGTGCTCTGATACTTCGGAGTTGCCATCCCAGCTCACGTTGAAGAGTTGCTGAAAAATGTAGAACGCGGAGGAGACACTCGGAGTGTCTAGGAGCGATAGGAGTTTTTCCCAAAGTTCTTTTGCGGAGGTACAGGACTCCGTCTTGAGTAGGAGAGCGTCGGAGAGGTGTTCCTGTATGATGCCGTGGGCTTTTTCATCACTTTCCGACCATTCACGGATGTCTGAAGCTGATACTCCGGTTGCGAGGATTGGTTTTACATATGTTCCAATGACAACTCCATGTACTTTGTTTGTGCGGAGTTTTCGGGTAACCTTTACTTTCCACAGGGGGAAGGTTTCGGGTCCCGTTAGGATTTCGTCATTTCGGATGGTATCCGATGTCATGTTTGAGTGACAGGGTCGGATAGAGTTGACAGAAGAGGATTTATTTTCTGACAGGTGTCAGATGGCTGGTAGCCGGAGTTCGTTTCGAAAGAACGGTAAGGCGTGCGCTGAGGGGTGCGCGAGTGTTGAGTCGTTTCGAGCTTGTCTGATTTAGCTTGCGCTAACAGGGCTCATAACCTAACAGAGTCCGAAGGCAAGACTGACTAGTCCGGAGGTCCGGAGCGGAGCGGAGCTAGCGAAGACCGGAGTAGACCGGAGCTCAGTCGATGCCAAAGAGGACAGAAACGACTTAGTATTTACCTAGCGAAGACCGGAGTAGACCGGAGCTACGACTATGAGTACAGGGGTGAATACTAGATGTAAGAGACTTACCTCAGTCGATGCCAAAGAGGACAGAAACGACTGAGGTGCTATAGTATGAAGTGGAGGATTTATATAGTGTATGGTAAAGGGACACTCGTACCTCAATTAGTAGGGTAAGCGTAAGGATCGCGCCACACAATATAGTGATACATACGCGCTCCGGAGTCTCAAAGATGTGAACTCCGGAGATGGGACAAGTCTGTTATGAGTCCCCATGTCCGGAGGAGTCTCCGGACTTTGGACCCGGTGATATTTTGTCACCCTCCATACATCTGTCCTCTCTCTCTCTCTCTCCATCCCATCCCATCCATCCAGATGGATGACACGAAAACGACGGGCATCACCCCTGCCACAGACACCATCATGACAATGATGATGATGATGATGATGATGATGGGGAGGGTGACAACCTGCACTGCCACATCTGAGAGGATGACTTGGACCTGACACTGCTGTGAGTCTGTGGTGGGTTACATCTTCTGGTGATCTCTGCTCACCATATGTTATGAATTTGAATCCTTGGGTCCGTGCACACTAGTTCTCCAAAGGATTTGGGGGTTGCTCCCTGTTGGGCATGTTCGGCTAGTTGCTGAGTGGTAGTAGTATGGGCCCGGATGCGATGATCTCCATGTGCATGATATCCAAAGAAGTTGAAGGCAAAGATTTGATCCCCCTCTTCTATCTTTCCATTTGGAAACATTTTGACAATGTCTCAATGCCAACAGGGAACATGGCATCCTATTGCATTCCTTTCCAAATCTCTCACTTCCATGGAGTGCAACTATGAAATTTACGACTGTGAATTACTTGCCATTATGAATGCACTTGCTGAATAGCGTCATCACCTCATGGGTTCCTCTACTGACTTTGAGATTTGGACTGACCATCAAAATCTTGCCTATTTACGTAAACCCCAAAAGCTTAACCATCGACAAGCCCATTGGATATCTGAACTTGCCAACTATCACTTCTCCCTTCATCACCGGCCCGGTCATACCCATATCAAAGCTGATTCCTTTCGCAACGACCTGACCATGATCGGGAGGAGGATGAGAATGAAACATCATCCTCCTGAAACCGGAACTTTTTTGTCAAGGTAGTCCCAGAAAGGAGGAAAGAGTAGAGGCGGCATGTGACTTTGCTGGTCGAATGAAGAAGATTTGCTTGGAAGTGGAGGCAGCATTGAAGAAGGCAGTGGATGACATGAAATGTGCATACGACCAGAAGCGCTCAAGAGGGAGTTTCCCGACACATGCCTACATCATGATACTCCGCTTGCAGGACATCCTGGAGCAGAGAAAACATTAGAGTTAATCCAGCGCAGTTACACATGGCCAGGGTTGAGCACACTAGTCAAGGACTATGTCTCACGCTGTGATCGCTGTGCTCGATTCAAAGGACAGAACATTGCACCTGCCGGAAAGTTACAACCTTTACCTATTCCGGATGGTCCATGGCAAGATCTATCAGTAGACTTCACCACCGATCTTCCCCTTTGCAAAGGATTCGACTCAATCCTAGTGGTTGTTGATTGCTTCTCAAAAGAAGTTGAATTCATCCCTTGCAACAAAGCCATATCTGCTCTCGAAACCGCTAAGTTATACATGTCCTATGTTTGGAAACAACATGGACTACTACACACTATCATATCTGATCGTGGACCACAATTTGCCTCACAGGTGATGCAAGATCTGTGTAAACGATTAGGAATACAACCTAAACTGTCCACTGCGTTCCATCCACAAACGGATGGACAAACTGAACGAATGAACAGAGATTTACAACAATACCTTCGTCTCTTCACTTCTGAAAAGCAAGACGAATGGGTTGATTGGTTACCACTTGCACAGTTCTCTTATAACTCGAAGTGCCAAGCTTCCACACAGAAGACTCCTTTTTCTGTTACACGAACATATAATCCACATATAGGATTTGAGCAGCATGCATCCAAAGCACCTGCTGCAGAACAGTTTGTTGCTGATATCACCCAAACCCTTGAACAGACAAAATCCAATCTTGAATCTGCTCAAAAGAGAATGAGGATACAAGCTGATAAACACAGATCTACTGTGCCTCAATATGCCATATCTGATAAAGTTTGGCTTTCTACCGAACATTTGAAATTGACTCGTGCTTCCAAGAAGCTCTCCGAGAAATGGCTTGGACCTTATGAGATCACCAAATTGATTGGACCCAATGCAGTTGAGCTGCATCTGCCTAGGACTATGAGGATTCACCCAGTAGTGAACATATCTCGTGTCAAGCCATACAAGGAGCGCCTTGATGGACAACCAACATTTCATCCTGGACCAGTAGAGGTCACAGAAGAACGAGATATTGAGTTTGAAGTAGATTACATTGCAGATTCTCGATGGAAAGGCCGTCGCCTTGAATTCCTTGTACATTGGCAAGGATATTCTGATGAAGATCGCACTTGGGAACCCGAATCTAATCTGTCTAATGCTCAGACAGCCATAGATGAGTTCCATAATGCACATCCTAGTGCACCTAGACGTCTCCGGATGACAACATTTGAATTCTTTGACTTATTCAAGCATTGTGGCAAACCCATACCTGAAATAATAGGCAATCGCCTGCCATTTGATCAACTTGATGTTGATTAGACCCCTGGGGTGTGTCAGGGTTAACAACACACTTATACAAGTTACTTCTGGTTGAGCCTTGCTTCCACAAATGTCTTGCTCCACTTGCCTTGCACTTGCCTATTGTGCTCTTTCATATGCCTTTCCCCAGTCTCGCTTTAAATGGGTTATCAATATGCCTGGCTTCTTACCTCGCCGGCCTACGTGCTTCAGTGATCCTGAGGATCTCCATGCTTACTATCAAACAAATCCCCGCATGATTGAATATGTTGATGACTATGTTGACGCTGCTGGTGATCCCACGATCAACTGGTCTCAAGATGATACCCCTACTGTTGACCACTGGAACTTACTCTATGATCTTAACAGTGAGGTCTTCACTGACCATGATACTGATGAAACATGGGGATCTGAAGTGCCAGATCTCGAAACTGTTTATGAGGAGCCACCTGCTGATTGGGACCCAGCTAATTTCAATGATGACTTTGACGAGAGTGGTTGGCCTCTTGGCTATTGGGGTTGGGACAATCCATGCCCCTTCGAGCCCTCTTGGTCCCCTTACATTGAACTTGATGCCATCACTCGTGCTCGTCTTCTTCTCTGGCATGCTAGTGTCAGCTGGCCTGATCATGATCTGGACCCTTTGATCAATCAGGATGCTTGATCTTAAACGGGGGGTAGTGTTACACTCGCCCTATTTTTTCCCCTATTTTTCCTAGCGCTTGTTCACCAACTATTCAACACATACACAATTAACCCCTATAACCCAAACACTATGCTAGCTCACTATGCTTACTTTCCTACACTCAAGATCTGTGTCACTTTCCCACAAAGCCCATTACTATCCCACGACATTGATCTTGAGGCGACACACTCCAGACTTACACATGTCGTGCATCATGATCGCCTCATGCCCCCTATCTAACACATGCCTGCACAGGTATGCTTATCTTCCAGTTACATTGCAACTCATGTTTGCCTCATGGTACCCAGTGGTACCAGCTCATGTACTAAGTATGGTATATGTAGATAAGCACTGCACGGTCTGTGCTCATGTACTAGTAGTATAAATACAATAACCAAGTAGTACAAGACTCTCTAGTCTTGTTCTCTTGGAGTTTTCCCAGAACTACCAATTGAGCACTCCCTAGTACTCTTGCTTCGCAACACTAGACCCTTTGGTGGGTTTGGTCGTTTCATCACTAGTCTTCAACGACTTCAGATCAGACCCATTCAACACTCCCACCGGACTGGACCAAGGATGCCCAATTTTTCCCATTGCTTTCCTTTTTTACAACGCATCACTAATCAAATTAACAGGTAAACCAAAAGACCAGCTAGGCTTAGGTTTCATAGATGACACAGCCTTCATCGCCTGCAGCAAAACATTTGAAGAAGCCAACGAAAAACTATGCAAGATTATGGAAAGAGAAGATGGAGCCCTACAATGGAGCACATCCCACCATGCTGAGTTCGAACTGGACAAGACAGCACTAATTTGCACCTCTAGACACCGACAACCAGACCCTCAATTCCCAGGAAAGACGCTACCAACCCCCCGCCCCTCAATCACCATCCAAGGCACAACCATCAACCTGTCACCATCATACAAATTCCTCAGAATAATAATCGACCAAGAACTATGCTTCAATGCCCACACAGCATACGCAATAGGAAAATGCACAAAGTACGTCCTAGCAGGCAAATGACTAACACACCCCTCTAGAGGAATATGAGCGCAAATGATGAAAAAATTGTATGAAGGAGTAGCTATACCAAAAATGATGTACACAGCAGACATATGGGCCACAACATACCTCAAGCGGGGCAGAGGATCAAAACAAAATGGCTGGGGGATGAGAGGTATAGGGAAAAGAATAGAAATGGTACAGCACATAGCGGCCTTGGCCATAGCGGGCGGCATGCACTCTTCTCCCACCGACGTACTCTTTGCACATGCTAACCTCACACCCATCCCAGTTCTCATCTGTCAACACTGCCAATGGGCCACACTTCGCCTCGCCACCCTCCCTCGTCACCACCCACTTCACCACCACACGCTAATGGGGCTCAGGCAATGCCGACACCACAAAGCACCCCTTCACCGCCTCCTAGAATCCTTTCCTCTAGACCCAAGAAACTTTGAGACCATCTCACCAATCCAATACAGCCCTAAATGGTCACCACCCGTCAAAATAAATATCCAAAACAAAGAAGAAGCCAATCAGGACATCATGCTTTACTCAGACGGATCTGGACACAACGGGAAAATAGGAGGTGCCGCGATCATGAGACGCTCAGGCCATCAAGTATCTTCTTTACGTTTTGACCTCAGATCTGACAAAAACCACACAGTTTACGAAGTGAAAATAGTAGGATTGATCCTAGCAGTTGAACTCCTCAAGAACATGAAGCCCGTAAGGAAAGTATCCCTCGCCCTCGACAACAAGGCCGCAATATTAACATCCAAAAATCTCTCATCCAAGCCCACCCACTACCTAATGGACATCTTCCATGCTAACCTTCGTTCAGCCATCAAGAAACACCACCTCTGAACACTCAACATAGGATGGATCCCCAGCCACTCAGGAGCCCCAGGAAACGAAGAGGCAGACGAAGAAGCGAAAGAAGCAGCATCAGGCAACACCACTAACCCCACCCTCCCCAAACAACTACACACAAGATCAAACAACGCCAGAAAGCTCCCTCGAAGCAAAGCAGCAGCAAAACAAGAACTCAACTCCCGCCTCAAGCTCCTCACCAAAAACATCTTCAGTGCCTCACAATGAGCGAAATGTACCCTAATGATAGATCACTCTCTCCTATCTCCTGCATTTTTAGAACTCACCTCTGACCTCACCTGACAACAAACATCCTTCAATATTTTCCAGTTATGCTCTGGACATGCCCCGACCAACCAACATTTATTCCGCATCAAGAAAGCACCCTTCTTTATGTGCCCAAACTGTGAAGGTAACATAGAAACAATTATCCACTACCTCCTGTTCTGCCCAGCATACGCAAGACAACGAAGAAAACTCAATGACCAACTAAAATGGAGAGCCCGCTGACCTGCACGCAATCCATTACATGCTGAGATCATGAGTATAACTCTCTCCCAATATTCTAGCCTAACCTACAGCTAGAAAATCCTAATATGCACAGTAGAGGTAGCTTACTATCTAAACTACCTACCCTCCAAATTTCATCATGTTTGCTTTATTCCTTACAGAGATATTCACAAATCTCTAGTAACATACCCATATTACTATAGTGTACTCAAAACACTATTATTCTAATTACTCTCTCAATAGACAATTAGCCCTTAGTTAGATTATCTAATCATGTACTACACAGCTTGACCTGCACAGCCCATATATCACATGACCACTTGCCTACTTAGGATGCTGCCCAAATTGCCATCCAAGCACAGCAGTGAGTCTCACTTTCATAGAACATTCTAAATAGAATGTACAGCCATTAACCTGTGCAAGGTTTCTGTAACTCATAGCATAGCCCTGCATGAGTCAGTATGAGTCATATCTTAGAAAAGTGAACATGAATCACACCTGAGTCAACATGAGTCATACTGAGTCAACACAAGTTATACTGAGTCAACATGAGTCACACATGAGTCATATCAGGTCAGTCTTGCCACCACTATTCCTAGTCACATATTCTATCCATCCAATCATATTCATTCTTGGCAAGCAAAATGACTCAGAACATAGCCAAGCTGCTAAATGTAGAAGCATAGCCACATGTAAAAAAGGTATATAAGGAGTGGAATTTTGCAGTGAAAGAAAAAGTTAATCTGAATCAGAAAGATTCTGATATCTGATATCTCAGAACCTAAGAGTCTAAGAAAGTCCCAAGTGACCCTTAGAGTTCTAATCTCTACATACTTGGTAGCTAATACTTAGCAGAAAATACTACCAAAAGAGGCAGCTAACACAGCTACTCTTACCTAAGCTATTACTAAGTGGGCAAACACACTGCCAATCGTAACCTAAGCAAATCTAGTTTAGGAATACTTAGTACCTGCTACACACAGAGATCTTGCTGACTTACATTCCACTCCAGTTTCCCAATAAATAAGGTTGTAGACAACCCATATTGTGTGAGAACTGAGTGACCCCTTTAGGAAATATCCTACACATTACATCATACACAGCCACCACAGATTCCCAGGAATCTAGCTACTCTTCAAATAGGCGTATATACATGGCAAAGCCTATAATTTGGTACACACAACCAAACAACTCATATTAGCATACCCATATACTACTATACAAGATTGTCTATTTACACCATTGACAGCTAAATCATTAGCTTGAAGAATCCTTACACAACTACAATACAATTCAGTACATATCTATCGCTAGTAACTCTAGCAACCCGTTACCCAGTAACAATTGGAATAGTCTACATATTCCTTATATCTCTAGAACCTATATTAGCTAGGAACGAAGCCAACCCTTTTACCCTTGACTAACCCTCAGGAAAGGAAGAACGACCAGGGATCCAATTAGTTAAGTTTCCCACTCATTCAGTAGACAAGTTTTCTTTTCTATACTATCTTCTGTTTGATCTGGTATATAGAGTTGTCCTATCACCAGCTTATAACTAGATTGGGCCTGGAGGATTGATTGCATAGGATTTTCCCCTAGCAAATCTAGCACTCTAAATCCTGTAAGAACGACACTGCGACTTATCAACAATTCTATCAAAACCAAAAGGAATCAAAGCCCTACTAATCTTCGCCCACCAAATGCGCCGCTTCCACAGTGTCTTCGGTAACCTAAGCCCTCCTGTAAACTCACGCTGACCACCCCACCAGACTTCAACATGACTAGCCTCCCAACAACAACACCAACCCCCACCACTCGGCGTGCTCATAGACTATCCTGCCTCTGGGCGGATGATGAGCTCAACACACTGGCACGCACGCCCCCCAAGTCTCAACAGACCCCAACAAGAATAAACCCAACAGCCCCAAGCCCCCCCCCCCCTCTTCTTCTTCTAGTTTCTTTCTCTTTTAATAAAAATGTAACCCACACCCACGCCCGCAAAGCATCATGTAAATTATGATACAGCACACAGCCCTAGGGCCAAATCTACCATAGATACGTACAGAGCACCCCCTATTCCTACTACATACACCACATAGACTAGAATGCGATGTAAATGTCCACCGAAAGGCAAAAGCCTTCTGGACAATAAATGAGGAAAAAAAAAGATCACAAACCAATAATGGTAAGACAGATGACATGCTGCCAGCCAACATGGGATGCAAATATCTCAGCTCCATATAATCCAATTTGGGCAATAGGATGACTGCCATTGGGATCAGCCTCACTAGTTTCAACTCTTTGCTGTTTGGGATCATGTTGAGACTGGCATTCAGTTTTGCACAATGCTGCTTTCTGTTTTCATGTCACTTCCATGCATTTGGGGATGCTAGAAACAGGCTCATTTTTAGAAGAATTATCTTGGGATACATGGCTGTTAGTATTAATCAGTGAGATCAAAATCATTTACCTACATCCAGATACCTGTAGGGAATTGATTGATGAAGGCTCCATCCCTGGTTTATCACTATCAAAGTGTTCAAATGAAAGGTACTTGTGACCCCTGCAGGGTTCAATGTACTTGCCCTTGGTGTAGTGGATAGGAGGGAGTGTGACCAAGCCAGTTTTGAACTCAATGACAGTACGGACATTTTGCCAGTACATATTATAGTTGTCTTTAGATTTGTGACTGACTTGGACATCAGTGTTGGACACAAGGACAACACTAGGTTTGCAGGTGGAAAGGCTACCCTGGCAAAATTGCTGTATCTCCTGGTCATTGGTGTGGAAAACAAGGTTGTTGGAAGGATCATGAAGTTCATTATTCTTGTCTAGATGTTGAAGACAGACAAGCACAGCATTTGCAGCATGAACAAATGCTGGATATAAGTCTGCCTCCCTGCCAGCCTTGGGAATCAAGAGGAAGAATCAAGAGAAACAACAAGAGAACTAGACTAGAGACTACTACGTCTATATATACTATGAGAGACTGTGCACAGACCAAGCTGTGTAAACCTATAAGTAGTAACTAATATGATCACTGGTTACCATGAGACAAACCTAGATAAGAGCCATAAATGCTATTGGACGATAAGAAAAAGTGAGTCATTAGGAAAAGCATGAGGCATGCATGAGAATGCAATGTGTGCAACACGAGGAGCACAGCTGAGATAAGAGATAAGGTCATGCAACCTGTCACGTGACTAGATGTGATAAGGATCACATGACTTGATAAGATAAGGACTTGATAAGTGATATCTGATAGGGTCAATGGGACAATAAAAAGGAAAAGAACAATAGACAATATGGGTGAGCATAACAGGTCTTTCTGTTTGCCGAGTCAGCCCAGGCAGGACTGCAGGAATGTGTTCATAACTTGTTGCTTGCAATCGACATTGCCCTGAAGCAGTTCTTTTCTGTCCTCACTTGATTCTGCATGGTCCTTCTTCAGAACAGTGCCATCCTCTACTCCCAGCATCCTGAGCTCCCTATCTTCCAGTTCCACCCATTCAACACTCCATGGTTTCACACCTTTGCCAACCAGTCAGTCCAACAGGTGGCCAGTGCAGAGGAGGCTTCTTGGCTTGCCTTCCAGAATTTGCCACAGCACCTTGTTATGAGCCTGCAGTGAATTGTTACCAACCTGTTGCTTGAGCAGCAAGCTGGGAATGAGGCACTGCGTCTTGAGGTGCAACAGCACATTGCAACACAGGATGTGCTACTCACTGAGCTCACAGCCGGGTGGCGAGCCAAGGGCCAAAGAGCCTCAAGTAGATGAGCATCTCGAGGTGTGTGCAGTGTAGTGATGAGAAATGGGGTGGTGTTGTCCTCTGTATAGAGAGACTGAGGGGTGAAAGTGTGGGTGCAAGTAAAAACTCGTCCCAAGGGGTTCAAGGAAAGTTGTTGTAGTGGAAGGGGTAGACTAAGAGGTTCCAAGTGAATGTAGGTGGATCCGGTAAGATCTGGAACAAAGACCGGAACGGAATCGCACAGAAACAACAGGTCTGGACGAGATCCGGAATGGAAGAGGGAGAAAAGGCTTGGATGACAAGACGACAATGACCAACGAAGCCTTTCATGGAAGCGGACAAATAGGTGCTAAAAGGTAGATTCTTTTCTAACTAGTACAAGTCTCTTTATATACAAGACTGTATCTGAGGGTAATATCCAATAGCTATGAGCGGAGAGTGTAATGTAAGAAAAATGCTTCTCGGGCACGTGGATGGCTCTGAAGGCGGTGTGAAAATGCTATGACAGGTATAAGCAAAAGGGTTAAGGACGAAGGGCAGTGATCCCTGCATCACATAGTTGCTCTAGACCTTCTCGAGGCCAACTGAATGGATCCGGATCAAGTACTGCTAATGACGCTGCCTTCAATAGGTCATACACGTCTCATACGACAGGGAAAGGGGATAAGTAAGGTAGAGCACAGCCATCCAGAACGGTCAGAGTTGATCCGGTCAATGCATTAAACACAGAAGAACCACAGATACCAATGGATATGCACCAGACGACACTTGGACAGACATGGGACTCAACGGATGACTTGAAGAGTGTTCAGTGACAATTATCTGTTTTGCTAGAAAAGGGGAAGAAAGGGGAATGTGAGTACAGGAAACCACGGGTTCCTACAGCAGTGCCAACACGAGGAATGCATCCCTTGATTAACTCAGGTTGCAGCTGCCTCTCTGCTGCCAGTATCTGATGATTCACCAGGACCTGATCTAGTGTGCATTGCTTCTGCAACTTCAATGCCACCTGAGCCAACTGCTGGTGGCCCTGTGCTGGGGACAGCCCCATAGCCTTCTCCTGCTCAGACACCAGAGTGTCTATCTGCGATGGCAGACCCACATTCAGAGATCTGGGTGGCCCTCACCAAATGTTATGGCAGGGCACACCTGGATGCCCATGAATGGGAGTGGAGAGATGGTGATTGGCTGCCCCACTACCGATTCAGCCTGTCAGCATGATCACAGAGCTGTGGATAGAGCACACTGAGGGCCTGGGAGGGGGTCTCTCAACCTGAGAGCTTGTGGAGCGGTGGGGGGCAAAGTGGTGGTGAAATGAGGGCAGCCTAAAGACCGAGGGGGGCAGGTGCACAAAGGTCATCATGCTCATCCAAGAACTTGCAGCCAAGCCCAACTGGAATGTCCCCCTTGCACTAAGATTCATCAAGGAGAAGTATGAGAGCAACACAGCCTATCTTGGCAGGGTTTGTGCCTTCTGTGACTATCTTCAGAGGGACCACGGTGCAGGCTACAGAGCTGTTCTGGAGGCTGCTACTCACTACCCTTGAGCCAACCAGAGTGATCCTAGTATGCTTCCCTTTCTTTCTTTTTTGATTCAGATACTTCATATTTGCCCTGTAATGCATGTACTGTACATAATGAACATGGGCCACTTGCCCCACTACTACTGGTCAATTGCCTGGCAATGGTGTCCTGATCTTGCCATGAGAAAAGAAGAGAATGAAAAGAGACAGCTACTCCTTGTCCTCCTTCCTGAGCCTTGCAACAGTGTGCACGCCCCAATCTTCAATGTCTGGTCACTACACATGTCGACAACATGCTGTCTTGATGAGAAACCATATTCACTATACTTGCACAAGAGGGTGACTGCTTGCATCACCTCAGACATCCACGTCGCATCCACTCCCAGTGCTCGCTGAATCTCACTCTTCTGGATCAACCTCAGCCCCTTTTGCTTGCTGCCACCAGCCAGCAGTACTGGAGACTCTGCCTGGCTGTAGCACTCCAAGAACAGAACTGCAAACTACCATGATGCAATGATGTTGGCATTCATATGCACATGATGCTAGCCTTGCTTGAATGCAATGTAGCCTTCACGCATTTCGGCCGCCCCCACCAGTCACTGGACCACTGGGAAGACAGGAGCCAGTTCATTTGTCACAACTAGCATGGACTGAGGCTGACCAGCTGGCTGGTGGACAGGTCCAGTTGGAAGAGACTCCGATGTGATCAGGCAACTCAGTGTTGAAATCTGGGTATTTGCTGTCTGTTCTTCTTTTGCATAACCCAGATTCTAGACCTGATTACATCAGTGGTCCAGACTATCAGACACTTGGTCCGATTATACTATCACATTTGACTCATCATATGTCATCATAGATAACCGCCATTATTGCTATTGGCTAGATAGGACTCTTATCATTCGTCATATGATATAACTCATACCTATCTCTTATCTTTACCTACCCTAGAGTAGAGAACACATAGGTACAAACAATACCTGTTCACTATATAGAGGGGAGCTCACTCTGTATTGCTCTCCTCAGTTTTTATACAAGCTCTTCTACCTGCTTCTATATTACCTCTGCTCCTCAAGCTAGCAACCTCTATCCTCAGACCTAGTGAGTACCTCCCACTAGGCACATACCTTCCTCTTGTTACTTGCATTATGCTTGTGGCACCTACTGTTCTCAGACAGTACATCAGCAAACCTACATTTTTTCTGAGCTATCAAAATCAATGACCTTGCTGAGCTGTCTGACTTGACTGACAGCATGCTATCAGTGCTATCATTCATAAGTAATTCATTGCTATCAGCATTCTCAGAGCTATCAGCATATCAGCTTGTCAATTCACCAGTGATATCAGTCCCATCAGTCCAGCCAGTCAATCAATTAATCATCTGGTCAGTCTTGTCAGTCTTGTCATCCCATCAGTCAGTCAGTCAACCAGTCAACCAGTCATGTCAGTCTATCAGTCAGTCAGGTTGTCAGTCAATCAGCCAAGTTAGCCCATCAGCCCATTAGCTGATCAGTTAGTCATCTCTGTCAGTCACATTAGTTGGTCAGTTGGTCAGTCAGTCAGCTGTGTCAGGTTTGTCAATTTGTCAGCTAGATAGTTAGTCAGTCAACCAGTCCATTCAATAAATTAGTTTATCAGCTTGTCAGCAAATCAGTTCAGTCAGTCAGGTAAATCTATCATTGATTAGGCCATTCAGGCCTGTCAGTCTGGTCATTAATTTCAATGACCCAGAAAAAATGTAGGTTTGCTGATGTAGAGACAAATGGAGTACCACACACTTTGTTACTTGGAGATGAGACCGTGAGCTTGAGTGTTACGCTTGGACTGGGTAGATACGAGTGTAGCCTTTGTGAAATGAAGAATGAGGAGAGCGTCAACTCAAAAGCACAACAAGGTCTTATAGTGGTTAGGGAATGGCGTGGGTATACCCTTGGGTATCTGCAGCCCAACCCACACCCACACCCACCAAAAACCCACACCCACCATCGTGGGTGTGAGTTGAGTGGTGGATATGCACACACCCATGGTGGGTAATACCCATGGGTATCCCATGGATTTCTATCATTGACAGATACAGTACTGATGAGTTCTGATCCTAACCATTCCTAATCCTTGTTCTAATTATAGCTATGCCTAATCCTACTACCAGTTGCCATGTGTCAAGGATTGATTGAGGGCATATCCAGGAGGACTGAGTAGTGATTCATGCAAAGAGAGACTATACCAAGTAGTGATATTCTACCCTAATTATCACAAAAGTACACATGCTGTTGCAAAGATGGTCCTGTTTTCAAATGGACATATCTCCAGTGCCCATGGGCCAAATCATGTGAGCAATGGATCGTTCTGTAGCCAGTAATCAGTATGACAACCCAGCCCACCAAGGCGAAGTGGGATTCCCATCCCATCAGGCACTGCATCACATCTCTTACAAAACAGTCAAATGGAAAGTAGTATATATATAAAGTCACTGTGTCCTAATCCTGATTCTAACCACTCCAAATGCTTATCATAATTATTTCCTTAAATTCTAATCCTAGCTAATGCTAATCCTACATCTGATCATTGCTATCCAAGCTAATTTTACTATATGCTAATGTCAATCTTAAAGATTAGCAAAGATATGGATTGGATTAGGATTAGGATTAGCCTGCTAAGTACAAATAATAAAAACCCACATCCATACCCACCAGATCCACACCAAAACCCACCATGTGGGTGTGGGTATGGGTATGGTTATCCAAGATGCCAACCCATACCCACACCCACCAGACACCCATACCCACACCATTCCCTAGTTGTATACAGTTGACGTTGAAGTGCCAGAAGTGAGCCAATTCTCTTTGATGTTCTTTATCATGCTGATTTCTTTCAGGATCAGAGTTCAAAGGGGACGGACTCTGCAGAACATCTTCGATGCTGAGATTGGAAAGGATGGCCATGTGGGGTTCCGTACTTTCTGTGAATGGCACTCCTCAGGTTCCAAGTTTGCCAGGGTTACAGCAGGTGGTAGCCTTTATCTCCTAGTTCTAGTGGCTGGTTTGGGTTTGAGGATACCTGTGAGCAAATTGCTGGGAAATCTTTCCTTGGATCTGGATAATATGCTGCACAATCCTCCACTAGGTGCGTAAAAGTCTTGCATCTAGTGCATCAACTGATCAAGCCTTGGGGAAAAATCCCACACATGGGCTTATTGCTTCTAAGATTGTTCCTAGTATCACTAAGATGATGCAAGCATTTCCTGTTTGCATGGCTAATATATTTCCTGGAGATACTATCCAGTTCACAAGTGATGACCTGCAGAATACAGATTTGTTTGTTGATGGAGTCTTAAACAAGTAAGTGCTTCTAGTTTTTTAGTGACCCTCTCATTAATTTGATTGTACAAGTTCTTTGGGCCTCATTGATCGTGATAGTACCCTATAGAACCCCTACTATCCCAAAACTTCAAATCAGCTTTCATATCACACCTGACATTCATTCATGAGGATAATTCAGTGCTATCAAAATCCACCATTCATACTTCTTTTAATCCCACTCTTGAAGCCCATACTCTATTTCCTGCCCCAAGAGAACCAAGTCTATGTGAAGAATGGACCTCTGGTGAAAGGATGTTTGCAGAGAAGGCTTCTGTGGTGGCTGACTTGAAAGACTTGAGAAACAAGGTTTGTGAGATCAATTATGCAAGATGAGAGACACTAACTTTGAAAAACATCCAGCTAGCTGACATGTATCCTCAAGGTACCAAGCGTTCCAAAAATGAGTATATTAGAGTGCCAATGGAGGCCCTAGAAGGCTATGTGGTCTAATAGTTCAAACTTCATAAAAGGCTAACTTACTTGTATAGCAAAGATATTGATATTAGATGTAAAGATGGCAGTCTGCTGGCTTTCATTTCAACCTCTATGCCTACTCATCTCAGGAATTCATTACATGAACTTCTAACTTTGGTTTCTCCTTCTTTTTCAACCACTGCTCAAGATACTGCCCAAGATACTGCTCAAGCTCTGCCCAGAGAAGGGCAGGATAGTTTTCAGGCCATGCATTGGTCCTGGTATAATAGATATGGAACTCAGGTAGGTGTATTATTTATATAGTAAAGAAGTCTTTAAGTGAAGCATGTGTCAATACCAGGGAACTGATTCACCCAACAATATTCACCCTTATCAGTTACATAAAGAGGGCTGTGCTCATACTAATCACTCACAGTTTATCCCCTCTGTGTCGCTTATCGATAGCCCCTCATGCTAGCTGGGAGACCAGCATCACACGGGTTGATAGTAACGCATGATGAACTGCATGGGAGTGGAAAAGTGCACACGAGTACCCAAAAGGACTCACGTGCCCGGTTGGCCCCTGGGAGTGGCATTGTGCCATCTGGCTTCTGCCGAGATAAGAAGCCCCCCTTACTCCCCATCCACCCTCACCCACCCACACACCATTCCACCTAGGGTCTGCCTGCCATCACTGCTGCTGCTGTTGGTGCACATCACGCCTTTTCTTTTCACTTTTGCGATCTTTGCTGCTGACCTTCGGTCCTTGTTGGTATTTGCTGCTTTTTCGCTTAGGCCGGATCAGCTCCACTGCTCTCGCTCATGGCTCAAGAAAGGCTGAACTCCCCCAGTGTGGTTGGAAGCTCCCTAAACAGACCTGGAAGGACAGCGGTTGGAGTAGCGGTAAGCCCCCTGACGAGAACTTTTGCAGGTTCGAAACCACACACCCCCCCATATGTCCCCTCCTACCTATACTTGTACTGTACAAGCTTGACCTGGTCCAACCCCAATCCTCGGAGAGGGGTGCCCGATGGACAAGCAAGTGGATTTGGCAGCACAGGACCCTCTCCCTCACACACAGACTAAGAACTTTGCCCTTTGGGCAAAGTTCGGCCATACATGTCCAATGAGACATTTCAACATGAAGACCTATATCATCAATTTGCACAAGTCTTTGATCATATATTTGAATGGGTTAGAAAAGATATATGTGATGTGCTGGTTCTTGTGTGAAGTTGTTCCCTATTGATTCATCTATAGCTAGAGTCCTGTTTACCTGAGGAATACCAGGTCATTTCCCAAGTTGCCTCCATCCTCCCTGAAAATGCTTTCCCTCCCTGCTATCCCTTCACATCCATTGTACTCAATATCAATGTGAGGACAAGGGTACATCATGATAGATGTGATAGACATTTTTTCTTAGACATGCCTATGGGAAACTTTCAAGGAGGATCTCTGGCCTTAGTGGAGCCAGGTCTTGTCTTGGATCTGAGGCAAGGGGATTTTGTGGTCTTCAGATCATATGATATCAGCCATTTCAACTTGGATTATATTGGGCATCGTGCATCTCTTGTACTACACTCAGACCAAGGTATGGAGACTTGGAAGAGGAGTCAGAATCACTGGGGACACAATATCTATCTGAGGTATCTCCAAGAGGAAGATGGTTCATAGATGAGCAGAATAACCAGTCATAGTAAATTGGGATTACATTAAAATGTAGTGTTGACATCATAATTCATAAAAGATAATGATTTCCATTTCATATTGGGACAAGCTTGGGGTATCAGGACCTCAGTGTTGGAAGAGCCATCATACAGGCCCCCAATGGTCCTTTATACTTGTGCAGCATGCTAGTCCACTGTGTGGTCAAAATACCTTGCAAGCTGCTATGTACCCAGTATACCCTGTCAATCTAGACAACTGGATATGGAGTCTTACTAATCATTGTATAATATGTGCCTTGCACCCCTTTTCTACTTCCTCTTAATGTTGTGCGTCTCTTTTCTAGGTATCCATGTGCTGTTCCCTGTATTTACGACCCATCTCAATCTCTTTTCTAGTGCCCAATGCGAGTTATACAAGTGCTATCGCAGTGGTCCCTAGCGATTCTGACATTAGCACAATGTTAAAATTTTTATCCGCAGCTGTTATCATCTTCGACTTTTCATCCTATCTTATCTTTCATCATGGGTGACACTTCCCCCATCACCATGGTGACTTTTAAACCCACTAAACCCACCGCCTTCAGTGGGGATAAATCAAAGTTCACCAATTGGCTCCACCACATCGAAATGTATTGGGCCTATATCCCAGGGGCCACTGACAAACAGAAGGTTCTCAGGACATGCTTGTACATGAATGAAGGCATTGCCACAACATGGTCTGGAGCGTACAGCAAAACCAAACTTGCCAAGTCCCCTAACGACCCCTCACGTTGCTGTTGGCCCGATTTCATTACCATGCTCAAAGATGTGTATGCTCCTATTAGCGAGACAGCCGATGCTCAGGCCTGTCTTCATCAGTTCAAACAGGGCAATATGCTTACAGATCAATATTTGATCCTTTTTGGCCAAATCCTCAGTGATGCTGGGTACTCTACTGTTGGGAGGAATACTCCAGAAGCAGATCATCTTATCGACGTCCTTAAGATGAATATGAACACAACCATTGTTCATGCTACAGAGGACATCTTCCATATGCATAAAACCTGTGACAAGTTGGGAAAGGATTTTTGAAAAGGCTGAGGGATACTAGTGCGCTCTCTTCAGCTGAAGATTTGGCTTTGCATCTGACCCCATGTACTGACTGTATCTCATGAAGAATCTAAGCCCTCTCCTTTATCAGACTCAAAGCCAAGTCCAGCGTAGCATCTGGAAAAAAAAATATATGGCTGTAGTAACCACAGTTTCTATGTAGCCTACATAGCACTCTGTAGCACTGCTTGTACACATGCCTACTACATTGCACTCTGTAGTGCTGCTCATACACACTCCTACTACACAGCAACCAGAAGTAATAGACTAACCATATAGCTTATCATTCATAACAACCAAGACTACGTAGTTAAAAAAAACAGCAGGTAAAATGTGTCACCTTCCCGAAAGTACTCAATTTGTTCCATGGTCATCACTAGTAATGTGCGGGCCCGGCTCAGCTTGCTCAGGCTTTGCAAAATTGAAGCCCAAGCCCCATTGCAAAAGCATGGCCTGTGCAAGCCTGGGCCCAGCTCAGCCCAGGTCCCAGCCTGATATTTTATTCAAGTACAAGGACAAGATTCTCACTATCAAAATCTACTTTGTCTTGCCCCTCATGTAATTCCAAGTCCTCGACAACAACTTCCTGAAACAACCCTTAAAGGACTCTCAGTTAAGAGAAGCCTAAATGTTCTATAGGTTGCTTGCAAAGTGAACAGAGGACTGAAGACGCAGTGAGTCGGGAGCTGGTATATCCTTTAGGGGGAAAGACCAAGAGAACAAGACTAGTGTTCTCCAGGTATGGCATTGGGTTTATATACTAAATACAAGTGTGCACGGACCATGCAGTGCTACTACTATATATGGTAAGTATTGGAGAACATGTGGTAAGTGCATGTAGCGGACATGCGTCGTAAGCATGTATAGCTATGCCAGCATGCAGCTTGTGCGTGTTAGAAGTGGAACATGCGTCGTATGCATGTTAAGCATGAGATTGCATCGTGTATGCAATGTGACTGAGAAGCATGGATGTGGGTAATGAAATAGGCATGTGTGCATAGAAGCGATGTGGCGGGAATGCATAGAAGGCGTGTCGAACGCGTGTTCAGGAAATAAATAGGAAATGGATGTTGCTAAGTCCACGTTTGGACTAGCGATCGCAGCGATCGTAACACTTCCCAACCTTCTTCCTCCATTGGCAACTGAGATGATAACTCTGTGATCTCATGACCCTCACCATAAATCTCTGAGGTAACAGATGGGTCGTCCTGGTGGCAGAAGAGTAGGTCTCGTTGAATGCAACATTTGAGACATTGCAATGCATTGACAATATCCCCTTTGAGTCGATTCTGCAGCTTGCTAATTGTAATTCCGGCTGATGAGAATGCCCGCTCGCTTGAAACGGATGTCGCCATGATTGAAAGGTAGTCCCTGGCTAATGAACTCCAGACAGGATATCTTGCTGCATTGAGTCCCCACCACTGAACAATGGACATACCCGATGCAAGCTGATCCTTCAAATTCAGGTATCCATGGAAGTCTTTGAGCCACGGACGATGAGGATCTCCGTGAGTCAACGGAGTAGCTGATATAGCTTCATCATCCGAGTCATCTGAGAGCTCCCGTAAAAGTCTACTGATCTTGCCATATGCAGCCATCGTCTTCATGGGCTCTTTGGACCTTTCAATGATACCACTGTTCAACTCTAAGTAGCGCTCCTTGTACTATACCATGTTAGTAATGAATTAGTAGTATACAATTATGCACATACAAACCCCTCGGCATGCCACATTGCCTCATCACACAGATCACAGCCCCAAAACTTGCGGATGTGGCTAGCCTTTTGCACGGGATCGAGAACTGCAAATCCAGTTAGAATATCATCAAAAGATGATAAAGGACTTATGCATCACGAGAATATACATGTCGGAAGACGCCGTCTTCTCATAGTACTTGGCAATCTTTTGAACACCAGCTTCGAGTCCAGGCCAAAAGTCTATGTAATCAGGTTTTGTACTCCGGATATCCCATGCTTTGTGAAGTGACTCAAGCGCAGGAAGTGCGAGATGAATTGCCGGCCCACAATCCAATGAGAATGATTGTTGTGCATACTCAGCATTTCCTAGCAGAGCGAGTAAGATACTGACCTGAGACCACTCATCCTCTGTCAATTGAAGGTCCAGGAGTTTTTGCCTCTTGTCCCGATCCTTCTTGGCAATGGCAATTTCATGAACAAATGTGTCAATGTCCTATTATATTGTTAGTAATACATACTCATGAGTCGCGACTGTTGGAGCTGCCATGTGGGACGACGACAAACCTCTTTGAGCTTTTCAGCTCGATCAAGCATAACATAAGTTGAGGACCATCAAATAGGCATGTCGAGTAGGAGTTGTAACGGAGACTTGCTTGGGGGATGATTAGGCTTGTCTTGGAGTTGAATCTCTCGGAATAGCTCTTTTCGTTTCACAGATGATCATTCCTGGAGTGCAAAGATTAGTATGTGTTGTAGTACACACATCAGCAAATCACTGTTTTTGGCACAGTGGCACAGTGAGTACAGTCAACTACAGTGACCACAGGCACAAATTATATTGTTTGTATAGCAATAAAATCGACTTTTAAACACATTTTATTGTCACTGTAAAATGGGGGACCTACTGTGTCACTGTGTCACTGTACAGCACTGTACAGTGCTTTACAGTATTTTTGTGTTTTGCTGATTGGCAATGCTATACCATTTTACCTTGATTGAGATCGATCGAACCAGACCGACTTCATCGTGTTGCAATCCACGAGTGGCAACAAGATTATCTTCAGGATTCTTGGGATTGTACGGCTTTGAGCATCAGGGAAATTTAAAGGAAATGATAATCCTAGATAATGGTATATAAAGGATGACAATGGTGTATAATCCTTTATCTACCCCCCTTTGGTGATTATATAGGATTATCATTCCTTTGAAATTTACCTGATGGAGTGGCTGTGAGCATGCAACAATGCTTGCGTAGCTAAATTGACGATGTGGGCAAGGCATTTAATGATGCATCAGAAGACGACCCTAGTAGACTAGTTACAACTTGAAGACCTACCAGACCCGTTGCTTCCGTCCATTGTACTTCTTGCCCGTACCTTGCTCCACTTCTGATCCAAATTCTATCATCATGGTATCCATGTTCGTTGCATTATTGCACGCAACATGGCCAATCTGTAAATCACACTTAGCCATGGCCCACGAGAAGATGTACTACAATGTGACCTACCTTGTGTGCAAGCCTTAACTGCTTCACGACCTGATAAAGGGCCTGACCCAACCGCACTCCGTTGTGCACATTATTCATTTGAACAAACTCAAGAAGGGCCATCTTTAACTCCCATACTCCCAGCATGGTTTCCTCAATCCACGAACCAGTGACCGCAAAATAGGTGTCCGTATTGTTAGCTTGCCATGTATCACAAGTTAGATTAATTCTTCCTTGGATGGTATCACTCTGTGTCATGGTAAGTAGAGAAAAATAGGGGAAAAAATAGGGCGAGTGTAACACTACCCCCCGTTTAAGATCAAGCATCCTGATTGATCAAAGGGTCCGGATCATGATCAGGCCAGCTGACACTAGCATGCCAGAGAAGAAGACGAGCACGAGTGATGGCATCAAGTTCAATGTAAGGGGACCAAGAGGGCTCGAAGGGGCATGGATTGTCCCAACCCCAATAGCCAAGAGGCCAACCACTCTCGTCAAAGTCATCATTGAAATTAGCTGGGTCCCAATCAGCAGGTGGCTCCTCATAAACAGTTTCGAGATCTGGCACTTCAGATCCCCATGTTTCATCAGTATCATGGTCAGTGAAGACCTCACTGTTAAGATCATAGAGTAAGTTCCAGTGGTCAACAGTAGGGGTATCATCTTGAGACCAGTTGATCGTGGGATCACCAGCAGCGTCAACATAGTCATCAACATATTCAATCATGCGGGGATTTGTTTGATAGTAAGCATGGAGATCCTCAGGATCACTGAAGCACGTAGGCCGGCGAGGTAAGAAGCCAGGCATATTGATAACCCATTTAAAGCGAGACTGGGGAAAGGCATATGAAAGAGCACAATAGGCAAGTGCAAGGCAAGTGGAGCAAGACATTTGTGGAAGCAAGGCTCAACCAGAAGTAACTTGTATAAGTGTGTTGTTAACCCTGACACACCCCAGGGGTCTAATCAACATCAAGTTGATCAAATGGCAGGCGATTGCCTATTATTTCAGGTATGGGTTTGCCACAATGCTTGAATAAGTCAAAGAATTCAAATGTTGTCATCCGGAGACGTCTAGGTGCACTAGGATGTGCATTATGGAACTCATCTATGGCTGTCTGAGCATTAGACAGATTAGATTCGGGTTCCCAAGTGCGATCTTCATCAGAATATCCTTGCCAATGTACAAGGAATTCAAGGCGACGGCCTTTCCATCGAGAATCTGCAATGTAATCTACTTCAAACTCAATATCTCGTTCTTCTGTGACCTCTACTGGTCCAGGATGAAATGTTGGTTGTCCATCAAGGCGCTCCTTGTATGGCTTGACACGAGATATGTTCACTACTGGGTGAATCCTCATAGTCCTAGGCAGATGCAGCTCAACTGCATTGGGTCCAATCAATTTGGTGATCTCATAAGGTCCAAGCCATTTCTCGGAGAGCTTCTTGGAAGCACGAGTCAATTTCAAATGTTCGGTAGAAAGCCAAACTTTATCAGATATGGCATATTGAGGCACAGTAGATCTGTGTTTATCAGCTTGTATCCTCATTCTCTTTTGAGCAGATTCAAGATTGGATTTTGTCTGTTCAAGGGTTTGGGTGATATCAGCAACAAACTGTTCTGCAGCAGGTGCTTTGGATGCATGCTGCTCAAATCCTATATGTGGATTATATGTTCGTGTAACAGAAAAAGGAGTCTTCTGTGTGGAAGCTTGGCACTTCGAGTTATAAGAGAACTGTGCAAGTGGTAACCAATCAACCCATTCGTCTTGCTTTTCAGAAGTGAAGAGACGAAGGTATTGTTGTAAATCTCTGTTCATTCGTTCAGTTTGTCCATCCGTTTGTGGATGGAACGCAGTGGACAGTTTAGGTTGTATTCCTAATCGTTTACACAGATCTTGCATCACCTGTGAGGCAAATTGTGGTCCACGATCAGATATGATAGTGTGTAGTAGTCCATGTTGTTTCCAAACATAGGACATGTATAACTTAGCGGTTTCGAGAGCAGATATGGCTTTGTTGCAAGGGATGAATTCAACTTCTTTTGAGAAGCAATCAACAACCACTAGGATTGAGTCGAATCCTTTGCAAAGGGGAAGATCGGTGGTGAAGTCTACTGATAGATCTTGCCATGGACCATCCGGAATAGGTAAAGGTTGTAACTTTCCGGCAGGTGCAATGTTCTGTCCTTTGAATCGAGCACAGCGATCACAGCGTGAGACATAGTCCTTGACTAGTGTGCTCAACCCTGGCCATGTGTAACTGCGCTGGATTAACTCTAATGTTTTCTCTGCTCCAGGATGTCCTGCAAGCGGAGTATCATGATGTAGGCGTAAGATTTCCATTCGGAGATCATCGACGTTAGGGACGAAAATCTTTCCATTCTGGTCTGCTAGCAATTCTTCTTGCTCCATACAGACTTGATTTTCCTTGCATAGCTTTGATATGTCAGTTTCTTTTAATTGATAGGTAGCATCTCTGATCCTATCACGGATAGTATCGGCATCGGTTTCTAAGCGAACAGTATTGCAGATTTGTTCTTCAGGAATCACCAGTATTTTTTTGTTATCATCTTCTCTTCCTTCTGCATGATCTTCTCTACGAGATAGGGCATCGGCTTTGCCCATAGATGTGCCTGCTTTATGTAACCATTTAAAGTTGAATCGAGAGAGGTATTGAGCCCATCGGGCTTGTCTACAATTGAGATTTTGTCGAACCATGAACCATTGAAGGTTCTCATGATCGTTCCAGATCTCAAATTCATGTTGGGCTCCTTCTAGATAGTGGTGCCAGAGTTCTAGACTTCTGATGACACTAAGCATTTCCTTATCTGCAATAGGATAGTTGCATTCTTCAGGTGTCATGGAATGTGAAGAATAAGCAACAGGATGCCATTTGCCATCAATCTTGATAGAGAGTACAGCTCCTGTGGTATAATGTTACGACTTTATCTTTTCTTTTCTCTTATCGCTTATCTTGTACTACACGCACTGCGAACACTATTCCTTTTCTATGATGACTTCCCTTATCTCCAGTTCCTTCCCGTCGGCACCCCGACGGTACTCCACTTGTTTAGTCATCGTATATCTTCCTCCACATTCTATCTCATTCCTTCGCATTATATGCCTACCCTTAAACTTCTCTTCCATGTAGTATATAAACCGTCGTTTATCATCCCATGTACTTTCTTTACTCTTGAGCTCCCTTGTATTCTTGTACCTTGTACAATCTATCGCTCTTGTGGTCCTCACTTGAACTGTTGGTAATCAGTCCAACTTCCTTGAACCCTTGAACCTCGTGTGGACGACCCCACGAGTTCCTTGACCCCTTGTAGTCTTCGTCCTACTCTGAAGGACGTTACTTCTATAAGACCTCGTCGTGCTTCTGAGTCGACGCTCTCCTCGTTCTTCACTTTGCAAGGGCTACGCTCGTACCTACCCGGTCCAAGCGTAACATATAATCTGAGGCATCTGATTCTAAACGAATTTTTTTGTTGTTGTCTGGAAATGCAAGAATAGGGGCAGTAGTGAATTTATGTTTAAGCATGTCAAATGCAGTTTGTTGTGAGGTAGTCCATTGGAAAGGGGTATCTTTCTTGGTAAGGTCATTGAGAGGGCGAGCAACTTGTGCATAACCATCAATGAATCAACAGTAGAAATTGGCTAGACCAAGAAAACTGCGGACTTGTCTGACAGTTGTGGGTGTAGGCCATTCAAGTACTGCTTTAACTTTGTCTTCATCCATGCGGATGCCATCTGGGGTAATGGTCATTCCTAGGAATTCTACTTCTTTAACACGAAAGAAGCATTTCTCTGGTTTTACAAAAAGATTGTGTTCTTCTAGGCGACGTAGTACCTCAAGTACTATTTTGTCATGTTCTTGGCGATTGTCTGTTTTGGTAAAGATCATAAGGTTGTCAATGTAGACAACACAGACACTGTCCATGTTGGCGAACAAGTCATTCATCATTGTTTGGAACGTGGCAGGGAAATTGCATAGGCCAAAGAACATTACTAGGGGTTCAAAGGCTCCTCAATGGCAAATGAAGGCGGCTTTCCATTCGTCTCCATCTCTGATGCGTACATTGTTGTAGCCCCATTGAAGATCCATTTTAGTGAATAGTTTAGCTCCTTTAAGCTTGTCAACAAGCTGTGAGATGAGTGGTAATGGATAGTTATTCTGAATGGTATGTTCGTTGAGATATCGGTAATCCTGTACCATTTGTTTCTTACCATCTTTCTTTGGTACAAAGAAAACAGGAGAAGTCTGTGGTGATTTAGAGGGTCTGATGTAGCCCTTACGAAGTTGATCATCTATGAAGTCACTGACTTCTTGTTATTCTGTGGGAGATAGGGGTATCAATCGTCCTTTCTTAGGAACAAAGGATTCTTTAAACTCTATAGCATGATCCCATGGTTTTCTGATGGGCATGCGTTCTGATTCTTTCTTTGAGAACACGTGAAGGTATTTGTGATATTCCTTTGGCACTAGATCTGCAGGTTTAGGATCTGTTTAGGTGTTAGATCTTTCTTGGCGGCGTTAATCTGTACAAGTAAATCACGCTCTTCTTTCTCAGTTGTCCTTAGGAAAGAGCCCATAGTTAGAGTGTGACAAGATGCAGGGCAACACGTCATGTGGACGGTTCCTGTTTCCCAATTGATCTCAGGGTTATGATGCTGTAACCATGTATAGCCCAAGATCATTTGATGTTTGCCTAAGTCAGTTACTTCGGCAATTGTCCTTTCTTGATGTCCGGAATAGTTAATCATAAGTTCAGCATAATGTGTTAGGCTACCAGCGGCATTATGTGTTCCGTCAACATTAAACACTGGAATTGGATGATTCAAGGGTTTAAGAGGAGGTATTTGGTTCTTCGTGGCCCATCTATTGTCAATAAAGGTGGTATTAGCTCCAGAGTCTAATAGTGCAAGTGTTTTGATGGAATTTCATTTGTTTAAGACAATAGATATGGGTAACATGATTTCTTTAACAGGATTGCCTCGGATTCTGGCAATCTCTGGTAGGGAAAGCATTTCTTTAATATCTTCATCAGATAGAAAAGAGTACATTTGTTGAATGTCAATATGCTTCTGTTCAATGGTGGATGGAGTGGTGTTTAATGTGTTAACTTCTATGACATCAGGAAGTTCTGTAGTGTCTGCTATGTGACACCGAGCCATGACTGTGTGACACCGAGCTGTGGCTGTGTCACTACATAGTTCAGTGACATTGGAGAGCTTTTGCTGACTCAAAAATGTGCCGGTTGGCACGTCATGTACTTGTAGAGCATCTGGGAATACTTTTTTATCTGGGTTTTCTAGTAAAAATGAGGTAGAATTTGACCGAGTAAAGCGCGGGAAAACCGAGCACATGTGCTCGGTGTCATGCTCGGTGTCTTTTTGGGTTTTGTTTCACTTGGAAAAGATAGATAATGAATCATTTATGATGCTAGAGTGTACCTTTTGAAGTTTAGCTGCTTGTTTGCCCAGTTCATTCAAGCTGCTGTCGCTTTTCCCTTTTCAAGTGACTGGAAAGTGCTCAGACTTCATCATATGTCATTCCTTGGCAGGCACGTGGTAAGGATTCTTGTACCTGATCCCATGATGTAGCTGGATCAGTAGTGGTGGCGCGAATGGCTCTGCCTTTGCTACATGTTGGTTTGTGTTGTCCTCTGGACCAATTACAATGAGAACACTTCAAGTTAGGCTTTTTGCATTCTTTAGCAAAGTGCCCTATGCCTCCACAGTTGAAGCATCCTGGGGCTGATCCTGATGATCCTCCTCCAGATCGGTTCTTAGGTTTTCGTGATCGGTTAGTGTAACTGATGTCAAGGATATCTTCTTCATCAATAAGTCCAATGTTCATTGCATCTGAACGATAGGACTTCTTTTCAGATCGGCCAAGTATAAGTCCAATGGACTCTTGGGTAGATCCAATCATGGATACTGTTTCAACATAAGCGACAATGTTGTCGATTTCTTGTTTACTCTCTCGTACTATCTGGGCAAGGATAGAAGGTCGCATGCTTCTTTCTAGTATGGCACAAGCATGTGATCCTTTCACTCCTGCCATGTTGTATAGGGACTCGAACTTTGTAATGAATGGTCCTGTCTTAAGGTCTCCTTGATGGAATTTGTTAATTTCCATGAGAGCCCAGTCTTTCTGATTGGCGTGGCGGAAGAACTTGGGTAATTCCTCCTCTAGTTGATTCCATAGATAGATGGGTCCTCGAGCTAGTCGAGTTTCAGCGAATTTTCCTGCAGTGGGTCCTTTGAGTTGTGATAGGACTGCTTGGACGGCAGTGTAGGAACCGGGTGGTATGGCTGTAGCATTAAGGCGTAGCCATGCTTGTATCTTAGCCCACCATTCATCAAACTTGGCTCGGCTTCCATCATAGTCTCCTGGATCTGCAAAGATCTCGACTTTCTGGGAATAGCCTCTAGTGGTTGATGTGGCAGGGGCTGCATTCAGTCGTGATGTGAGATCTCGTACTTCATCTTCAAGATCCCCTTTCTCAAGATTTAAGCGTGTCACAGTAGCTGTGAGTGTATGAGTCTCGGCTCCTAGACTATTGCATGTAGTAAGGGTAGCTGCCATGATATCAATCACTGCATTCCATTTCTCTTGTGTCTGAGCCATGCTCATGTCTTCTAGAATAGCTGAGAAGTTATTGAAAGCATCGGCAATGGGATTGCTTCCATTAGACATGTTTACTTAAGCGGGGTAGTTAAAGTTTTCTTCTGATTCAGAGTTAGAGTCTGAGTGATCCGCTTCGAAGGGAGCTTCAGGTTGGGGTCTGGGCCTTGGCTGTGCAAGGGTGTTCTGGTAGTGTTCAACTATCTGAACTTCTTGTGGTTCATCAGGGACTTGTGGAGGTGGTACTCTGACAGGTCTTTGTCTGACAAACTCAGCTTCTTGTGCTTGAGTGGCACGGCATTGGTTAATGAACTGGAGGTGACGAGTGCAACAGCGAAGTGCAGCAATATGATTTCGTGCAATTCTCTGACGTGTCTCCTCTCTTCTCTGTTCCTGATTGTCTCTTACTTGATCTGGGTTTTCAGGCTCAGATCGGACTTCAATATGTTCAGGAGTCTCATCTATTTGGACAATGGACTTTGTGTAGCTGATACGGACGAAAACGAAGAGGCATCCTAAGAGCTGAGTGGGGTCTGAGTGTACTAGGGCGATAACCAGTAGTACTATCAGAGATACAAAACCAGCGAGGGAGATTAGGGTGATGAGGAACAGGGGTATCAGATCTCTCTCTAATGCGTATCCGTTCCCATATACGATCTGCGGCTGCCTGTACCTGGTGTCTTGTGTTCTCAATCCTCTCAAGGTTTCTGGTTTGCTCAATACCAAGCTGTATTCCTTCTTGAATAACTTGGTGGATCTGTTCAGTCTCACTGACTCTAAGCGAATGATGAGAGCGAGTTCCTTGATGACCGAAATGATGGGCAGATCTGTTAGCAAGTTTACTGTAGATGGGTTCCCAATCAATGGGTTCCGGTAACTCAGATGGTGCATGGAGTGGGGTACTAGGGTTATAGATCGGAGATCCGAGTGGTGGATATACAATATCAAGATCTGCGAGTGTGGGAGTTAGGTGATGTTCTGTGTATGCTGCATGTCTATGTCCTAACTGACCCAGTAGGGAGTTGGTGTCAATGGTGGTGGCCCTGACTACAGTAGAGGGGGCGTCCTCAGGTGCAAGAGTGGTGTGGTTGATAAGGGTTCGACGCCCTAGATCAAAACTGCTACAATAGTCTGATAACTGATCAGATTCCTATATGTGGACTCATCAGTCCTATTCCGTACTCAGCTAGTGACTAGCTGATTGGTACCTGTAGATGTGTCTCCTCGTGTTCCTCCTTAATCTGGACTTGATAGTCCGACGGGTTGTAGTCGTTCGGGTCGTATGAGTCCAAACAGATTGCTTCTTCTGGTACTAGATGGAAGATGTCCGGGAAGGAGATGCCCAAAGATGGGCCTGCGATGGGAGAGTGGGAAGGAGATGCCGGTGGTGGAAGGCTGGTCCTTCCTGCAATCATGTACTCGTAGATGTCGGAGATCCGGTAATAAGGCACTACCAGAGTGTGGGGTCAATGGGATCACATGAGCGGCCTATCAATAACCTACTTGGTTCTTGCTATTGAGATGGGTGGTGATAAGATGATGGTGGGGTCCCGGAGAGGTTAGCTATGCCTCAGCGGTTAGTATAGTCTTGTTCTAATGAAACGACCAAACCCACCAAAGGGTCTAGTGTTGCGAAGCAAGAGTACTAGGGAGTACTCAATTGGTAGTTCTGGGAAAACTCCAAGAGAACAAGACTAGAGAGTCTTGTACTACTTGGTTATTGTATTTATACTACTAGTACATGAGCACAGACCGTGCAGTGCTTATCTACATATACCATACTTAGTACATGAGCTGGTACCACTGGGTACCATGAGGCAAACATGAGTTGCAATGTAACTGGAAGATAAGCATACCTGTGCAGGCATGATGTGTTAGATAGGGGGCATGAGGCGATCATGATGCACGACATGTGTAAGTCTGGAGTGTGTCGCCTCAAGATCAATGTCGTGGGATAGTAATGGGCTTTGTGGGAAAGTGACACAGATCTTGAGTGTAGGAAAGTAAGCGTAGTGAGCTAGCGTAGTGTTTGGGTTATAGGGGTTAATTGTGTATGTGTTGAATAGTTGGTGAACAAGCACTAGGAAAAATAGGGAAAAATAGGGTGAGTGTAACAAGTGATGTCATGCAGTTAGTGAGTCTTTGTTTGTACCATGATGTATATTCTTTGGGTATACTGCAGCTTCGCATGTTGTGGATGAGGTGGTCAATGACTACGCTGGGGAAAGCAGCTTTGACATCTAGGAATAGCATTGATACATATTTTTCTTTGGGGTGGGCCCATGCGTCGTGTGTGAATTTCGTCAGTAAGTGTAGCGAGTCTACTGTGGTTTTACCTGGTCTTCCTCCGAAGTGTGTCTGTGGTAGTAAGTTGTAGTGTTCTGTGAGGTATGTGAGGTCGTCAGCAACGCATGATGATAAGATCTTAGCCATAGTGTCGAGGAGAGCAATCAGTTGGTATGCTTTGGGGAGAGAGTAGTCAGGTCGTCCTGGTTTTTTGAGTACTATTGTTGTTGACGATTTCCATTGTGTTGGGTACCATTTGAGTTTGAAGGTCACTCTGAAAATGTGGCTGAGGTAGGGGGTGAGGGTGTCAGCATTCTTGGTGAAGACGACATTGCAGATGCCATTGGGTCCAGGGACTTTGAAGGGCGAGAGTTTCTTGATGGCTCTGTGTATTTGTTCATCAGTGATTTTACGGAAACTGCATACGGGTTCGGGGTAGGTGGCATCAGCGATGCTTGGGTCCGGGCCACGGGAGGGTTTGAAGAAGGTGTCATAAAGTAGTTTACTTTTATCTTGGTTCGTCTGTGAGGGTGAGGGTACGTCAGTGGGAGATCGTCGGAGGGTAGGGATTCGAGATAAGAAAAACTCAGAGGGTTCAGCTTTAAGGTATTTGTGCGCATTCCATACATTGTGTGTGTCAACTTCCTCCAGGTATTCGTTCCAGTGATCAAGTTTGACTTTTTCTATGTGTTTTGCGAAGGCATTTCTTGCCGCTTTGTGGTCTTCATGGATGGGGTGTTCTCGTATGTGTCTTTTTGTGTGCGCCGTTCTTGATAGCTTCTTGAGTTGGTTCTTCTCATCTTCTAGGTCGTGGGACCACCATCTTGTTGCAAAGGGAGAGGGTTTTGAGATCGGTACAGTGTCTTGTATTGTATCTAGTATTGACTTTGTGACATGGCTTAATGAGTCTTTGGCTGCTTGGATGTCGCATAGTGGTTTTGGTGGAGGGAGTTGTTGGAGGCGGTGTTGTAGTTTGGTGTTGAATTTCTCCCAATTGGTCTTTTGAAAGTTGGGTCTGGGAAGGAGGTTCGTTAGTTCTGGTGAGATGGTGTATTGTGTGATAATAGGGAAATGGTCTGTGTTAACCAGCATCAGGTGTTTGACTACCTCGTATCTTGTTATCGCTTCCGTTATTGTTTCCGAGCAGAATACATTGTCGGGGCGGGTGTAATTCTTGGATGTGTTGGCGTGGAGTGTTGGTGTTGTTGGGGGGAGTGCCATGCATAGGTTGTATGTTGCAAGAATGTCGAGGAGGGGTTGGGCGGCGGTCATGTTGGCGTTTGTGAACAGGTGGTGATTGTTGGGGTCATCCCACATTGGGTGGTGGCGGTTGAAGTCTCCAAGTAGGATAAGTCCGATAGTTGTGTCTTGGTTGTTGTTGCATTTGTGTTCGGACGCAAGGTGGTTTGTGAGTTGCTTGAGTGTGTTTTGGTGTTGTCCGTCATTGTAGATGTTGTAGATTCTGGTGTTTCCTTCTGGGCTTATGAGGTCTATCACTGTAATGTCCGGTTTGTCTATTGGAACTGTGCACCAGCCATCTTTGGATATCTTTTTGTTAATGAAGAGAACTGACCGGGTATGTTTAGCATTATCCTTGTTGTGTGTTGAGGGGTAAATGATGTTCCATTTGGGGTTAGCTGTGGTGAGATTTACACAGTTGATTGCTGGTTCTTGGATCGCCGCAATGTCGTATGTTAAGGGGTTGAGGTTGTGGAGTAGGTGTTGTTGTGCCGTAGCTGACTTTTTGAGGTTTTGCTGCCATATGTGTATGCTGGTCTGTTGGTTGGGTTGGGGTACTTCGTAGGGTTGTTCAATCATTGGGGGGTGTATGGTTGGGAGGGATCCAGGTTGAGGTTGAGGTCGAATCTGATTGGTCGGCTGGGCGAGTAGTCTTGGTGGACATTGTTGTGGGTGGGTGTTGTTGTTGTGGGTGGGTGTTGTTGTTGTGGGTGGGTGTTGTTGTTGTGGGTGGGTGTTGTTGTTGTGGGTGGGTGTTGTTGTTGTTTGAGGGCGCTGTGTTGCTGGCGGGTGAAACAACCCTAAAGGACTCACACTTAAGTGAAGCCTTATCGCTAGGTCGCTTGAACTGAGAGAAAGACGAAGAGAAGAATAGTAGAGTTGCCTGTAGGGGAAACTCCAAGAGAACAAGACTAGTGTTCTCTGGCGCTGCATTGGGGTTTATATACTAAGTACATGAGTGCACGGACCATGCAGTGCTACTACTATATAAGGTAAGTATCCGTGATACTGGGTACCATGAGGTAAAGGCATGTAGCGGACATGTGTCATATGCATGTACGCTGTGGCAGCATGAGGCTGTAAGGTGGATCTAATGTGAATAAGAAGTAGGGTTGTGGGAGATTAGATACGCATGTGTGAATAGAAGCGATAGAGCGGAGATGAAAGGAATGCATGTGAATGTGTGAAGGGAATAGATAGGGGTTGAATGAAAAGAAAAACGTTAAGTCCATTATAGCTTGAAGCGATCGTAACACTTTCCCCGTCCTATGGTCAAACTCTGAGTGACCTAGAGGGTTTCTGCGTCTTGGAAGTTCGCGTCACCCCAAGGATCATCACTGGCCTGAGTGATGGGGCTTCCAGGCATACTTCCATCGTTCCCCAGCACAACGACGTTTAATCCGGGAACGTCCTGTTCCACATGTAAGGGAGCGGAATGCTCCTGTGAGTCTGGATGGAAATATTCGAAATCCAGAGGATTCCGACGGCGGAGAGTCCTGTTGTAGTTCAACATAGGACTGGGATCTAGTTGATCAATGCCGATTTCCCAGACTTCATCGTTCATTGGTTGGAGCATTCCTGTTTCCGATTCTCCCTGTATCGAGTATGTGGGTTCCTCGACATCGTTGTTCCATGTCTCATCCGCGTTGTAGATGGCATCCCAATGAGCTGGCTCAGGGGCCACATGGACACTTTGCGGGAGACCGTAAGGATATGGAGTAGGAGCCCGTGGTGGAGCAGGGCCTGATGAGGAAGAGGAGGAGGATGACGAGGATGATGGGATGGTGGACGTTAGTGGCCTATGGGAGTAGGACGAGTTGGAGTGCGGGACATGTAGGTTTCTTTGCCAATACCCTTCATCAAAAGGGGTTAAGCGTCGGCGGAGGATACCTGGGAGAGGAGTGACATATCGCAAGCGTTCTGGAGGGAAAACAAGAAGGATCCAAAGATAATAGAGATGAAAGAAGGTAAAATCATATGAAGCAAAGAGGAAGGAAAAGAGTTCGTTCCATGATGGAGAGTGAAAGAATAAATAGTTCAAGATATGGATTTCCAAGGCAACTCGGAAGAGGAGCATGACGAACAATGTGGACATTTGGTAGTAAGGCATTGTGGGTGAAAAGTGAGATGGTTATGAAAGAGTGAAGTGAATGCGCTGTCTTTTATACCAAAACTACCGCCGGCCTAAAGATCGACTTCCAGGCGATCAAAGGGGAGACGGCGCGGATTAAATGAGGTAAAGTTCTCATATACCCTAAAAAGGGAAGAGAATGTCTCAGGAGTCATAGATAAGGCCCTTGGAGCAGAAGGGTGTGCTTTGTGAAAGTCGGAAATAGCATCCGCAGCATGCGTGAGATTAGCCCGTGGCTCCCACGTTCGATCCGTTTCATCATAGCCCTTCCAATGCACCAGAAACTCGAGGCGACGGCCCTTGTACCATGAGTCAATGATAAAATCAACCTCATATTCGTCATCTCGATCCTCAGTTACCAGAACCGGACCGGGCCGAAAGGTGGATTGACCAGGCAATCTATCCTTATATGGCTTCAATCGCGAGACATTGACGACAGGGTGAATCCTCATGGAGGAGGGGAGTCTGAGTTTTACAGCATTGGAGCCCATCAGCTCCGTTATCTCATAGGGGCCGAGCCATCGCTCAGTTAATTTACGAGAGGCACGCGTCAAGCGCAAGTTTGATGTGGATAGCCACACCTTATCTCCAATTTCGTACTTCGGAGATTCGGAACGGTGGCGATCCGCGTTTCGTTTCATGTGCTCCTGAGCCGCGGACATATTACTTTTAACTTGTTCCAACGTGTCAGCCATGCGGTCGGTAAACTCGAGGGCAGCTGGTGCCTTTGAGTGCCGTGATTCTATACCCATTCTGGGCTCATATGACTGTGTAACTGCAAAAGGGGACTTGCCCGTTGCAGTGGCTTTCTTGGAATTCATGGAGAACTGGGCTACTGGTAACCAGGCGGCCCATTCATCTTGCTTTTCAGATGTAAATAAGCGAAGGAATTGCTGCACTTCGCGATTCATACGTTCTGTCTGACCATCTGTCTGTGGGTGGAAAGACGTGGATAATTTAGGTTTTATTCCGAGAGAACGGCATATGTCGGCCATGACTGTGCTGGCAAACTGGGGTCCTCTGTCGGATACAATAGTGGTGGGAAGGCCGTGATGCTTCCAAACGTGGTTGAGATATAATTTAGCCGTATCGAGTGCCGTTGCGGTCTTCGTGCAGGGAATGAGTTCGACTTCCTTGGAGAACCTGTCAACTACCACGAGGATCGAGTCATAGCCTTGGGATAGGGGGAGATCCGTAGTGAAATCCGCCGAGATGTGTTCCCAAGGGTGATCAGGTATGGGAAGTGGCTGTAACAGGCCAGCTGGGGCCTGATTCGTCCCTTTGAACCGTTGGCATTGATCGCATCCAGCGATATAACTTTTAACAAATGTAGCCAATCCTGGCCACCAATAGCTGCGCTGCAGCAAATCAAGTGTCTTGTCTGAACCGGCGTGTCCAGCCATAGGGGTATCGTGGTGCAGCCGCACGACTTCCATGCGGAGATCATCGTCATCAGGCACATACAGCCTGTGGAGTGTGTCGTAAAGGAATCCATCGTGTTCCTCGCACACTTTCCAATCTTTACATAATGTGACGATATCTTCTTCTGTGAAACGGCTGATTGCGTCAGAGATTTTGTTTTTTATGTGGTCCCCTTCATCGGAGAGCAGAACGTGTTGTGCTCTAATCTTCTCCGGGGAGATTACTAATACTCCTTTATTGTCGTCCTCAAGTCCGACTGTATGGTCTTCTCGTCTAGAGAGAGCATCTGCTTTTCCCATTGTGGCTCCTGGCTTATGTAACCATTTGAAATTGAAGCGCGATAAGTATTGCGCCCAACGTGCTTGCCTCCTGTTGAGGTCCTGACAAGTCATGTAGAATTGCAAATTCGCATGATCATTCCAGATTTCAAATTCGTGTCTCGCGCCTTCTAAATAGTGGCGCCATATCTCGAGTGAACGAATCACACTGAGCATTTCTTTATCGGCGATAGGGTAATTCCGTTCCTGCGGAGACATGGAGTGGGAGGAATAGGCAACTGGGTGCCATTTGTCATCTTTCTGAATAGATAGTACTGCTCCTGTTGCGTAATCAGAAGCATCGCATTCTAAGCGGAATTGAGCGTCATCATCGGGGAATGCGAGTACAGGGGCTGTGGTGAAATGATGTTTCAGCGTGTCAAACGCCTCCTGTTGTTCCTGCTTCCATTCGAAGGGGTTTTCCTTTTTCGTCAAGTCATTAAGTGGTCTAGCCACCTTTGCGTAATCTTGGATGAACCTTCGGTAGAAGTTCGCTAATCCTAAGAAGCTTCTAACTCCTCGGACATTCTTGGGCGTAGGCCATTCTAAAATGGCTTGGACCTTTGTTTCGTCCATCTTTATTCCGTCTACTCCCACGATCATCCCCAGAAACTCAACTTCTGTGGCGTGGAATGTGCATTTTTCTGGTTTGATGAATAAATCATTTTCTTCAAGGCGTCGTAGTACTTCCAGAACGATCTTGTTATGTGTGTCACGATCGTCTGTTTTGGTAAATATCATTAGGTCATCGATGTAGACGACGACGCAGTCATCCATATCTGCAAAGATCTCGTTCATCATGGCCTGGAACGTTCCAGGGGAGTTGCATAGCCCGAAATACATGACGAGGGGTTCGAATGCTCCTCGGAAGCAAACGAAAGCTGCCTTCCATTCGTCACCATCTTTGATGCGTACGTTATTGTATCCCCATCGGAGATCCATTTTTGTGAATAACTTAGCCCCTTTTAGCTTATCGACCAATTGCGCGATTAGGGGTAATGGGTAATTGTTTTTAACCGTGTGTTCGTTTAGATAACGGTAATCCTGTACCATCTGTTTTCGTCCATCCTTCTTTGGTACGAAGAACACGGGTGATGTTTGTGGAGATTTAGAGGGTCTAATATATCCCTTTTTGAGCTGATCATCTATGAATTCGGAAACTTCCTGCTGTTCTGTGACAGATAGGGGAATGATGCGTCCTTTCTTGGGTGTGAACGTATCTTTCATATCAATGGCGTGGTCCCATGGTTTCCGGATCGGCATTCGCTCAGATTCTCCTTTATGAAATACTTTTAGATACCTGTGGAACTCTTTAGGTACGAGTTCTTCTGCTGTTTCTTTCTTAGGAGTAGGCTTATCTAAAGCCGCGCGTACTGCGTATGCAAGATAGGCGTTTTCTTCCTCTTCTTTGTCAGCATGACGTAGGAATGATTCCTTATCCTGAAGGAAAGAGCATGTCCTCGGGCAACGTGTCATCTCGACCGTTCCTTTGGTCCAATCAATAATAGGATTATGCTTCTTTAACCAGGAGAAGCCGAGTATTATCTGGTTCTTTCCAAGATCCGTGATTTCAGCGGTGACACGTTCTCTGTGTCCTTGGTATTCGATAATTACTTCTGCGGAATGTGTGATATTTCCAGCGGAATTCTTAGTTCCGTCCACGTTGTACACAGGAATAGGGTGGCGTAAGGGGGTTAGGGGCAACTGATGTTTCTGTGCCCATGTGCGATCGATGAATATTACATTTGCGCCACTATCTAGCAGTGCTTCTGCGGTGATGAAATTCCTTGTGTGAGAAGGAGAGACTCGAATGGTCATACAGATTTCCTTCTGCAGATTTGTGCTGCGAACGCACGCTTCTTCCGGGATTTTAATATCGGTGTTTGAAAGTGAATTAAGTACAGGTGTGAAGCCCCTGCCGAGCTCCACTAAGGGAGACCCACTTGGCATTTCAGATGATTCGTTGTCTGATTCTTCAGACTCTTCACCAGCCAGTGGCAAAAACCTGTTATCGTCAGTTAAGTTAAACCTTACCCGTTTAGTATCCGCATGAACACCCGGTGCATTCATGTGGATTTCCCTTTTCCCTTCTTGGATTCTGTGTCTTTGAGATCGAAGAAGTATGCTTTCATTTCGTCATATGACATGCCGCGGATAGCCTGATCCGGGCCGGATGACTCATTGTCCCACGAGGTGGAACCTTCTTCTTCGATGTCCCTGACCTTGCGGCCGCCTCGTCTACAAGTCTTTTTGTGTCCTCCGCCGAGATACTTGCAGTCTGGGCATGCGAGTTTCGGTTTGGGACATTCTTTGACGAAGTGACCTCCTCCACAATTGTAGCACTTCATTGGTGCTCTGGACGTTGATGTAGAGGGACGACGCTCGAAGGCGTCTATGTCCATTGCGTGGGGATCTCTGGATCTTCGGCTATTGCTGCCGTGTAGGAAGGTTATTAACTGCTTCCGGGTACCGATTTCCCTGATCTTCTTTAGGTAATCGATCACTGTGTCGGGGCGTGGCCCTTCCATTATGATCCGATCTATTATCGAGCGTTGGACATTTTGCTCGATGAGTTCTAGCAGATGGGAGGTGTCCATCCCTGTCTGTGGTTCATATCTTTGGAAGTCGATGATCCAATCATCTATGGGTGTCGACTCCGTTTGCTTAAGGGCTTTCAGCTTCTGCCTGGCCCATTCTTGTTGATTGACAGAACGGAAAAGAGCTTCGACTTCTGTTTCCAATTCTGCCCACGTGTATGTGCCGCCGTTTAATAGGCGATCTATCCTTGTGTGGGCAAAGCCGCCTGCCTTTTGTCCTTCAAGGCGTGACAGCTGTGCTGTCACTGCCTTGTGTGAACCTTGTGGGAATACGGTGGGGTTTTCGCCTATCCAGGCTTTCATCTTGGTCCACCATTCTTCGAACTTTCCTTTTGACCCGTTAAAGTTTCCAGGGTCTTGGAAGACTTTGCTCATTTTGGGTACTGTTGGCTGTGCTTGCGCTGCCAACTGCTGCTGTTGCAGTGTATGGATCTGTCCCAAACATGCTTGTACGTTATGGTTTTGTATGTCCCTTTCTGCGATGAAGAAATCGAACATAGCAAGGAGTTCCTGTGTAAGGACTCCATTGACGTTATTGGTTACGAGATTCTGCTCAAACAGTCCTCGATCGAAAGCTGTTGCCATTGCGTAATACTATCTAGATACGAGGAGGTAGAGGGGGGTTTGGTATGCGTAAGCAGCGTGTGCGTGGTTCTGCTGTATGTGGTGCTAATGTAGGGCGTCTTTTTGCCTTGTAGCACTTTTTCCTTGGCCTAAGGTACGGTGCGAACTGTAGTTCGTCTTCAAATGGCCAAAGAACCCTTGGTTCTTCTTCTCTTATCTTAGTGGCTGCTGGCCACACTTTCCTCTGTCGAGGTCTTTGGACTCGGTGATACGGGGTTGGTTCCCTTTCCCTGATCCGTTCTCTCCTAACTCGGTCCACTAGCCCTTCGACGAGCCAATCTACAACTCTCTCCGGCACGAATAACGGCACTAATGCCTGCAGGATCTGCTGGTGTACTGGCGGATCGTACTCGTTCGGGTCGTAGCTTGCGCTGTGTTCCGATGGGGCGTGGGGTACGACTAGCGCTCCCTGTAGACTCTCGTAGTCCGAAAGGACGAGAGACGATGGGTGGGGGCTTCCTAGCTCCTGCGCTTGTCCTGTCTGCGCCGGCTGTGCCTCCGCTGCTTCTACTACTGGTGTTGGAGGGTAAACTAAATCTAACGACTCGTTTTCTTCTTGAGCTGACCCGAACCACTCCCGAACCTCTGATACGTGCCCGTTGGGTACGAGCGACGATCCTTCTACCGATGCGATGTAAGGTGGTGGCGCAGACACTAAGAAAATGTCTTGAGCCCCGTATAGCGCGTTGTACCTTCCTAGACGTACTGGAGGGTGCGATGTAAACACGAGAGTATGGTGAGCGGTAGGAAACGTCTTGGGGTGCTTTGGTGGTCTACGTCAATAGCCGTCCACAAGCGAGGTAGCGATGTTGAATAGTCTTGTTCTAGTGAAACAACCCTAAAGGACTCACACTTAAGTGAAGCCTTATCGCTAGGTCGCTTGAACTGAGAGAAAGACGAAGAGAAGAATAGTAGAGTTGCCTGTAGGGGAAACTCCAAGAGAACAATACTAGTGTTCTCTGGCGCTGCATTGGGGTTTATATACTAAGTACATGAGTGCACGGACCATGCAGTGCTACTACTATATAAGGTAAGTATCCGTGATACTGGGTACCATGAGGTAAAGGCATGTAGCAGACATGTGTCGTATGCATGTACGCTGTGGCAGCATGAGGCTGTAAGGTGGATCTAATGTGAATAAGAAGTAGGGTTGTGGGAGATTAGATACGCATGTGTGAATAGAAGCGATAGAGCGGAGATGAAAGGAATGCATGTGAATGTGTGAAGGGAATAGATAGGGGTTGAATGAAAAGAAAAATGTTAAGTCCATTATAGCTTGAAGCGATCGTAACAGCGGGTTGTTGTGCTGGGGGTGCTCTCCTCTTTGTATGAAGCGGTTGAGGTTTGTTTGGTTTCCTGTGGTGGATGGGTGGTTGACGCACTTTGGGGTGTGGCCTATTTGTGGGGACTTTTCTTTGGTAGTGGCGGTTGACAGTTGTCCAATTGGTTTCGTTGTTGTTGGGTCGTGGGTGCTGCTGCTGCGTTGGCGGCGGCGGTTGATGGTATGTGGAGGGTCTGGAGTTGTTTGTGGGTGTTTGGTGGGGCAGTGCTTCTGCTTCGGGCCAGGTGGATGGGTCGTTGTTGATGGGGAAATACTTACAGCCGCTGTCTGGGTGTTGGGATATAATCCTGGTTCTTTCTTTTAGGAACATTGGGCATAGTCTGTCCCAGGATGCATGACCGTGAGATCTGCAGTTAACACAGTAGAGATTGTTAGTGATAGTTTTGGTGCATTGGGGCGTATGGTGGGTGTGTTCTCCGCATGTGCCGCATGTGTCGTCGTGGCTTGGGCATTCGTTGATTAGGTGTTTCCCGAGTTCTTGGCACCTGAAGCAGCGCATTGGTTCTGGGTAAAGTCAGAATGTGGCGATGTTCTTCCCTTCTATGATAAGTCTGCTTTGTATTGCTTGGTTGGCCGTGTCTGGTGAATTGAAGAAGATGAACGTGTGGGCGACTTTCTAGTTGGGTTTTCGGTCGGTCAGGTGGTGTATCAATGAGATCTTGGAAATCGTGTTGCTAGGAAGGTTTGAGGCAGCTTCTATGTCTCTGTGGTGTGTTGGATCTTCTGAGTTGAGCATTACCAGTATGAATTCAGCACGGGTCTTGAAGGATGGGTCTAGGATTTGCGTGTCTAGGTTGAATTTGTTAGTGAAATCGGCTCGGTTTTGGTGGTTACTTAGCCATTTTGCCCCTTCTTTGTTGTTCATTTCTATTAGTAGCACTTCACCCTTTGTTTTCTGTACACTTCTACAGTGGAAGGCGGGGCGGTTGTTCTGGTCATTAGGGGGTGAGTGTTACGCTTGGACCGGGTAGGTACGAGCGTAGCCCTTGTGAAGCGAAGAACGAGGAGAGCGTCGACTCAGAAGCACGACGAGGTCTTATAGAAGTAACGTCCTTCAGAGTAGGACGAAGACTACAAGGGATCAAGGAGCTCGTGGGGTCGTCCACATGAGGTTCAAGGATTCAAGGAGGTTGGGCTGATTACCAACGGTTCAAGTGGGGACCACAAGAGCGATAGATTGTACAAGGTACAAGAATACAAGGGAGCTCAAGAGTGAAGAAAGTACATGGGGTAATAAACGACGGTTTATATACTACATGGAAGAGAAGTTAAGGGTAGGCATAGAATGTGAAGGAAAGAGATAGAATGTGGAGAAAGGTATACGATGACTAAACAAGTGGAGTACCGTCGGGGCGCCGACGGGAAGGAACTGGAGATAAGGGAAGTCATCGTAGAAAAGGAATAGTGTTCGCAGTGCGTGTAGTACAAGATAAGCGATAAGAGAAAAGAAAAGATAAAGTCATAACATTACCCCCCTACTAGATCCGAGACATCGTCGAAGGACTAATAGAGACTAGAGTATGAAGCGCCAGGGGAGCCAGTGATGTTGGCATAACCGTCCTCGGTGATGGGATCATCGTACTGCGCATCATCAAGATAGTCTGGGGATGGAGCAGAAGCACGCGGAGGAGGCACTAGAAGTACTCGGCGAGTACTGGAGGAACGAGCGGATCGGTAAGACCGATGGGAGGAGGAACCTCGAGAGGAACCGGAAGAAGACGACGAAGACTGTCGTGGGGGAGAACGTCTCTCTGTAGAGGAAGGAATAGGGTGACGAGAGGGGCCATCAGACAGACGGCTAGCTAAGGTGCCACGAGTACGAGTAGGGCCGACAGTAGAGAGTCGGTTCGCAAGGGAAGGACGACGGGTGGCCATATGGCAGGAGTGCTGGTCATGTCCAGGAGCCCATTGGCGACAGCCAGTGATAGGGCACATGTAGAAGGGACAGTTGCGGCATACGTGTCCGATGTGATGGCATTGGTAACAGGTGTGGGCATAGCTTGGGTGAGAGGGGAGGAGAGGTTGATGTTCCAAGGCCCCCAAGAAGGGGGTGTTCCGGTTGTTATGGGCTTGTTCAGCGCGATCTAAGGCAACGACTTCTTCGGGAGAAAGAGGGGAAGACAATGCGGATGGAGTAGATGCAGGGGTATTGATCGCGGTGAGAGCGGGGTGTACGAGGGGAATAGTCTGGGCAGAAGCTATTCGTTCTACTGCAAGTTCCAGTGTATAGCGGTCAATATCGTTGATGAATTCGCCGAACTCCATCTGGTACATCACTTGATGGAGGTTGGCGAGAATGTTTGCTTGGGAGGAAGCGACCCATTGTCTATCAAGCTCTGGAGTATTGAACGCGGTGAAGTTGTTGGTGACGAGGGAGAGTCTCTGAGTCTGCTGGTATGCCCGATAAAGGCCGAGGAAGGCGGAGTTCATGTCCATGTGGGCTTCGAGGGGGATAGCGAAATGGGAATCTAAGATATAATTGGAAAGGGTTCGTACGTATCGGGGAGAGGGAGTATCGGGTCTCATATTATTGGCGTAGAGGGGAAGGTTTACTGCGAGGATGGGACGAGGTTCAGGAGTGGTTTCATCAGGTACAAGAAGAGGGGGATGGAAGATGGTAGGGAAGGTAGGAACGGGAGCAGGAAGAGTTAATGGTTCATCGATGGTTGCGGTTCCAGGGATGTTGGATGGGTAGTAGGTAATGGAGGAGGAGTTCCATCCGGGTTCAGCGACGGTGGAAGAAGGAGATGCGGGTGCGGACGAGACAGAGAGGGAAGATTCGGTGGAGATTGAAAGATGTTCGAAAGACATAGTTACGCTGGAAAGGATCTAGGAGGAGAAAACAGAGGGATGGAGTTTCTTATAGTCCTGGAGAGCGGCCTTGGAATGTTTTAAGTTCCGTTCTGGGATCCAGGAATCTTCTTCGGCGGAGTATCCTTTCCAGCGGATAAGGAACATGCGGCTTTTCGGGGTTCCGCGGTGGCGTATGATCTTATCAATCTCGTATTCCTCTTCTCCGTCGATAAGGTCAGGTGGAGGAGAAGGGAAGTTCTTCCCATGGACGGCGTTCTCGCGATAAGGAGATAAGAGAGAAGCATGGAAGACGGGGTGGATCTTCCAGACTTTCGGTAAGCGGAGTTGGTATGTGATGGGAGATAGGACTTTGGTGATTACGAAGGGTCCTTCACGTTTTGGGGCGAACTTCAGATTGATGATGGAGCGGCAGAGATTCCTGGCTTCAAGCCAGACCTTGTCTCCGAGGGTGAAGGGAGTGAATCCTCGGTTGTTCCGAGAAGTCATGACTTGTCGAGCGAGTTCGTGAGAAGCTAATGCTTCTTCTCGGGCGGCGGAGAGGTCTTTGAGGCAGGTATTGATTGCGGGAAGGGAAGATTCGGCAAGTACCGAGGGAAGAGCACGGGGTTCATATCCCATCATGAGATAGAACGGAGATTTACTGGTGACGGAGTGAGGGCGGTGGTTGTGAGCAAATTCTGCATGGGAGATCTTATCGGCCCATGAGGAGGGGTTACTGCCACAGAAGATACGAAGGTATGTTTCAACCTCTTGGTTGACTCGTTCTGTTTCTCCATCAGATTGGGGGTGATATGCGGTGGAGAGGGAGATGTCGTAGTTCAGGAGTCGTCCTAGCTCTCGAGCGAAGGAGGATGCGAACTGAGGACCACGATCGGAGATAATTTTGTCATAGAGGCCGAAGCGGAGGTAGACCTTGTGGAAGAAAAGGGAAGCGACGCCTTCAGCAGTAATAGTCTTCTTCGTGGGACAAAGAATTACCCCCTTAGTAAGGCCGTGGTCCACCACGACTAGAAGAGAATCAAATGAAGAAGAAGTGGAAGCGGGGAGATCCGTGATGAGATCACAGGAGACCTGCTGGAATGGGCGCGTGCAGGATGACTTGATCGGGGTGAGAGGAGGGACGGTAGGGTGCGTGTTCGACTTGTTCTGCTGACAAATAGAACACCCTTCAACGTACTTCCGGACATATTGTGCCAGTCCGGGCCACCAGAATTCAGCTGCGACAAGCTGGCAAGTCTTTAGGTAACCAGGGTGACCGGTAGACTCATGGTCATGGCATCGTTCGAGGATGGAGTGGCGGAAGGTTTCATCGGGGGGTACGTAAACACGGCCTTTGTACGTAAGGACACCCTCAGAGTGCTGCCAATCTGAGAGGTGGGAGCGGAAGGCGGGAGGAATAGTTCCATCGAGCGCCTGGAGTGCCTGAAGGACAAGCGGGTCGGAGGCCGAGGAAGAGGAGATATGGTGGGCCAATGTGGAGTCGATGAGGCGGACAAACATGGATGGGGGAAGAAGGGTGGCACCCTTATTCTCATTGGAGTCTGTAGGGACAAAGTCTCGTCGACGTGATAGGGCATCCGGTCCGGAGAGTAGGGAACCAGGAATGTGGATCATCTTAAGATCGAAGTCCGCTAAATCTAATAGCCAGCAGGCTTGGCGACGGTTAAGGTCCTTGGGTTGACGGAAGTAGGTGAGGTTCTTGTGATCGGTGAAGACTTGAACCGGGAAGGAAGCTCCATGGAGATAGTGTCTCCAAGCCTTAAGAGCGCAGATGATAGCGAGGAGTTCGCGATCGTAGATATCATAGTTGCGTTCAGCGGGGGAGAAGGATTGGGAGAGGTAGGAACAGGGGTGCCAGTCACCATTAGTATCGGTTTGGAGGAGAATTGCGCCGGTGGCGTATTTGGAAGCATCGGTGGCAATGGCGAAGGGTTTGGAGTGGTCAGGAAGCCGAAGGACTGGTTCGGCGAGGAAGAGTTCCTTGAGATGGGAGAAGCATCGGTCGCATTCATCGGACCATTTCCAAGGTTGGTTCTTCTTGGTAAGGTCGATAAGCGGTCTAGCGACGGTCGAGTAATCTGGGATGAAGCGGCGATAGAAGTTGGCGAAACCAAGGAAGGAGCGGACTTCTTTGGGGGTGGTCGGGGTAGGCCATTTGGAAATCCCATCAAGTTTGACGGGGTCCATATCAATGCGACTGGGTTCTACGATCATGCCGAGGTATTCCACCGTTTCAGTGGCAAATTGGCATTTCTCAAGTTTCAAGTGGAGGTCGAGTTCCTTCATGCGCTGGAGAACTCGTTTGGTGCATTCCTCGTGTGTGGCTTTGTTGGGAGAGAAGATGAGGAGGTCGTCCATGTAGATGATGAGCCATCCTTCTGCGATCATATCACGGAAGGAGTCATTCATGAATCGTTGGAAGGTGGCGGGGGAATTATAGAGACCGAAGAACATGACAAGGGGTTCGAAGAGACCTTTGTGGGTGATGAAGGCCGACTTCCATTGGTGTCCGTCTTTAATTCGGACATTGTTGTATCCCCATCGGACATCAAACTTAGTGAAGACTTTCGTGTCTTTGAGCTTGTCGACAAGATCAGAGATGAGCGGAAGTGGGTAAGCATCCCGAACAGTATGTTCGTTCAAGTAGCGGTAGTCTTGGCAAGGGCGTAGCTTGCCATCCTTCTTCTTGACAAAGAAGAAGGAGGATGCTTGGGGGGAGTTCGAGGGGCGGATCTTTCCAGCGGCAAGGTTCTCGTCTAGGAAGTCTTCCGTTGCCTTCTGTTCGGCTGGAGAAAGGGGATAGACCTTTCCGATCTTCGGGGAGAAGGAGTCTTTAAGGTTGATCTCGTGGTCGTAAGATCGTGATGGGGGAAGGTGATCGGTGGCTTCTTTGGAGAAGACCGATGCATAGTCAGAATATTCAGCCGGTAAGGATATTTTGGGCTTGGCTTTCTCGGCGGCAGCAGTGAGTTCCGTGGCGGTGGTTAGCTTGGCGATGACTGGAGAGTTGTTGGGGAGGTAATAGGAACCGCAGCGGATGATGCGGTGAATGGCATAGTTCTGGCGGGCGCGATGCATGTACTGTTGTTCAGTTTCATGCTCGAGGTATTCATAGAGTCGACTATCATATACAGAGTCGACATTGATATGGCGAGGAGGACAGGAGGTGGTGGTTTTGGTGAAGAAGGAGTCATGTCGCTTCTGATCAGCGACGTGCGTTTGGTAGAATTCGGTGGATTGGTCGGAGGATTCGGGAATGGAAAGGGTTTGGGAGGTCCAGTTGATGGAAGGATTGACTGCTCTGAGCCAGGGGAGTCCTAGGATGACGTTTTCTCGTCCACAGTTCATGACGTAGAGAAGGAGTTTGTGGGCAATTCCTTCGATGTTGGCAAAGAGGGTGCAGGTGAATCGAATCTCGCCTTTTTGATTGGCGGATTGGTCAATGTTTCGTACCCGGATGGGAACATCAAGTTTCGTGGTGGGGAGGGAGTTCTTTCGAACGAACTGCCAGTCAATGCAGTTGATATCGGCGCCACTATCAACCAGGGCGCAGGTGTCGACGACTTTCATAGTATGCGAAGGATCAATGAGTTGAATGGGGATTCGCATTGATCTAGACAATTTCAATACTAGTACAGGGGCAACTGTAGCAATAGGAGGGACTCGCGTCGACTGAGATCTCCTCTTTAAAAATCCTGCGAAGGGCAGGAGAAAGAAACCTTCCTAACGGTGGTTTCATCGTCGTCGTCCTCAATCTCTTGGAGTTGAGGGAGTTCTTCTTCGACTTTTCGAACCTTTCATTCTTTGGTAGAGGAAGAGGCGGAGGGGAAGTTGGGGCAGTCACCCGATCGGTGACCAGTCTTACGGCAGCGGAAGCAGCGTCCTTCCTTGATGCAGCATTGGCGTTCTTCTGGAGTCATCTTGGAGACGCGGATAGCATCAACGTCCATGGCATTAGGGTCTCGTTCTTTGCGATGGGTTGTAGTGGAAGGGGAATACGTGGTAGAAGGGGACCTTCCTCCCCGTTTGGCAAGTTCTTGGACGTGTTCGTATTGGCTTTGGAAGGTCTGAGCCTTTGCGATGTATTCTTCGATATCAGTGGGGATCTTCTCCATCATCTGGAGATTGTGCATGAGTCCGTGAGGTATTCCGGCGTTGAAGAGCTGGATAAGGATTGTGTGGTCGGTTACTTTGGCGATGGAGGTATGGTTCGCGAATTTGGAGACGTAGGTGTCTAAGGGAATGTTCTCTTTCCCATTGTACTTCTTTTCCATCTTGGCCATCATAAGCCAGTTAAGGGAGTTTCCCTTGGTGTTGGTGTGTTTGAACGAAGCAGAGAACTTCTTGGCAAAGTCAGCGAACGTTCCGAGAGTGAGGGTAGTGGTGGTTCCAGCGGCAAGGGAGTCGAGGGAGGCTTGTCGAAAGGTGGAAGCCCAGGTAGCAGCCGTTCCTTTTGTCATATAAGAAAGGGCAAATGCTATTTGCTTAGCATCGGTGTTATAAATCTCGTCGTTAACGAGAAGGTAGGTCATGATGGAGGCCATCCATGCATTGGTCTTGTCATAGTTTCTGTCAAAGGCTTCGGGGACGCCGAGACGGAGTTCAGAGGGTTTCAAGGTAGAGGTCATCTTGGGAGGAACGGGAGGGTAAGGGTTCGACGGTGGGAAGGAGCCGAAAGGTGGTGGTGGACGAGAGATAGGAGTGGGAGAGGGAGGAGTAGGAACGCGGGGGATAGAGAGAGAAATGGAGAGGTTCTGAGCTAGTTCTTGATCGGCAAGGAGTTCCGCTTCAGAGGAGAGCGGGATGTCTTGATCAAAGAGATGGATCGGGGGATCTTCCTCAGATGAAGATTCTGAGGTGGAGGGGGCGATGGATGGGCGACGAAGGCCCCAGAGACTAGGTGGTAGTCGAGAGTCCGAAATGGTGGCGGCTTACAGCGATGGTAGCCGGTAGAGATGTACCTTGAGCTTTTGTTACGCTTGGACCGGGTAGGTACGAGCGTAGCCCTTGTGAAGCGAAGAACGAGGAGAGCGTCGACTCAGAAGCACGACGAGGTCTTATAGAAGTAACGTCCTTCAGAGTAGGACGAAGACTACAAGGGATCAAGGAGCTCGTGGGGTCGTCCACACGAGGTTCAAGGATTCAAGGAGGTTGGGCTGATTACCAACGGTTCAAGTGGGGACCACAAGAGCGATAGATTGTACAAGGTACAAGAATACAAGGGAGCTCAAGAGTGAAGAAAGTACATGGGGTAATAAACGACGGTTTATATACTACATGGAAGAGAAGTTAAGGGTAGGCATAGAATGCGAAGGAAAGAGATAGAATGTGGAGGAAGGTGTACGATGACTAAACAAGTGGAGTACCGTCGGGGCGCCGACGGGAAGGAACTGGAGATAAGGGAAGTCATCGTAGAAAAGGAATAGTGTTCGCAGTGCGTGTAGTACAAGATAAGCAATAAGAGAAAAGAAAAGATAAAGTCGTAATAGTGAGAGTGCTTGTGTTACCATGAACATTAAGTCTTTTTCTGTTAGTTCTTGGATTTTGTCCTGTGAGCATTTCAGCGTGACTTGGCAGTCCCTAACTTTGCTTCGCACAATGATTTCCCTTTGGGTGCGGGTGAGGTTGCTTTCTGACACTGCCACTGCGTAGGATGACAGGCATTGGCGTGTTTGGGTTTGGGTAAGGTTAGCAGGTGGGATGCGGATTTTTAGTTCTTCTATTGACAATCTTACTGTTTCTAAAAGTGAGGGATTAGTGTTGTGGGGTTCGAGGAGGCTTTTGGGGAGAGATATCTCATTGAGTTTAATTGCTATTGAGCTGACATTGTTGTCCATATTGGATAGGGTTTCTAGGATTGTCTGTGTGAGCTCTTTGTTTTCGTCTACCTTATGATTGAGCTCTTCTAGCGACATGTTGATGTATTCCATATTTTCTTGGGTGGTTAGTTGCTTGTCCACTGGTGCTGTGCCGGGATGGTTTTGTGTTTTGTTTGATATTTCTTGTTTGATGTCGTGTCTGAGGTCCTTTCGGAGTTTCTCCATTTGGGGAATAATTGTCGTCAATACTTCCTTGGAAATCTGTTGGATTAGGGACTCAGTTTCGAATGTTTCAATGATGAAAGAGACCACTCTGATGGCGTCAGTTCCAGTGATCTGTCTAAGGATTAGTGCAAGTTGGGGGAGACCTATATCTTTGTTTTCTTTGGTGATGAAACCTGCTGCTGTTAAGAATTTTTGCGTGGTTCAGGTATCTTTGACCTCTGAGTTCAGGTTTTGTGGGTCTTCTGTTGACATTGACGGGTCGGACCCAGGTTGTGTTTCCTCTTCCTGTGGTCCCATTGGGGCTATTTCCCCTTTGGTATGGATTCTAGGAGGGGGGGTTAGTTTTTTGTGGGCACTTATCACGGGTTTGGTTGTTTTTTAAGCTGGGGTCCTTGGGATGCCACCGTGGGAATGTAGTGGTATGAAAGGAAGAAGCTCTTGGTTTGTGATCTTCCTGCCTGACACATGAATAACTTGACCCATATTGTGATAGGGGATCTCCTATATCTTTGGTGATATGACCATCAACGTGTAATCCAGTGTTCAGCACTGAACTTCATTCAAGATCTACCCCACTTCTGTGTCCTCCTTCTTGCAATGTAGCAGTGACCTGCATGCACTCCATTATGTGCTGAGATCATGATTATAACTCTCTCCCAATATTCTAGCCTAACCAGCAGCTAGAAAATCCTAATACTCACAGTAGAGGTAGTTTACAAATTTATCATGTTTGCTTTATTCCTTAAAGAGATATTCACAAATCTCTAGTAACATCATGATACCCATATTACTATAGTGTACTCAAAACACTATTATTCTAATTACTCTCTCAATAGACAATTAGCCCTTAGTTAGATTATCTAATCATGTACTACACAGCTTGACCTGCACAGCCCATATATCACATGACCACTTGCCTACTTAGGATGTTGCCCAAATTGCCATCCAAGCACAGCAGTAAGTCTCACTTTCATAGAACATTCTAAATAGAATGTACAGCCATTAACCTGTGCAAGGTTTCTGTAACTCATAGCATAGCCCTGCCTGAGTCAGTATGAGTCATACCTCAGAAAGTGAATATGAATCACTCCTGAGTCAACATAAGTCATATTGAGTCAACATAAGTCATACTGACTCAACATGAGTCATGAATGTTGAGGCTCATAGCATAGGCATACCTGAGTCAACATGAGTCACACATGAGTCATATCAGGTCAGTCTTGCCACCACTATTCCTAGTCACATATTCTATCCATCCAATCATATTCATTCTTGGCAAGCAAAATGACTCAGAACATAGCCAAGCTGCTAAATGTAGAAGCATAGCCACATGTAAAAAAGGTATATAAGGAGTGGAATTTTGCAGTGAAAGAAAAAGTTAATCTGAATCAGAAAGATTCTGATATCTGATATCTCAGAACCTAAGAATCTAAGAAAGTCCCAAGTGACCCTTAGAGTTCTAATCTCTACATACTTGGTAGCTAGTACTTAGCAGAAAACACTATCAAAAGAGGCAGCTAACACAGCTACTCTTACATAAGCTATTACTAAGTAGGCAAATACACTGCCAATTGTAACCTAAGCAAATCTAGTTTAGGAATACTTAGTACCTGACATACATTCCACTCCAGTTTCCCAATAAATAAGGTTGTAAACAACCCATATTGTGTGAACCCCTTTAGGAAATAATCCTACACATTACATCAGACATAGCCACCACAGATTCCCAAGAATCTAGCTACTCTTCAAATAGGTGTATATTCACAGCAGAGCCTATAATTTGGTACACACAACCAAACAACTCATATTAGCACAAAGCCAACCCTTTTACCCTTGACTAACCATCAGGAAAGGAAGCACGACCAGGGATCCAATTAGTTAAGTTTCTCACTCATTCAGTAGACAAGTTTTCTTTTTCTATAGTATCTTCTGTTTGATCTGGTAGATAGAGTTGTCCTATCACCAGCTTATAACTAGATTGGGCCTGGAGGATTGATTGCATAGGATTTTTCCCTAGCGAATCTAGCACTCTATATCCTGTAAGAATGACAGCGGTTCCAGAATCATCACTGGGGTTTGAATCCCAAAGTTGATCCCAATTTTGGTGAATTTCCCAAACCTTGGTTGAACACTTCAGCACTCACAGTGGTACACATTGATGACCCAAGTGAGGGCCAAGTAAATATCACACTGGACTGGTTCTCGGATAAGCAAGTCTCTCACTATGGCCTCAATGGACAAGCACCAAATGTATATCCTGCAACAAGTACAAAGCTTGCATCAAGGGGAAAACTGGTTGCCAAATTCTTTTGGGGTGAAGAATCTCACACAAGTGAACCCACTATTCTGAAGAAGATTTATGAGATTGCACAGAGAGAGCCAGACATCCTCAATCATGTTCCAGAGATGGTATTCTCCCATGTTTTTTCATACTGTTCCACAGCAATAATCCATGAATGTCTCAACCTGCCAAAAGAAGGTGCTTGGATCCTCTATCTGATTGTCTTCCAGGAGTTGATGCCAATCACAAAACTCATTGGTGACCCATTTCTGAAGTGCTGGTGGGATACAGTGAAATATGAGTATTTCTACATGCCTGCATTGAACTCAGTAACTACTGTTCAAGGTCATCTTGCACTATGGAGGAATGATGTTCACCATTGTGGACGGGTGGTCCGACATTTCTCTTGGGCTTGGAATGGAAGCTTCTTCATTTTTCCAAGTGTACATGCCTCGCAGAATGTAGGTGTTCCGGTGATGGTATCAATTCCCTGGAGTTGTCCAGATTTGACCATGCTCTGGATCTGGTCAATGGAAATATGGCCCATTCGACGATGGAGAAGGTTGACATCAACTGCTGCATGAGCAGCTTCCTTTTGCTCACTCGGAGTGACCTTTGCATGATACAGGCTACCCTTATGTTTGGCAATCAGAATGGTGTTCTGGTCCTTCCGGATGTAGCATGCATCGGAGTTTGCCGGAAAGCTCACAGAAAGATTTGTGGAGGTGAGTCGGTTCACAGAGATGAGTGAAAGGTGGAATTCTGGAATTAGGAGGACATTGGATAGAATCACTTCATAGGTCTTTCCAGAGACCTGTGATATGAGTGGTACCGTTCCAATTCCTATGGCATGTGCTTCCGAGTTGTTTCCGAGAGTTACCGGATGTGGAGGGCTGAGTGGACGGTATGTCCGGAACCAGGACCGATGAGGAACCATTAGGGAATGGCACGGGTACAGGTACAGGTCACAATTTTGTGACCCGTGACAAACCTGTACCCGTACCTACAGTACCTGTGGTACCCATCACCACAATCGACTCTGGTGGCGCCGGCTTCGCACATCACACCCTGGGATTGTTCATACAATCACCTGTGGTCCATGTACAATATGTACAGCACATCAGATTCACCCGATTTGGTCTCGGCGTGTTTTGGTGACATGGTGAGTCCATCTGGTGGTATTGATGCTTCTAGGTCATGATTTCAGTTGTCCTTGGCAATGCAGTGGGTTAACGTGGTCAGTAGGCCTTCTGAGATGATGGTTTGGTGGTTTGGATGCCTCAGGTATGCCCGTTGTTGTGCACTCGTGCTTTCTGTGCTGACTTGACTGGTTTTCAGCTAGCGAGTTCGTTTTGACTTGTTTTGACTCGCGGCGTGCTGCGCTCGTTGCGGCGCCCTTTCCGTCACCATCTCCATCCATATCAATGCCATCTGCATCGATTTAGCGCTTCAATTCGTGCTCGACGTCTCTCCTCGTGTCCTCAACTTGTATCTGGCCTCTTGGCCTTCTACCTCAATGGAGCACGCTCGTTCCCATGGCTCCAGGGATATCTCCCATCGTTTCCGCTGCCTTCGACAACGTCTCCGTGGTCTTGATTGCCCTCGATGACTCTTGACTTTCCCTGCTTGTCCCTATGGACTCCTGGGAGTCTATGTCGACTGTCCACTTTCGCGTTGCCATTGCGCTCGTTCCTGTGGCTCTCAGGGCCTTCCTGGACCTTTTGGTGACCGCCTTGCATGACCGCTTTGCGTTCCGGCTTGATTGGCTCGATCTGAGCACCCTCTTGTGAGTTCTCCTCCTCACTCAGCTCCTTTGGCGTGTCCCTGGCTCCCTCGACACTCCCCGACACTCCCGTCACACCTGCTTCAGGTCCCGTGAGATCCGGCTTGATGCTCAGATGCTCATTTCTCTCCCCCTCAAGCTCAAGACTCTGGGTTTTGCTCATGTGGTTCATGGCTTCATCGGGTGGCTTAGGTGGTACTGGGAGCTTGTCAGGTAAGTCCTTGAGTCCCATTTCATGGCGCTGATCATTTTCTTCGACAGCTGTCTTCGATTGTGCACATGCCAACATGCTTCCTCTCTTCCCCTCAATTGACACTTCACAGTGTGTCGTGGGCATGCCACACGACAACATTGTGCCAGCACCCACGGGTAAACCTGTGACGGGTGTGGGTACGGGTTTTTGCTGGGTACAGGTACGGGTACACCTCCAGACACCCGGGGGTATACCCGTGCCATTCCCTAGGAACCATGTGGGATGATGCACCAGAATCGATGATCAGTGTGTTTCTCCCACTGTCATTTTGCTCAGACGACGAGTAGGCCTGAATGCATTGGATTAGGGACTTGGATACATTTGCACTGACTACGTGTGCCGAATCCGGAACATCCGGAGTTCCTTCCACTGTGTTTGCCTTATCTTTCTCTTTCCACGGCTTCCTAAATCCTCCACTCCTTAATTCTGTAACCCACTTGATGTAGGTCTTGCAGTCGACAGAGTTGTGTGTGGTGGACAAGTGGTATTCACACCAAGCAGAAGCATTTGAAGGTCGAGTGGAGGACTTTCGTGCTCCAGAGGCCTTCATTGCTGACTCTGAATGTCCAGAGGAGCGTAGACGGGCGTCCTCAGCGATGATTCAAGTTTCTACCACATCAAAGGTCAGTTTGCTATCCTCTGTGGTGTTGATGAGGGAGGACTTGAATAGTTCCCATTCCGGAGATTTCAGAAGGGAATTGAGGAGGATGAATGCCATGACTTTGGAGTCTACGGTGAACTTCATGCCGGCAAGGTGGGATTCCGAGGTTCAGAGTGACGCAATGTGTTCCGAGAGGTCAGAGTTGCCATCCCAGGTAACATTAAAAAGTTACTGGAATATATAGAAGGTGGAGGAGATGCTTGGAGCGTCCAGGAGTGATATGAGCTTGTCCCAGAGTTCTTTTGCAGAGCTGCAGGACTCTGCATCAGCAAACCTACATTTTTTCTGAGTTATCAAAATCAATGACCTTGCTGAGCTATCTGACTTGACTGACAGCATGCTATCAGTGCTATCATTCATAAGTAATTCATTGCTATCAGCATTCTCAGAGCTATCAGCATATCAGCTTGTCAGTTCCCCAGTGATATCAGTCCCATCAGTCCAGCCAGTCAATCAATTAATCATCTGGTCAGTCTTGTCAGTCTTGTCATCCCATCAGTCAGTCAGTCAACCAGTCAACCAGTCATGTCAGTCTATCAGTCAGTCAGGTTGTCAGTGAATCAGCCAAGTCAGCCCATGAGCCCATTAGCTGATCAGTTAGTCATCTCTGTCAGTCACATCAGTTGGTCAGTTGGTCAGTCAGTCAGCTGTGTCAGGTTTGTCAATTTGTCAGCTAAATAGTTAGTCAGTCAACCAGTCCATTCAATAAATCAGCTTATCAGCTTGTCAGTAAATCAGTTCAGTCAGGCAGGTCAATCTATCATTGATTAGGCCATTCAGGCCTATCAGTCTTGTCATTGATTTCAATGACCCAGAAAAAATGTAGGTTTGCTGATGTGTTTTGAGTAGGAGGGCATCGGAAATATGTTCTTGTATGATTCCATGGGCTTTTTCATCGCACATAGTGTTGTGGGCAGAATTGTTTTGAGGCAGAGTCTGCCGGCAGAACGGCAGTTGGCAGAATGGCAGATCTCGGCAGAACATTTTGAGAACATAGATAAAATTATGGGAAAGAATTCTGATAACAATGATAAGCCTATGTTCATGTTAGAATGCAACACCTTCTGATGACAACAGAGCCTGGATATCCCAATTCCCATCTCCTGCCTTGTCCAGAACCGAGATATCCTCCGCAAATTCCATCGGTAATGAACCCTTGTCAACAACCTCAAGCTCCTTCCAACTATAAACCTGACCTTCCAATACTTCATTCCCATCCAGTTCAAGCTCCAGATCCACCTGTGTGCCAAGATACAAGTTTGTAGCCAGTACTGACATGTCTTGTTTCTCACGGTCGAGTGGTGTCCCACTTGGGCGCTTTCTTGGGATTTGGGTAGAGCTGGCCCGCTCCAAGCTTTTTGTCACAGAATCCCCATCATTTGTTTCGATTACAATTGGATCCGGAAGCTCGAGAACCTGAGTTTTGGAGGCGAGATAACTCCACACTGCATTGCATGCTGCTTGAGGGGCTGCAGAGCAGGTGAGAATGTGCCTGAGTGGCTTGTTGTCACGGCCTTCGACACGGTTGCCTGCTCCATTCGGCCCGCAGTATTTGCACTCGTAGTAATGGCGATTGGATCTGTTCTTGACCTTCTTGAGCTGCTTGAAGTGGTCTGTGAGGATTTTTGCTGGTGGTCTACCTGATAAATTCCCAGTCACCTTGACCAACGTCGAATACAAGATGCGCCAGCACAGTTATAGTAGGTAGATATGTCACAGTACTTTTTTTTTTGTCTGCTCGGACACTGCCATCAGTGCCATGTACCTGGCTTTCTGCCAAGTTCTGCCAAAGCTGTTGGTCTACTGCCAGCAATTGCCGCTCTGGCAATTGCCATTGGCAGAATGGCAGCCTTCTGCCAACAACACTAATCGCACACCGACCATTCATGGATGTCTGAAGCTGTTACTCCAGTTGTGCCAAGGGTGGGCTTTTGCATCTGTTCCGGAGACGACCCCATAAGCCTTGCCGCTTTAGAGTTTCTGGATGACTGTTACCTTCCACAGGGGAAAGGCTTTGGGTCCAGTTAGGATTTTGTCACTTCAGATAGTATCCGATGTCATGCTGAGTGACAGGACAGGGTAGGATTTGACAGAAGAAAGTTTATTTTCTGACAGGTGTCAGATAGCCGATAGCCGAAAGTGGCTGATAGCCAGAGGTGGCTGGTAGCCGGTGATTGTTCAAGTTGAACGGTGAGAGGTGCGCTGAGGGATGCGCAAGTGTCGAGTCATTTTGAGTTTGTCTGATTAGCTTGCACCAACAGGGCTCATAACCTAACAAAGTCTGAGAGAGAGGAGTGGTTGCTCGATACTATAGTACATTAGCTAGAGATGAAAAACTAAGTAAAGGTAACTCACCTCAGCTGGTGCCTAAGATGGGCAGAAACGACTGAGGTGCTTGTAAGTGAGGTGTAGGTACAGTTGCGGACAGGCAAACACAACAATTTTTGTGCTTCAATTATTACACACCACAACATCACTAAGATAGGCTAAAATGTGTATATACGATGCCCTGAGGACCTAGCGGACAGATCTGCACGAGCAGAATGTCCAAAAAGTAAAATTTCGGGTCACAGAACCCCAAAAATTTGGCCACCCCTGAAAAAAATCAGAAAAAACCCCGAAAAATGCGGAATTGACAGCTTTCATCAAGTGCAGGGTGGTGGCATAATCACAATGTCGGAGATTGTGGCCACGGAGGAGCAAAAAATGTCTCAATGCTGAGTGGCCGAGACAGGACTCACATCCCAAATGCCATGCAGAAGCCCAAGAAAACAACCTGTTGCTCAAAACACGGCTGGTCTTCGAAATCAGAGCCACTCGGGGCTGAAACGGCCTGCACCACACAGCTCATTCGAGTCAGAATCTGGCAACAGCGAGCCCTGTAACTCCCCCCCAAAAAAATCATGGGTTCCAAGCCCTGAATCAGGTGTTACAAATTCTGATGGGGAATGGGAACTCACTACAGCTGTGTTCGACAGTCTGAAATTTATCGCCAATCGTGAAGAGTCGGCACAAGACTCAGAGTCAGAAGATGATGATGACCTGCTTGTTTTGGATGACTGCACACGTTCTTGACTTGTTGATCTTGCTATTCGTCTTGGGGATGATCCTTCTGATGAATCTTGGTTGCCCCCAAGCCAGGCAAAGCAAGCACTACATCAAAAGCCAAGGCCAGTGGAGTACATGAAGGGCCCTGATGTTGGAAGCAAATCAGCACGGACACAACACCGCTACAAGAAGTTGCTCTGAAATCAGACAAAACTCACTCTATTCGCTGGGTTTACACATGGCAGTGTTGGCACCATAGTCCCGGACCAGGACAATGTGATCGCTTCAGAGTCGACTGATAAAATTATTGAAATACCACCACCCGGCAGGCCAGCCTTGCCAGTGGTGGATTCAGATTCAAGCTTGGACTTGAGGGGGCTGGGAACAGAGTTGGACGAAGACCGGCGTTATGACGATGAAGACGGCAACAGGCTTGCCACAGCCACAGTGACTCCGAGTCAGATGCCCATGGATACAGGCCCAGGCTACCAGCTGACTGGTCTCGCATGTGCGGCGGAGGAGGAGTGGGAAGAAGAGCTTGAAGAACACGAGCAGGGTGGTGCTGAAGTGAGAGGCTGGGAGGAACTCCGTGATCAGATCAAGGATGATCTTGCGAAGGGATCAAAAACCTTACCGCTATCTCGAATCAACCAACTACTTTTGATTCGTAATTTTGCAACACTCCGATTGAAGGGACTCAGCCATGTCGACGCAAGCTTGGAGATCGCTCAGCAGTGGCATGAAGGCGAGGGCTTGCACTTTGCCCAGAAGATTCGAGCTCTTGCACGCCACTACCAGATCTTCGAGCAACTTCCACTCAAAAGACGTGGTGGTCATGCCAATGCTCTCAGCTCCCTCAAGGACGAGAGAGTTCAACTTGCAGCCCGCCAATGGCTCACGTCCCAGGACATTGGCCAAGTATTCCCCAAACAATTTCGACATGCACTCAACACCACAATTCTCCCATCACTTGGCATCACCCTCACAAAGCCACTTTGTGAGCGGACAGCATGACGCTGGCTCTTGAAACTAGGGTGGCGGCAAGCACGTCTGCGAAAGGGAGTTTATATGGATGGGCACGAGCGTCAGGATGTCCAAAAATATCAACAAGACATTTTCTTACCTGCGATGGCTGCGTTCGAGTCTCGTATGGTCCATTTTGAAGGACCTGAGTTGCAACGTGTCGAACCCACGTTGTTGGATGGTGAAAATAAAATTATAGCAAATTTTCATGACGAGTGTTGCTTCCATGTGAATGATTTCAAGATGCGTGCATAGTAAGTGATTTTGCACTTTACCAAGCTTATCTGATACTCACACATTTATTTAGTTTGCTACCAGGACAACAAATTTTACAGAAGAAAGGGCAAGGCCGAATTATCCATGTCTCTGGATTTATTAATGCAGAGGATGGGCGACTGGCGCAGCGTAACCAAGACGGCGAGATCATTGAAGAAGCCCACGAAATTATCTATCCAGGTGCTAATGGTGACTCATGGTGGGATACAGAACAATTACTCAAGCAAGTCAAATGTGCCATACAGATTTTTGAGGCTGAACACCCCAACTGTGTTTCATTGTTTATTTTCAACCAATCTTCAGCTCACGCTTCCTTGCCTCCTAATGCATTGAAAGCATTTGAAATGAACAAGTCAAATGGCGGGAAACAGCGCAAGCAACGTGATACTGTAATTCCTGAGACCAATCCGAGCATTGAGCAGCGTGGAAAGGTACAGAAGATGACCCTCATGGATGGCACCCCAAAAGGTCTTCAGCAAGTCCTCGAAGAGTGTGGATTCAATGTTAGCAAGTTGCGAGCAAAATGCAGCCCTGTCTGTCCATGGGAAAGTGAGAATTGTTGCATGGCTCGTTTCCTGAGCAAGCAAGATGATTTCGTAAACCAAGCATCAATGCTCGAGACACTCATTCAAGAAGCTGGTCACGAGTGCATTTTTCTTCCAAAATTCCACTGCGAGCTGAATCCCATTGAAATGGTATGCATGGATTGTACATGTCATCAAACAGGCTGACTAATATACACAGTATTGGGGTTGGTGCAAGTACCGGTATCGTGAGGTTCCAAAGAAAACATTTCAGGCGGCAAAACAAAGTGCACAGGAAGTACTTGATGCCTGTCCCACAGAAGTAATCTGATGGTTTATCAATCGCTCATGGAGGTTTATGAGTGCCTATAGGCTTGGACTCACTGGGAAGGCTGTAGAGTGGGCAGTGAGAAGACAGAAACAACATCAACAGGTTTCACAGAGTGCAATGATGTCTATTGAAGCTAGGGCTGTCAACCGTATACCGTACAAACTGTATGTACAGTACCGTCATACAGGTACTGTGCCGTACCGGCGGATAGTTGGCGATTTGACTACCGTAACCGTATAATGGCCGGTAGTCAACCGTATACACCTGTATTTTCATACGGTCTTGAATTTGAATCTCCGCTCACAAATTCGACGAGTCAACATCGTCGCTCGACAGCGCAATCAATCTTGATCAAGACATCTCCATTGCCCGTGTTCCCCTTGACTGCAGGGCTGGAAAATTTCTGGGGCTGTCCTGTCTGAGAACGAAAGGTAGGATCTCTCATCCAACACTGTTCCTTTGCTTAACTGACATGTCCAAGTTGTCAGAACAATGTGCACAGAATCCCGACAGCAGTCTCAAAGATCCAAAGGATATCCAGTGGTTCAACGATCCAGATGATGCTCAACCCCTCCCTAACCCCACTGCTCCAGCCCGGCCTCCAAGTCTAGGCCGAGGTCGTTGCTGTTATGATCGCTGCGATCGCTAGTCCAAACGTGGACTTAGCAACAACCATTTCTTATTTATTTCCTCTACACGCGTTCGACACGCCTTCTATGCATTCCCGCCACCTCGCTTCTATGCACACATGCCTATTTCATTACCCACATCCATGCTTCTCGATCACATTGCATACACGATGCAACCTCATGTTATACATGCATACAACGCATGTTCCACTTCTAACACGCACAAACTGCATGCTGGCACAGCTATACATGCTTACGACGCATGTCCGCTACATGCACTTCCCTCATGTTCTCCAATACTTACCATATGTAGTAGTAGCACTGCTTGGTCCGTGCACTCATGTATACCGTATATAAACCCCAATAGATGCCCGGAGAACACTAGTCTTGTTCTCTTGGTCTTTCCCCCTAAAGGATATACCAGCTCCCGACTCACTGCGTCTTCAGTCCTCTGTTCACTTTGCAAGCAACCTATAGAACATTTAGGCTTCTCTTAACTGAGAGTCCTTTAAGGGTTGTTTCAGTCGCAACAAGACCACCAACCGATTCTTGGATGCTGTTGCTCGTGAGCAACTGGGCTCTGACCAAGAACTCAATAATTTTACTATCCAACCACGTAAGCCCAAGCGTGCTGCTCGGGCCTCGAACACTGGCGTCTCCGGTAGTGCTGCTTGCTCACTACCTCTCACTTCAAGTAATCCATTCGAGGTGCTCCCGGTTGAGGAGTCTTCGGACGCTGATGAAGATGATGGGAGCTTCAAATCAGATTGTTGCTCTGAATCAGGTAGCAATTCCAGTGATGATTCTACACCTGAGTTGGCACAGATTTCCAACGATGAGGTATATGCTCGGCGTTTTTTGGGCTCTCATAACCTTAAGTACTTACCCACTATTTTTGCAGCTTGCCAATGCTCTGCCAAGGAAAACAGTCGTCGATCTCAGCTGCAGTAACCATAAGCAACTTCGCAAGACGGGCATGCACAAACGCAAGACTACTAAGGGTCAGTCTGGGCCATCAACCTCAAAACGTGCTCGCACCATGACAAATGAGACTCCCGATGAGGGTGCATCTGTGCCAGGCACCAGTGGTCTCAGCTGCAACTCGTCTCTGATGTCAATTGAGTCTCTGGTTCGGAAGGTAATCAACATAGTTCGTCACTCATTTAATTTGTTTGACTTGCATGTACAGCCAGCAGGAACACGGAACCCAATATACCACTTCTATGAGTCTGTCTCCACGAACTCACGTGGAGCAGTTGGTAACTCTGGCGACAGGCACTACAAGTGCTATCACGGAAATCGCAAGGTTATCACGGTAACTCATGCCATGAAGTATAGCGTGAATGGTAAGCAACCTCTCCTTTTTCATACAGATATGTTCTCAAATATCCATTACAGGCTTAGTTGGACATCTTAAGATGCACTTTCAAGCCATGTACAGGCTCTATGTTATTTTGAAGGATCGTAATGAGCCTCCCACTCCTGACGATCTCGCAATCGCCTCTGCGAAAAAAGTCTTGGATGCAGAGGCGGCCAATGCCTATCTTGGACGAGTAGAGGCAACATCTGCAAACTTGTTATCCATGTTTGCAAGGCAGTCACACGAGAATGCGGCAAGTATAATCTATTCTGGTTTTGCTCCACACTATCCTAAACTGACTGTATGACCAGGAAAAAGCCTTCGACACTGAGACTTTCAAGAGATATGTAGCGGAATGGGTCGTTGCCTGTGATCAGCCATTCGACGAGGTTGACAGGCCTGAGTTCCGCCGCCTTCTGGAGTATACACACATGGGTTCAAAGCCACTTGACATCCCACGTCGAGGCGCTTTAAAGAATTGTATCATGAAAATGGGTGAGGACACTGTCAAGGATATTAAGAAGATGGTCAAGGTACGATGCATGCTGCAATAGTAGCAGTTTTTAATTGTTCTGTTCCAGGAACTTGATTCGAAAGTGAGCCTATCTCTCAATGCATGGACTCCAAGCAATGGTCACGCGTTGTTGTTCTTACAGGATATAGAGTGCTAGATTTGCTAGGGGAAAATCCTATGCAATCAATCCTCCAGGCCCAATCTAGTTATAAGCTGGTGATAGGACAACTCTATCTACCAGATCAAACAGAAGATAGTATATAAAAAAGGGAAAACTTGTCTACTGAATGAGTGGGAAACTTAACTAATTGGATCCCTGGTTGTTCTTCCTTTCCTGATGTTTAGTCAAGGGTAAAAGGGTTGGCTTCGTTCCTAGCTAATATAGGTTCTAGAGATATAAGGAATATGTAGACAATTCCTATTGTTACTGGCTAATGGGTTGCTAGAGTTACTAGCGATAGATACGTACTGAATCGTATTCTAGTTGTGTAAGGATTCTTAAAGCTAATGGTTTAGCTGTTAAGGGTGTGAATAGACTACCTTGTATAGTAGTATATGGGTGTGCTAATATGAGTTGTTTGGTTATGTGTACCAAATTATAGGCTTTGGTGTGTATATATGCCTATTTGAAGAGTAGCTAGATTCCTGGGAATCTGTGGTGGCTGTGTATGATGTAATGTGTAGGATATTTCCTAAAGGGGTCACTCAGTTCTCACACAATATGGGTTGTTTACAACCTTATTTATTGGGAAACTGGAGTGGAATGTAAGTCAGCAAGATCTCTGTGTGTAGCAGGTACTAAGTATTCCTAAACTAGATTTGCTTAGGTTACGATTGGCAGTGTATTTGCCCACTTAGTAATAGCTTATGTAAGAGTAGCTGTGTTAGCTGCCTCTTTTGGTAGTGTTTTCTGCTAAGTACTAGCTACCAAGTATGTAGAGATTTAGAACTCTAAGGGTCACTTGGGACTTTCTTAGATTCTGAGATACCAGATATGAGATCCTCTGATAATAAGATAATCAGATAATGGGATGATCTTTCACTGCAAAATTCCACTCCTTATATACCTTTTTTACATGTGGCTATGCTTCTACATTTAGCAGCTTTGAGGCTATGTTCTGAGTCATTTTGCTTGCCAAGAATGAATATGATTGGATGGGTAGGATATGTGACTAGGAATAGTGGTAGCAAGACTGACTTGACATGACTCATGTGTGACTCATGTTGACTCATTATGACTCATCTTGACTCAGGTATGCCTATGCTATGAGCTTCAACACTCATGACTCATGTTGAGTCAGTATGACTTGTGTTGACTCAGTATGACTCATGTTGACTCAGGTGTGATCCTATTCACTTTTCTGAGGTATGACTCACACTGACTCATGCAGGGCTATGCTATGAGTTACAGAAACCTTGCACAGGTTAATGGCTGTACATTCTATTTAGAATGTTCTATGAAAGTGAGACTCACTGCTGTGCTTGAATGGCAATTTGGGTAGCATCCTAAGCAGGCAAGTGATCATGTGATATATGGGCTGTGCAGGTCAAGCTGTGTAGTACATGATTAGATAATCTAACTAAGGGCTAATTGTCTATTGAGAAGTAATTAGAGTAATAGTGTTTTGAGTACACTATGGTAATATGGGTATGTTACTAGAGATTTGTGAATATCTCTGTAAGGAATAAAGCAAACATGATGAAATTTGGAGGGTAGGTAGTTTAGATAGTAAGCTACCTCTACTGTGCATATTAGGATTTTCTAGCTGTGGGTTAGGCTAGAATATTGGGAGAGAGTTATACTCATGATCTCAGCACGTAATGGATTGCGTGCAGGTCAGCGTTCTTGGCAATCGTCATGCACTGGATCAATGACGACTGGAAGCTTGGTATGTGATCTTCCTGATACTCGATGCTTGCCAGTATTCACTCAACAATCTTGATGATTGCAGAGGAGTTACTTATTGACTTCCGTGAGCTGGTCAGGAAACATTCAGGCGAGAATTTGGCCCATGCTGTCTATGACACTCTCAATCTTTATGGTCTCAAGGGTCACGTAATTGCCATCAATGCAGACAATGCCTCAAACAATGACACCATGGTCGAACACCTCGCGACATTGCTGCGGCAGGATTTTATTGAGTTTAGTCCATTGCATGCCCGGATGCGGTGCATGCCTCATACAGTTCATTTGGCAGCATTGGAGGTATGTCAATGCCAGATTGATGTTTTCTACTCGTAAATTAATCAGATCCGCCGGCTTAGCTTTTGAAAGCAATCGGTGTGGTCAAAGACAACAAGAAGGATACTTATCAGGACTCCATCACTATCCCATTGAACAGGGAGCATGATGATGATGCTGGCGGTGATGTAGATGGGTTCGAAGAGGACTCAGGTGTAGTAGCTAGCGAGGCTCCTCTCAGTGGAGTCTTGACTGCAATACCAAAAGTAGGTTTCATTTCTTAGAGTTCGTCTGTTGGATTTTGAACTGACATCCACCCATTGAATTTAGCTCAGAAGTATCATCTGGTGTGTGCATTCAAGCCCCCAGCGACGGGAGGCATGGTTAGAGGAAGCCAATGCCTCCTTACAAAAAATGGCCACAGTAGCCGGTGTTGTCCTAGGACGTCATGCTACAATGCTCATTCTCAACGTAATGACACAGTGGTCCTCTACCCATCAGATGCTCCGTAAGGTTTTATCTAGTATTAGAATTGTTCCACGCAATACTAATGTCATTGTCAGGTCGTGCTATGGACTATTGTAGTGTCCTAGATGACTTCGTTGCAAAGAATAAGGAACTCCGCAAACATGAGCTTCAAGATGAGGACTGGGAAGCCATAGCACTTGTTGCCCACTGGCTGAAGTCGTTTCGGTCCGCCACCACTCAAATGTCTACAACAAAAGACCCAATGCTGTCTTGGACTCACATGATCTTCCGTGGGTTACAGGATTCCCTTGCTAACTCACTATCATCGCTTCCGAACAACACTCCTGCCTCTCTTCGCCAAGGTCTTCTCAATGCCCATCAAAAACTAAGCGACTACTATGGGAAGTCTGACGCGTCACCATATTATACTTGGGCCTCGCGTACGTTCAGCACTCTATTACAACACAGTACCCCACTAACAAGTTTATTAGTTCTTGATCCCCGAATTTCATATGGCGGCTTTCTCGCAGACTGTGGTGATGACTTGGATGCCTGTGCCCACCTCGAAACCTCCAAAGAATCCCTTCATGCCCATTTCCGTGCCAAGTACGACAAGCCACTTCCGGCCACTTCAGCTCCTGAAAAATCAACCTCTGCAACGAACAGCTCCCCTCAGAAGGTCGATTTCACATCTCGCTACCGAAGCCTTCCTCAGGCATTCACAGACGAGGTCCAAGAGTACTTCAAGCTCCCTCGCGAGAACTTCGACACTTGTGATCCATTGTGATGGTGGGCTGCTCGCTGTTCACAGTTTCCTAACCTCTCTCGTTTTGCGAGAGATATTCTTTTGATTCCCGGTGAGATCACAACTGATTTCTTCTTGTGCCTCCTAATCTCACCCTCTTAGGTTCTGCTGTTGCTGTTGAACTTTTTTTTTTTTTTTTTCAGGAAGCCACAATACGATTTCTCTCCGCTGTGCAAGCCTTAACCCAGAAACAATCTGAACACTGATGCTAGTCAAACAACGGCTTCGTCTTGCACGCACCACTATTCAGCCCCTTTGAGATTGTAGAGTACATGTTCTATGAGTAGTCACCTCTACCTGTACGGCCGTAATAACCCGTATACCGGCCGTAGTGGTTACCGTACCGTACCATTGAAGGGACTGAAAGTCTAAGTACGGCTCAAGTATGGTACGGTCTGTACCCGTATACTCACCATGCGGGATACGGCCGTAGCCGTATACGGTACGGTTGACAGCCCTAATTGAAGCTGTACTTGACGCAACGTAACCTGATTGAAATTGGCCAAAATTTTGGCCAACCCAAAATCTCGTGGGAAAAAAACTGGGAACATGCTAAATCAATATATTTTCACCCTCTGAGCTCATATCAGGTGTCAGTTTGTCACCAAAAAAATAATTGCAGCTGGTACAAAGATTGTTGTGTTTGCCTGTCCGCAACTGTATATATATGCTATGGATGGAGGTATACTTGTATTATGTTACCTCTAATATTGCCGTGATGAACCTGAAAGGTTTAAGCGAATAAGAGTTGTAGTGCTTCCGGTGCTTCCACACTTTCCCAGGAAGTTCCGGAAGTGGTTCCGATGTTTCCAAGTTCAGAAGAGCGCAGGAATATTCCGGAAGTGGTTCCAGAGGTTCCGAGTTCGGAAGGCATGGGAAAGTTCCAGAAGTGGTTCCAGAATAGGGGCTCTGAGATCAGAACATGGAACAGTCAGAACTGTTGTCATTTGTCAGCACTCACTACAGAGTGACCATATCAGTGAGACCAATGATGTCAAGTATCACCCTGGTGACATCAGCAAATCATACAGTCACTTTACAGAACTTTGTGGCACTTTCGTAGTCATACACATAAAGTAAATTACTGCTTTCAAAGTAGATCTCGAATCTTTAAAGTGGCTTTACAGCCACTTTTGCACTTTCTGTTTGTACACTTTGCTGCCACTTTACAGCTTTGACCAACTAGAATGAAAATTAAATACAATATTTATTGCAAAAACTACAGTAAAAACTACTACAGTATAGTACCCGGCTCACAAGAATGATCGGGCTCAAGAGGATGTGGTGGAGGTGGGATGCGAGCGGTCATGCTCGAATGGACACGGTTGGGTGGGAAACGAGCGGTCGTGCTCGAATGGACATGGTGGAGGTGGGACACGAGCGGTCGCGCTCGAATGGACATGGTGGAGGTGGGACACGAGCGATCACACTCGAATGGACATGGTGGAGGTGGGACACGAGCGATCACACTCGAATGGACATGGTGGAGGTGGGACACGAGCGATCACACTCGAATTGACACGGTCAGGTGGGGGATGAGCGATCAGGCTCAAGAGGACGTGGTGGGGGTGGAAGCAAGCGGTCATGCTCGAATGGACACGGTTGGGTGGGAAACGAGTGGTTGCACTCAAATGGACATGGTGGAGGTGGGACATGAGCGGTCGCACTCGAATTGACACGGCCGGGTGGGGGATGAGCGATCGGGCTCAAGAGGACGTGGTGGGGGTGGAAGCGAGTGGTCATGCTCAAATGGACACGGTGGAGGTGGGACATGAGCAGTCATGCTCGAATTGACACAGTTGGGTCAGAAATGGGTGGTCGCGCTCGAATGGACACGGCCGGGTGGGGGATGAGCGATCAGGCTCAAGAGGACATGGTGGGGGTGGAAGCGAGCGGTCATGCTCGAATGGACACGGTTGGGTGGGAAACGAGCGGTTGCGCTCGAATTGACACGGTTGGGTGGGGGATGAGCATTGGGCTCAAGATGTTGTGGTGGAGATGGGATGCGAGCGGTCGTGCTTGAATGGGTTGTTGACGCGGAAGTGCGGTGGTGGTCACTGGTGACTCGGTGGCATCATCACTGTCGTCGTTGACGTAGGGGCGTGGTGATGGTGGCACAGCGGTGTTGTTGTCATTGTTGCCATCTTGATGGTGAACGTTGAGCACTGAGCGCTGAACAACAACGGTGATACTAATATCAAAGACCCGGCGGGTATCGAAATTTTTTACCAAGTCCATTGTCTGTGACGCTATGCTGTCACAGTGTCACTTGGTCGGAGTGTGATACTTTAGCGCTTTACGGCTTTGACAGCTTTAGCTCACAAAATTACTTAATGAATTTGTCAAAGTGCCTTAAAGTAATGTAAAGTGATGTGAGGATTTGCTGATGGAACCAGGGTACAACATCAAATCGTGTATCAATCATAGTATGATTCTCAGAAAACCATAAATCACGAAGCTAGTGCAGGTGTGGTTAGGATCTGGGCAATCAAAAAGATAAAGGACATCGCGCACTTGGTTAGCCTTGGCAAAGAAGGTATCTGTAAGTGCTTGAATCTGTGTTGGGCCGAATGCAGGGTTCTGAGGAAGGTTCACTAATCAGGTTGACTGCATTTTTCTAGGCGTTTCGATTACCATTATACGTCTCTGGTCACGAAAGTTTCAGTCAGCGTCGCCTTAAAGAGGATTCATGTAAACCTGCTGACGGTGCTGCGTGCCTTCCACAACGAGTAGTCCTATCATGTCGGTGGTCAGTGTGCATCGGCTAAGACGACGCGATGATCTCACCTTCCCCGAAAATCTGTCCCAAGGCAGTTCTGGCGTCAGGTGCCTTCTGGCAAACGTCAGTATGAGTAAGAATATGGTGGACGGCCCGTTTGTCCAGGGTGAACAACTGGTTGTTCTAACTTGAAGTGATCAGCATGGTGAGGTCAACAAATCAGTTTACTGTCTGTGATTGGAAGAATAGAAACAAACGTTGAAGAGCCCACTGAACCTCAACGTGTCGCCGTGCTCTTTTACCCACGTTTCGATGGGCATACTGTCTTCCTAAAACTGGGTATATATCATCTGGTACGGACATGCATAGGACGGTAAATGACGCAACGTCGTTCAAGAACTTGCCCAAATTTCCTAGAATCCAGCTTGTCCTTTTCAGTCCCCATGGAAGATCTGTATGGACGATAACACACAAGTCGGAGGACTTTCCAGAGTGAATAAATAATCGCCGAGGCGAATGCAGAAAACAACAGCTTTCCAACTGGGAACATGCTCGAACCTGTCGCTGCCGCTGTCGTAGAGGGTTCTGGTCCAGTTGACATTCCCCCGGAAATCACATTTATAGGCCACTCTGGGGGACCGCTAGACCACTCGGCCCGTGTTCATAATTCGTCCGTTGAAATTGCAAGCGGGAGGACTTTCCCATTCCCCTGGATGTCCTGCGCCGCAGTCTTGCCGCAGCGCGGTCTCCGAGTCTCCGAGAGGTTGCGGCCCGACGTGTGGGCCTCGTTGTCGTGTTTCATTGGAGCTCGTGACCGACTTCCTCTCCCCCTCGAGCTTTAGGCTCTGGGGCTCATGCAACGTCGACGACTTCTTTTGGTATGCGCTAATCGACTTTGTCAGCCCTCGTCGTCGATCGACTGTGCGCCAACGCGCTCCGTCTCTCCCCCTCGATCTCGACACTTTGGGGTTCGCTCGTCGCGTTCGCGGGTCTGTCAGGTGGTGGAGGCGGCTCTGAGTCCTCAGGTACGTCGTCGACATCCGTTCCACAGCGCTGATCGCCTTCGTCAGCTCTCGTCGTCGATCGCTCGTGCGCAGTCGTGCTCATTCTCTCCCTGTCGATTGACATGTCCACCTGGTCCTGCACATTCCGTCGTGCTCTCCTGACCTTGCCGATGCCTGCTCCGCTCTCGCTCCTGCGTGCGGTGCGTTCAATTCGATCGACATGGATACCGCCGCCTGGGTCAACGTGCACATGCACGGGGCATTGTGCTACATCAGGTAGGTCATCGGGCAGTTTGGGGTTCTCCTGCTGAGTTTACTTCCTTCTCTACTTCATCCGCATCCTTCGCGTCGTCCCTCGACTCAGTTTGTAGGTCCTCACCACCACTCGCCTCGACCGCCTCACCTGGCGCAGTCCCATCACATCGCGTATCGACGACTTGCGTATGGGCTATCGGATGCCCTCGGCGTCGTCTTGGATCATCTATGATGCCCTGCGACTCGTCATTGTCAGTGCGGTCGGTCGTCACTCGACCATCCCGCTGACTGGCTGGGGTAGACGTGGGGAGTGTGGTCGAGCTTCGCTCGCCGCGTTCTCCGCTCCATGAGCCTTGGTGCTCGCTCCTCGACCCTCTTCGTTGGTCGTCGTGACCTCGCGGTGGTCGTCGCGGTTTGGCTCATCTCCGGCGTCGCTCGTCTTCACCGTCCATTCCCCGCGAGCGTGCTCTGGGTGGTCCCCGTGCGGTGGCGTCTGCGTCTGCGGCTGCTGCGGTCATCGCAGTGGGCCCGCCCCCAGCTCAGACACTGCACGCAAACGAACCGCGCAGAAACGGCCATGAGCTAGCGGCCCAGGGCGATGACATCGACACCGACAAACGACAAGCGCATGCCAAGTGCATCGACAGTCGAACGGTCTGGCGGTGGGATCGTAAAGAGATGCATAAGTCGTACTAGCTGTGACCTACTTCGATTCTCTTGGTCTCGAGCGATGCTGTAGGCAATATTAGGAGAACAGGAATACAAGAGAAATTTACAACTCACGCTGAAGTTCCCGAGGGTCAATATGATCACATTCGACTCCATACGCAGATCGAACCATGCGGACGTTTTCTAGTCCTGGAACTGTACGCATCATAGGGTCTTGTAGCTCTTCTGGCATAGAACATGATGAGCCATTAGGATATATCAGGTTTACAAAGAGGTTAGCGTGAGATCCACTGACGGGTAAATCAATGCTAACCGGAATCGTAACCCTCAGGTTCCTACCGCACTTTATGACAACCCTTGTCTCTAAATCGAGTGACCTTCAAGGCCTCGAGAGAAGGGCAATAACGTGGACCTGAGAAACTGCGGTTAAAGGATGGTAATATTTAATGTATGAATACTCTTACCCTTGTTAGCTTCTTGGATGTGAACGCTTAGATGCATGCTCTGCTCATCAGTTCATGAGTTCCGGGAGTGGTACAGGTCATATAACACATAATCTGGTTGTGCTACAAGCAAGCCGGAGATGAAACCCCGAACCATGCAGCACCTACGAGAGAACCTACCCCATTATCTACTTTATAATTTAGAAATGAGAATGGATGTGGCGGATCGTCGCCTTCTTGTTTTTGTCCAGCCGTGCAAGAGTGCCAGTCTGCAAACGCCCAAGTGGGAAGCCAGCTGCACGCAACGACGCGGACAGGCCAAATGCCTGTACTTCGTTGAATCTACCAGCTGGGAAACGCTTCATTCCTGCACAATATCGGTACCTGGAGGTCATTACAACTCAGAGTACGCACCGATTTGTATCTCGCCAGACAGGAACGTCCCGGTGCAAATGATGACCTGAGAGCATGGGATTACATCTCCAGTTCCTATGATATCACGATTAGCATGCGCTTCTATAGGCGTACTGGTTATTAACCCAACCGAACACCTGTCACTGTACCCCAAATCGAATGGTTGGAGCTGGACGAAGCCATTTGATGGTCAAATACAAGATCAGACACGCTAGCAGCGCGGACGTCCAGATTAGGATAGTTGAATATAATATCTTGCATGTGCCGCTTGTACAATTTGCGGTCGACTTGTGCCCGCGGACCCTTGAAGACTCGGTGTGTTCACGAAAGGTCGCTCGCACGTACCCAAACTGTCGATCCCTTGGACCTGTTCAGCATGTGGAACTGTATCGCCGCCTTGTCTGGTGCAAGATTAACAGTCAAGACAGATGAAAACGTCCAAGCTATCACGCACCATCAGACTAGGAGGAAAGCAGGAGTGCGACGCGTAGGTACACGATGTCCATAAAAGGTAAGGTAAGGTAACTACATCAGTAATATCGTCGTGGCCTTATCCGGCCTTATTTGCACTTTTTCGGCACTTTTTCGGTTTGCAGAAAAGGGCTGCACAAGTGGAATAAGGCCACTTGTTTTCTTAAACTCGACTTGTACATCACTTTTACCACACTTTTTCACACTTAGGATGGGCCACTTTAATGGGAAAAAGTGGAAAAAGTGGCACAAGTGCCAAGTCCATCAGAAAAGTATATTAGGTACGAAAAGAGGCAGTTAGAGTAGTAGTCAAACCCGTTACGGGTATCGAACGAGTACAGATTTTTGTACCCATGGGTATACCTGCAGGTGACTGAGTGAACAAGGGTGGACGAGATAGCACGGAGGTAGACGTCTGCATGCGTGCTCGTGCGCTCGGCGAAGGTGCGTCATCCTCGTTGTGTTGTCGTGTTCTCACCGTCAGCAGGTTGTTGCGTCAGCATCCTCATTGTCGTTGTTGTTGAGTGAGGACAAAGAAGAGGGAAGCCTCGTCCTCGTCGTGACGTTGCATCCTCGTCGTCAGCGTATCGGCGCATCGTTTCATCGTCGTGAGAAGAAGGGGTAGCCTTGTCTTCATTGTCGTTGTTGCAACAGCGCCAGTGGGGACGTCATCGTGTCATTGTCGTCCCAAGGTGGATGTGGTGAGTGTGGTGACTGGCGAGGGCGAGGTACTGTAGTTGTCATCGTTGTCGTTGTCGTTGTGAGGTGGAGGAGGTAAGGAACTGTCGGTCAGCTTTTCAACAGTGGTCACGTGATTTTTTGCGCGCAAAAAATTCGCAAAGTCCGAACTTCCTGTTCCTTGTCTCGAGGACTTGTCCTGGTCCATGCACATACCCAGCATCCCGGCACACGCACCCACACACTCGCCACCTGTCGCACCCACCAAGACACGAAATGGGAACGTGTCAGACGACCACAACCAAAATGGCCACATGCACTTGTCGCGCGCACTTGCCCTCACATGCAAACACAAACAGGAATGCGTTGTCAGCATTCCTGTTCGTGTTCACATGTGAGTGTTGCCCCCGCCCTCACCTTTCTTTCGCCGACGCTGCCGCTGCCGCAGCACCGCTGTGGGAACACGAACAGGAACTTGACCTCGTCCGGACTCAAACCTCTCGGTTTTCGATTTATGATATTATTGCAAGGGTGATTTGCATGACTGGAATTCCCGGGATCACAGGTCGCACCATGATGGACACTTAGCATCGCATTTTTTAATCCTACTAGTACAGTGTAGTAACTATTGTACTTATCCTACTTAGTTTACTTTTTTCAATTGTGACACTTATCTAAATCGTCCTTAGTACACTTTTGCTAATTTAGTTACTTTCGGCACTTTTGCGTAACGGCCAAGGGCGCCAAGTCCGAATAAGGCCATGACGATATTACTGATGTACCGTAAGAGTGTAATAGAACTTGAATAGAACACGACTGTTCTCCAACATCGGGATCGACGATTGCTATTCCATATGCTAGGTCAAGGGTCGTTCTGATCATTCTATCACCTCGATTCATCATGAACATCCGGGAGCTTCATGCCCGCGATCTTGGGCGCGAGCACGGGAACACCATCGACAGTGGGTTCGACTTCTCAACACCACATGATCGAGCTGGTGGTATGTCGGGGATTTCTTTGCTGAGGCCGGGCAGAACCCGGAATCAGAGCAAGGTGAGGGGGAAGAAGCACCCATGGCAGGCCATTGAATCAGAATAGCATGGACCGGTAGCGCGCTTGCTGGGTATGATGCAAGTTCACTTTGACTCTAGTTGGCCCTCTACTAGCTGATGTACATCTCCCAAGCCTTGAACTTGGCGACGAAACGAATGAGACAGCGTCTTTCAATTTTGTATCAAAAACCATACACAAGTACCAAGACCACCAAACGAATGGAGGCTCAAACATGAATCGACCAACTTTTTCGAAAACAGACAAAAAGAAAACACGGCTAACGTGCGACTCAGATGGTGCCTAGTTGAAGTTCATCGGAGAACACCCGAAGTTGATGAAACCTTTCTGGAACAAGGTTTGAGACGCAACGAGGACGGAGAAAAGGTCCGAGACTTACCTCGGTGTCGTTCGAGCAGCATACAGGCTGTTGCTGGCAGCTGGCAGCCTCCCCCGCCCCATAAATGTTGAAGGGAGTGCAGTCGATACCGACGCTGTCTGCTGGATCGTACGAGTAGGAGAGCATGTCAAGGACGGACGCGATATCAGATGCCTTTCGAGGGTGTAAGCAAGTCGGACCATGAGTGATAATCGATAGGCAAGTAACGGAAACCTACGTTGGTGACACTATTGCAGCACTTGACTGCGCCGGTGTTGCACTCATTGGGGGTGGTGCCGCGGCGGACATGTGTGTGCCGCTCCATGCGCGCGCTGGCGGCGACGGCAATGACAACGGCGAGGAAGGCAGAGATGCGAGGGAACATGGCTAGCTGAAGAGACGAAGGAGGAGTGGGACTGAGCGTGTATCTGGGCGTCGGAGGGGTATTTATGTGGGCACGAAGGTGACGTCGTTGTGCGTTTCTGCGCCATTGGTCCGACGTGTGGAATATTAGTTGGCATTCCCTGCAACTCTCATCATCAGACATGCAAGCTCGTATGACGCAAGGAACTCGTACCTCCACTGATCCGCCGATCGCTGAATAGGCATCAAACAGGCTACTATGACTTTGCGCTTGACGCACTTGAAGAAACACACGCCATGCTCACCGCCGAGGACATTCAGTCCAAAGACTGACGTACCACTGACAGACCAGCACGCATATATGCAGCTCTATACTTTGAACTCACGTCGAGTACAAGCAGAATACCATTTATCGTCTCTAAAGCGTATCCGTCCTCTTGTGTCGAATGCAAGAGCTACTTCGCATACCTGTGCCGCCGAGGCTGGTCAACATACTCCCAGAATGAGGTATTGGATGTCAGCACAAACAATAACGATTAGTACCTTCACATCCGGGGTACATCTTTTTGACCATGGCGACATTTAAAGTTGTCCCAATCTGCCAGATTAGTGGTTGCTTCCGGGAGTGTCTCCATAGCCTTGAGCAGATCAAACCGACATAACCAACTTACTTGATCATTAATCTTTGCTTACATTTAGCGCAAGTATTTCGTCGTCTTTCCGACTAGCATTGACTGGAAATCAAACAGATATCACTTCATTTTCCATCCTACGAACATTTCACGACGTGCTCTTCGAGGAGCCCTGAACTTGTGCCTGAAGCTTTGCCTGCATGACATTAACCAAATAGTTCATGTGGTCTTGCATTTTCTGTATAGGTTTCGCTCGGAGAGTCTCAAGGCTCGTGTGGATAAACTCCACTTTTGCTTATAGTAGCTTGTTGCTTCTGCGCATGTCTGGAACCGATCAACTGCAGGAACACAGCTTTAACTGGCACGCAAATACCTTTTTCACATTGTAGCCTGTGCAGATATCAACGATAACGTGCTCCGTGTCACTTAACTTGCTGGGGACGTAGAGGGAGTTGGTCAAAGGAACCAAGCTGACTGTCATGTCTAAATCATTCACACATCAAACCACAGTTCACTATGCATGAACCAATTCGACACAGTTGCATTCTTGGGCTTAACTTCGCCAACGCTCTCGATGCACGATTTGAATTTCGACTGAGCCTGCTTGAGTTGCACAAGGCCAGGTAATTTAGCTCCTGGTTACGTGTAGGTATGAATTTCAGAATCGGCTCAGCAAACTTGAGAGGAAGGATTCACTTCTTCCAACTGCCGTCGCACGTCAGCGAGATGTTGGATGTCCAAGTCAGCAACGTTGATCTATTGAGGTTAAACGGTTGAGCGAGATGGCTGATTGATTGAACGTACGTGTGATAGTCGTGCCGTGTGTGACCGCTGTTGTGACAATTAGTCCCTGTCAACCCGCTCATACTTCAGTTTTTGTGAAAATGTAGTGAGGAAGACCTTGGATTCTCAGACATTTGGGACTCATTTCTAGAATTCGAGTGACCCACTTAACCTGGTGAGCAATCTCTCGACAGAATAGGGCTCGTGTATTAGGGTCATGACTCGGGCGAAGATTGTCCTCCGTGATGGATCATGGTACAGGGTAATGCATCACCGACATACATTATAAAATTCACTGCCATCATACGCTGATGCATTGCTGATGCATGAACATTTGTGACTTTAATGGACACACAGACTTACAACGTGTCTGTTTTACAGATGTTTCAGTGTATTGTGGCCAGGTTACCAGTATCGCTCGTTCATTTGTGCGGGACCCGTCGAACCACTGCTCGTGACCGAGCCGCATTGTCTGTTTGGAGGATCTAGTGAGACATACTGGTGATCAATCCAGGAAGTGTGGGTTCATACACCCAATGCAGAACAAAAGCCTGAGTCTTGAAAGTGTATATATGAACTTGTCGTAAAAGACGAACAATTCATTCACTCAGAGCATCCCCTCCAATTGAGTGGAACGCACGGTGAGACTTGCCAGCTTGCGCATGAGCAGCTGAGAAAGGAGCTAATTCAACGTATATAGACCGTGAGAGACGTTCCGCCATTGGCATTGCCTCACGACGTCAAGCACAGGCCCCACCGCACGTTGCGTGCTGGCACCAGCAGCCCGCAGTCATCCAGGACCAGAAGATCATGGACAACGTCGACCAGAGAGCGCGCGTACCACAGGACATAGGTATGTTCCAGCTTTCTACAATTGTTTGAACCCTCAGTCCAACAGACGGCATGGGGTCTCTTCCCTAGTTGCGATATTCCATGCTTCTTTCCACCCGACCAAGGGCAACATGGTTGACTGGTGTTTAAAGGCAAGCGACGGTAAGCAGTATCGCCCCATTCCCCCAGCTCGCTCTCAACTGTCCCGTAGATCTACAGCTTGATGGTGTCGAGTTCAGTACGCTTCCCAGCGGTCTTCATCTGGTTGAGCGGGACGTGGTGTATGTCCAACTCCTCTGGCGCTGTTACCCTATATGTTCACCAAAATCACACTCAGTTACTTCACAAAAGACAGTCACCCCGGCGTCTGTGTCTTTCGCCGCCGGCGCACTACGGAACGCGGTCAACGTGGATTCCGACTTTCCTCTCTGGGTATCCTGCTCATAAATTCAACCAGACCAAGACCCTGGAGACACGTAGACGCTCTCAAGACACTCGTTGATGCTATTTATTCGTCCTTGGAAAGCCGAGGCGTGCTTGAGCCCATCGAATCCGATTGGGAGCTTGCGCAAGCTTTCTTCGAGGAACGCAAGGTTCGTCAGGCGGATCTCGGCGGAGCTGGGGGATGGCATGGATGGAGTTATGAATTGGATAATGTGAGACCATACATTCTCTGCTCCCGCCTTGGCGTTCTGATACAACTATCCATCCAGCCCAACATCGAGTATTCCCAATCTAACCCGACTCTCCACCTCCCACACTTGTTGCGCATACTCGGCCCATCTGTGCTCACCCTGTACAAACACGTGCTTGGACGACGGCGGATCCTAATTTATACATTACCACCCGTCGAGGCTGCCTGCATCCTCTGTCAGGTGGCTGCCGACATTTGCTTCGAAGCCCAGATAGATCCTTCCTTGCTCACTTCAGAAGGGACCGAAGATCCCTCATCATGGACCCGCACACGACTCAGGGGAAACTCGAAAGAAGGCATCAAGGTCCTTGGGATGGTCACTCTCAGCGATCTGGACAAGATGCACCACGAAGGAAAAACGGGTCGCGGATGGATCGCATGCACTACGGATGCAATCTTTCTCGAGAAACCGTCATACTATGACCTCGTGATTGACTTGACGACTTCGACACCCTCACGAACGTCGAGACCGATGTTGTATTTGTCTAAGCCGATTCAACAAACGACCGCCAAAGGTCCTACCCATCGTCTTTCTCTTGTACGATTCACCTGGAGTGATGTAAAATTGGTGTGTTCATCTCACTCGCTTTTGTTTCTTGCTTTACTCATTGTCCTCCAGTGGAATGAATTGGACCGAATCCTACGACTAGAAGGAAGCGATTGTTTGTATGAATGCTGTCAGCTTTCTTCTGAGCTTGATCCCAAAGCAAACCGGCTATCCCCGTGGACGGATGCATGGCTACTTTATGAAGATGTTTGCCTCGTTTGTGCTGGCCTCTGGATTGGGTCTTGGCGAGGCGATTCGGCCACATCTTACTCCACAGGGAATGGCTCGATCGCTGATAGAGGAAATATCCAGCTGGACGATGACGACGACCTGAGTCTGGGCGGTGCCTATATGAGGAATCTCGGAATGGGGATTGAAGGGCGACCAAGTCTCAGTTCGGGCCCGAATGTCAAGGGCATGCGGAAGTCGGGCGGGATGTCCTTGGTCAGCGGTCACACTAATGCACCCTCCCAGTCCTCATCTTCCAGTGGCGTTCAACGGCGCCAGGCTTCTTCTAGTTCCGGGTTCACCTCTGTTTCGATGCCGAGGTTGAGTGAGCCCCAATCGGGTGGGGGAATAGACCAAACGCTGCACGAGCGGCGGGAACGACAACTGTTGACAACGCTCGCGTTGCTGCAGACGTTCCACGCCAACTCGTGTTTCCAGCTCTCGCGGTTGGCAAGTTTGATTCCCCAGCCACCCACGACCCTAGTTGATGTCCCTTCGTCTCGGCCATCGCCGGACGTGGAGGTGATTTATGTTACACCCAAAGACATCCTATCGTTCGAACTTGGGCCACTCAGTTCGTTGGACACTCGATACCTTGAGTGGCTCGCGGATGAATACGGAGGGGGCGCCCAGTTCGTCGTCAAGAGAGGGTGGAAGGACCTGTTCGGTGTCTTGTTTGGGTTCGGTTGAGAGCATTCCTATGGTCGTCGCCTGCCAGGGACGACACCGACAGTCCGTGACCTACCCGCTCTGTCCATAGATACGTGCTCGATACCTGGTGTACCTGGACTGTATATATCTATTATGTTTGCTGATGGTGGACGTAAACTACTAAGTATCAGTGACTTCGGCGGTCAATGACTTCGGCAGTCACAGGGTGTCACGATTGGTCACACTCTGTCACACAGGCAAATTTTGTTCCTGTCGAAGTTAGATTATTGTGCTATGTACTTGAAGTACTGCGAGAGCAAGGAAAGCGTTTCCAAATGACATGGTACAGTCGACAGTTGGCAATTACAGCAGCGGTATTAGATGGCAAGAATGCCGGGTAGCTAATGTTAGTATTCATGGACTTGCTCTTCCCTGGCGTCAGGATCTGTTTCTGGATATCTGCCTCGTGTTTTGACCGATGGGTCACCAACTTGCGGTCGCTCATGGTCAAAGTCGAATCTACAATAATGTATGTACCACATGTACGTTTTGAGCTTCGGCGGCTGCAGTGACAGTCTTGTACAGACCATCCGAAAGGCCCTGCAGTGCTGCCTGGATCCGTGCCTCGTACGTTGGATCGGAAGTCGACCGGTGGCTCCCTGTGCGGCCTCGACTCACTATTCGACCTGCGAAGGCGAAGCAGCGGCATCCCCTAGGGGCCCTGACACCGTCGAGACTGCAGCGGACGGACCAGGCTATCTCATCAGCACGTTCGGCAAACCCAGCTACAACGGGTGACACAGAGAGTGACGACGGAGTGTGACTTCGGCGTGTAAACTACTTTTCTCAATAACTTGAAGGTACCGAAGTCGTTGACCCGCCGAAGTCATTGGTGGGGGATAGTATGCCAAAGGCTAGGTATCGATATTCCGGACGTGACAGTGTCCTTTGACACACATTGCTGGTTACCTGTCAAATTTTGCGATGTGGTGAGTAACGACTTTTACGAGCAGACTCTGACGTACCCAGAGAACCCTCGTCGACCGCGTGTTTGCATCGGTCTCACACCGAGTCATCGTGGCTGCAAAAGTTGTTTATGCGCGCGGCGTGACCCGAACGACGGCAATTAATGACAACAACATGCTCATATCCGTCGGATGCGAGGAGGTGGCCCGATCAGTCAGTCGAGAAAATCGAAAACGCACATAGCTACCTTTTTTTGGAGGGTATAGTGTCAAGTAACATGAGGTAATTCCCCTATTTATGCACCGACCAACCAATCAGAGCTCACCAATCGTGCCAAAGACCCGTCGGAAGCGTTACGTGACTAGACTGCTCCACTGATGGGCGGCCTGGGGAATTGCACGGTGGCATGATCATTGTTGTACATATTGGGTTTGAATGCCGTGACGTGAACGTTTCACGATCTATTTCGCTTCGGACCCAGCGAGGACGACTTCGACGAGATCAGGCAAATGATCAGGATCATTGCATTGAATGCCGGGATATAGCTTCCATTTCTTGGAAGTCTGTCCTGGTGAGTATTTATCCGGGACCTTGACCTGACCGCATTTACTCCTGATAGGAATCACACGAGAACGCAACCAAGGGGCAGCCGGCGAGTGAGCACCGACGAGGGAATCAATGGCTTCAATCATATAGAAGCACGCCCGAACAAGCACAAGAAAGCCTTGCGTGAGTTTTGCGCTTCACATCTGAAAGTCGTTCACACAGGGTCCACGTCATGATCTAGTCCCGTCACCAGAAGGCTAGTCATGATCGTGCAGAGACGAAGCCGAATGAAATTTCAAATGCGGCTTGATGGCTGAGGTTCACCGATTAATCGATTACCGTCGGCCGACGGCCCGTTTGAGAACGCAACAAGGGGGAGCGCCGATAACTCAAGTGCGTGTCTGATTGAGGGGTAATTCCTTGCCACTTTTTATTGCTCTCATCGTAGGCACCCTCGACAGGTGCAAGAACACTGGATCGACACCGTTCCCGTGTCGAATCAAGGTGTGGTACGACTGTTGGTGATTAGTCGACGACTTCAGGCGATCAAGGACAGCTTTCCCTGGGTCATGACGTCCCTCTCTCCGGACAATGCGTGGAGAGAGGTGTCTGCGGAAATCAACCTACATGCCAAGATGGAACTTTGATTCTCACCGACGACTCAGGATCGCCAATACTGCACTGAAGGAGGTGATTACTTGGGCGTCGTGCGACCAAGCCAATGGAATGTTACATGCATCACGAGGCTGACCATGTTGATGCCCAAGTTCCCATGGATCCTTTCTTACTGGACGCCTTCATACGACGTGCTTAAAAGTCCTCGGTCTCTGGGAGCAACAAAGCCTACTATCAGGTAACAAGGACTTGATCGAACGAGTCAAGATAGAGAGCACCATCTCCTACATACGGTGTCGCCAATACTCGACTAGACTTGCCAATCAGTATCGAACTTGCATAAATCCTTTTGTCACGTTCTTCATTGGCTAAGATGGATCCAGATTGACGCGACCACACTGACAGCACGACGCTGTCAGGTGTGGTCACTGATTCGGAGTGCCTGACTACACATGTAGAGGCACGCTGATCCCACAGGCGCTAGCCTGTACGAGTAGTAAAAAAAACACATTCGGCTGATCAGTGACCGAAATCGTTTGACAGAAACGACGATCGATCGATCGAGGATGTTCGGAGGTACTCGGGAGTAAACGCGCCAACGTGCACAACCAAACGTTGACGTGTCCTGCCAACGCGTCCGAGGGCAGGTACTGTCACTCTGATCAAACGTGCGTCATGATGCCATGCATCATCGGGTGTCGGCCCCGAGATGATTTTGGAAACTTGATTATACCGAGCGCTCACGCCCTGATGTACTCATGATATCTTCAAGCAGAGAGTCACAGAAAGACCATCCATGATTCATAGGTGTTACAACTGCCAGACGAACGCGTGATGAAACTAGGCGCGCACGAGCTCCCTAGACCGGGATGACACGTTCAAGTTGCAACGTTACTTGAAACGTTCGAATGTCAAGCTCTTATGTAAGCCCTTTCAGCCTTTGCATCCGCGGGGGTCAGATATCGCGTAGGCTACAAAGTGTTGAACGTTTGAAAACGTCACGTTCTTCGGGTTGCTCGAAAACGCGGCATATCGTCCCATGGTGGCGACGACGGTCCGAGATCGATTCAATCTGTCAGATACACCTCCATGTAAGCAGCTCCATGTGATACCCTTAAATTCCACTCTAGCATGCAAGGGGTATACGACCGCAGGTCCTGTATATATACAGGTCTAATAAACGTAGAAAGGGAACGTCGTTTACAAGGATGAACGTTAACCCCCGGCGTGATGATCGTCAGTCATTCAAAGTGTGCATCGTCTACGCAAGGCAAAGGGCAAGGAAAGAAAAAAAAGGTCGTTGCAGTCATGAGATCATCGATGCGATCAAGCACCACCGTTCCGCGCACACGTGCCCAAATCGCATATCGTCCGCCGGCATCATACTCGGACGGCTTTCCAAAACGATGCGTACCTACAACGTTCAACCACGACGCGTCAAAAGGAAGAAAAGACCAAAGATCAACACTACACGCACATGTTGACCATGTCCAACGCAACCTCGGGTCCTTTTCGTATGCTAATCGGCGAGACGACGAACCCGTGCTTCCTAAACCTATATGTATGCGCGCCACATCAGACTGAAGACATCATGACAACACAAACGACGTTCAACTTACACTTCCTGGTACCAAGGCTGTCTCGCCGCCGACCGCCAGAGTACAAACCCGCCAGGCGAAAGCACTCTCGCAAGTTCGGTCACCTCATCGTCAACGTCCTTGGACCCTGGTGCAAACCAATCCAGGTGATCCATGATAACGGCGCGCGTGAGCGAACCCATCGACAGGCCACGGAGGACGCTGATCAAGATTGAGCATATTTCTTACATTGGACAAACATGACCACGCTTACTTGACGATCGAATCGGTGTGTAAACGGAACGCGTCTGTTGCCCTGGCGTTATCGGATCTAAGCTTGTCGAACCCTGCTCGAGTGAGATAAGACGGACACGAGGCGGGAGTATAATGACCGGTAAGGCACTAAGTAAAATGCATGAGAAAACGCAAACACGAGTCCCTCGGAAACGCACCAACGGGTAAAAGTAAGCGCCATCTTTAAATAAATACGTCGAAGGGACGGGGTCCAACGTATCGCTAAGGAATTCATACATGGTGCCTTCATTCAACAACATCTTGCGTTGGTTGAGCGGGACACCAAGAGCGTTCCAACAGAACAACGGGCTTTTCAGGAACATAACGACCAGCGGGTTTAGAAGCACGGGCATTAGCTTCTCCTTCCATATCTTCACTTGCTCCTCTGTCGTAGAGACGTTGCAAATATCCTCCGTATCCTTGGTCACCCCGGTGAGGGCAAAGATGATTTGAGCGAAACGGATCGCCAAGCCACTGTAACCGTTCATGTAAAAGGCGTTTGAGAACGCCTTGTCGTTGATACGCCAGAATTGGTAGGCAATGGAAGAGAGGTACGGGGAGATCTTGGAATCCAGCAGCTCGCGAAATTGGGGGTGCTGGCCTGCCCCAAACAAGGCGAAATAGTTGTCGAAATTCAGGGTGAGCAGGGCTGCGAGTTTCAGCTCCAGGAGATGGCCTTGACTGGATTACAGGGTTAGAAAGACGTATGTTACCAACAACAGTAATCGCGTTACCATGGGTTCATGTCCACACAATGTATCTGACGGGAATAGTGTAAGCGTAAACGAAGAGATACTGGCACCTCCACTTACCCTCCGAGGCCGGGCCGCAATGGCATAGTGCAACGCATTATCGCCCGCAGATGTGATGACGAGCATAGAATCATCGGGACCCAAGTTCAAATGCTTCATGTCCTCAAATGGGTCCTCCTAAATCTAGGTGAGACTTCATTCCGCCCCAAGACATCATAACAGAAAATTCACCCATGTAAACGAGTAAATGAACGTCCTAAATTCTTTGTGCACAGGTTGTTCATAGTACGGTAATCTCCAAGGCTGAAAGAGCTTTACAGTCAACGCAAAACAGCCGACGACAAGAAGTCACCCACATTTCCAACGTGGTAATGGAACGAGCTCAAGGGAGGTGTGATGCTGATCGTCGAATGCGCCGGTACTGGTTGTTCGACCTCCACGAGTGGTTTGCCTATATCAAGTAGAGGAATGGATTTCGAGTCTTTGATAACGCTCAACGACGCAGGGGAGCAGTTTCCGATCATATTTCCACTCTCCACTTCGAACGCATGGCAGAAACGAGATACGTCGCAGGATCGCGAACGACCAAGCCAGATGTAGTAAGGGCTGCAGAGCGTTGAGAGCAAGGTAACGTGGACACGCGAATGCAACACTCACATGCGCACGATGAATGGAATAATGAAACGGTTCCTGCCATTGTACGTCTTGACCTGGCGATAGACATGAGGAGACCTCGATGCCGAGCATGAAAACTTGCTGGACGTACCGTGCCAAACTTGTACTCGAGGTAGTCGCGTCGGTGAGGTGACAATGACACGTGATCAAAGTCGAACCATATTTGCCAGAACCAACGGCTGAGCCAACCACATTCCTTGCTGGTGCCCCCAATGGCTTTCTCGTGGAGCGACGGCTGGCGTCCCGAAGTGTAAAAGTCAACGACACCAAGCAAGCCCGTCTCTGGAGAGAGGACGTAGTCGATGCGATCGAGCAGCGAATAAAAATTTGGAATCTAGAAGAGGTATGAACACTGGATGAACGAGAGGAGAGAAGTACTCACCATGGAGAGCGAGTAGCTGAGGGTGATGAAGTTGACGCTGCCTTTGGGATCAGTCGTGGACCACTCTGGGAGAGAGAACTCTGTCGCATCCTGGCACAGGACAGTGATGTTACGCCATCCCTTGCGAGCGAAGCGCTTCCGAGCAACATCCAAGAGAGGTTCACAGAGATCGATGAGGTAGACAGCGTCAAACTGAGCGATGGGAAAGTGCTTGTCCATGAGCTCGATGTTATGACCTACTTGTGATTAGTCCTGGCACGACGGAAAAGGAATGAAGGGGAGCGCACCAGTACCACCGCCAATATCGATCCAGACGAGCCTCTGAGAAGGATTCTTGGCACGAAGAGTGCGAAGATGGCTGACTGAGAGCTTTAGCATGGTGTTGCGGCCGCGGAGCAGGCCACTCCGAGTCCTGTCATACACGTCCGCTTGGCCCTTGTAAAACTGTGGTCCACACGGCGATGAGGAAGTGTGGAAAGAAGTGAGATGGGAGAGGAGGGACCTTGTCTAGACGTGTACGCTGATCCGTCGCGCCGAGTGGGCGTATAAAGCAGTGCCATATAAACTTGAGACGGGGTACTAACGCGTCACTGAGTGCGACGGCGACGGCGAGGAGGGACCCAGCAAGGATGAGACATGCTGCGACCGTGGACGATCCAGTATAGTATACGAGGCTGTCGCCCAGATACCTGAGAAGAGAATGAGATGGACAAGGATGCCAAGTGTGGGACTGACCGTCGATTGATGTACACGAGGAGGCCAGCGACCAAGAGGAGGCGGCGAAGGGAGAGGATCTGGAGCATTGTTTGGCGGGGGCGTGCCAGCTCAAGCCTGGCTGGGTCTTATAGAAAATCCCATCGGTTTACGTGGTTATCATTGATTCTCGTTATGTAGCGGTGTTCGCGGGAGGCCAATCGCATGGCCCATATGCACACGCACCTCGACGCAGCTACGAACGTGCGACTGGAACCTGCCTCGAGATTGAGTCGCAGGGTTGTTGTCATTTGGGGCGGGAGAAGGCGGAAGAGCTCACCATTCGCGGACACAAGCCGTCGTCGTCGTCGTCGATCAGATAACGAGCTCGGGCTCTATTCGCCTCGGTCGATTATCGCCAGATCTATTATCGCACTCAGTCTTGACAACTACAAAAGACGGTTAGCCGTGCGGTAACCTCTTGTTTCTCATTTCTTTCAATCAGCGTTGCCTCGTGTGATTCGTGCGTTTACTTCATGCCACACTACCTCCAGCGAAAATACGTCGACCTCATCCGTCAAGTATCCTCGAAATGGGTCAACTGGGATCCACCCATCCCTGTCGAGGTTCGCCGTGTTTCCATATCACTCGCATTCGATCTGACACCATGGTCGCCATGGACAGGTTGGGGCATACGGTGAAGTCGAATATGAAACGGGAGAATTGAGGGTCGATGGGAACATCTATGATCCCGAATTCCAGCAGGAACTCAACAGACTTAACCTGGCCATTCACATGGCGGATCACCCACCACAGGAAGGTGGCGTCGAAGAAGACTTTATCATTGCCTCCAAGGGCGCAACACGGGTGGACTTGAATCTGGGACCAGAAGTGTGGGTGTCGTCATTCATTTATTCACATATCCATATCCCATCTGATCGCATCGTACGATCCAGTGGCGTCGCAGGGCTCGCGACTGCATCCATCAAGGGACAATGGCAATTCGAACGCGGAAAACGAGATGCTCTCTTGATCATGTACTGCCCTCGTCTCAGATTCCTCCGCGCAACGTCGTCCTCGATACCCTCTACAAAGTACCCAAGCTCAAGGACAAGTGGCTTGTCACTAGCATTCACATTTGCCCCGCATTTTCCATGTACCTATCCAACAAATGTAAGCGTCGCCTTGTGCACCTCTCTCCCGTGTGTATCGTCGTTGACCCCACACAGCTGGCGAAAAGGTCTCTCTTGCCCTCGCAGGACAAGTACCTGTGGCTGCCGCAGCGGGCGTCACCGCCGGCGCAGAAGCCGGCATCGGCTGGTGGGCCGACACTCATGCCGACCTCCTCCGCAAAGCGTGCGACAAGGCCGGCAACTACTGCTACACCCCGCTCTACACGATGAAACGTCGGATCGGATGGGCTCAGAGGCTGTTCCGCCAGGACGAGGAAGAGCCCGCGACTGGAGACAACTTGTGCGTGACCTATTTATTTTTCTCTCTTTGGACGTGCGATCGGGACTGATGGGTGGGCATAGGTGGGACGACGCGATCCCACCGTGGGATCCGCTTAATGAAGACGGCGAAGAAGATTCACTAGAGGTGGTAAGTGTGCTTTGGTTACCCTGGTTGCGAGTCTGACAGTTCGGCGTTGGCAGCAAACGACGGAGGACGCGGATGAATTCTAACGAACTGGCACTCGATCAGACAATACTCACAAGCAGACTGTGGCATTTACCTCACACCATATATACCTGTATCATACGGATAGTTGAAATGAATCTAACGATCTAACGGTTGAATGACTTAAATATATACCCTCGATTAAGGCAATGATAATGCAGCCATTACTGGCGCACATCGACCAAGTTACAAAAGTTAAGTGGGAATAGAGAACGAAGCAGCAGACGGAAAGCGCAAACGAGAGCACGATCGCGTACGAGCTGGACAAGTTATGTAGACAATCGGCTACGCATAGAGTAGAGGGGGCCAGCAGTGGCAAATGCTCAAAAGTAGTACATGTACACAGAAATATGCGATGACGCTCAGGAGCGGTTTGTATTCTACAGGGGTCGACGATATCCACTGTAACGTGAATGACGCAGAAACGAACGACGAACGAACGAACGATCTATTGAAACAAAGGTAACCGAAAACCATAAGACACATTGTGCAAACCAAAAGAAAGCGGGTAACGCGAAGAATACAATCTATGGCGTGCATTCGGGAGGTTAGAGATGTTATGCTGAAGTGTTGGGGCTGCTACCGGGTTCTGCTGGTGGCTCCGTTGGCTTTTCTGGACGCTCGGTGATGGTAGCGGATGGGGCACTCGCGCCTGGCGGTGGGGGTCCTTGTGGCGGGTAATTGCCGTAACCCTGCCATGTTCCAGGGTACCCACCGTACGGAGGGTGCGGTGGCGGTGGATAGTACGGATAGAAACCCTGGGGCTGAGCAGGGACGAGAGGCTGTTGCTGAGGGTCGGCGGGAGGTGGATTATTGTAACCTGGGTACCCGTATGGCTGGGGTGCGGGTGGACCTTGGTGCGGGTGCGGCGTGCTTGGAGACGTACTGGGATAAGGTGAGCCGACATACGAGGGTGAAGATGGAACTGCAGACCCAGGAGGACCATAGTAATTTGGCGGGAGTGGATAAGGAGTATAAGGGTGTGGCGGGATGTTTGATACAGGCGATTGGTCGGGGTAGCCGTGTGGTGCAGGGGGTGGGCCAGCTTGGGAGGATGTGGGGGTGGCGGGGGAAGGGAGCGTATTTCCCTGGCGATCAGTGGGAGAGGTGGATTCGGACTGGTTGGTCTTGCCTTTCCGCCTCTTGCCGCCGTAGGGATTGAAGCGACCACGCTTGCCGTCCGAGACGCGGCCATCTGTGAGGAGAGGAAGGCCAGAAGACAATGGACCGGTCAGCATAGATGGTGATGACTCGATGTCGTCTGCTTCGCCACGATAACGGGGTATGCCATCGACGCCTATTTCGACCTTTGGCGGGTTGCGAAAGTGAGTCTTGTCAAGGTACTCTGGACTGATGTCGAGGGAGGCGAGCTCGGGCAGCGAGGAGGGGGAACGAAGACGGCCCTGTTCGACGTCTTCTATTTTGTAGTAAGAGATGAGGTGCTGAGACACACCGCCTATGGTGAGGGAGAATGTCTGGCGGGGGAAGCGTGAGAAAGTTAGCATGGTGGGGGGGAGGCAACGAGGACCGACCTTTTTCATGAGGCCGTCAGATTTGAACTTGTAACTATTGGTGAGGCTGCCGACGAGGACACGTTCGCGCTGTCTGTCCAAGCCAGTGGAGCCTGATTCGCCTTTGGGTCGGCTGAGTGATTGGCCCTCGAGGCGCGCGCCGTCCACGTTGTATTGCGAGTGCTCGTTGACGGTCTCTGGGGGGTCTACACGGACGCCCCTGTGGCCTGCACCGCGCTTGTCTGTTTCGCGGTAGAGGAGAAAGTTTCCGAGGATGCGAGAGGGGCTCCAGAAGAAGCCGTCTGTCCAGCGCTTGATGCCACTTTCATCCTCATCGAAGACGAACACGGAGCCAGAGGTGATCATTTTTCGTTCCGAGTCGACAAGACGACGAGTTACCCTTGGGATGAGGCCGCGACGGGCAGCTTCGAGGATGAGGAGGGCATCGCCGGTTGTCTCTATCCAGCCGGACCAGGGTGGTTCTGTCCATGTTGAGGTTGGTTGCTGCTGGGTGTTTGAGGAGTTGTTTGAGGGAGAGTTTGTGGACATCTGATATGCTGCATGATGGTGATGGAGATGAAGCAAGAAGGATCAGCCACTTTGAATCAAAGTTTGCGGGTCAGCCAGACAAGGTTGACTCACCGAGCAGGTAGATTTGCGAGTCGGAGGCGTGAACGTGCTCAAATTAGTATCCAGACACACATTACACGCCACACTTGTGCCATAACCGCTGGCAATGGGTCCGTGCGCGCACAACTCACTCAATCCCATCCGCGACACTCCAGCACTCTTGACCACTGCACCGTCCAGCGTGTTCACCAGCGCTTAGTCATTCTGACCACGCTCTACCTGCGAAAATGCGTTGGCAGGGCAAGACACCGCTACTCATTCCTCATGGTCTGTGTCGACTTTTTCTCACTCTTTATCAGTCCGCTGGCACGGCTCTAGAACCGCTCCTTGCGCTGACTTGTCTGCCATTCTTCTCGGACTTGTTGACGATGAATTCGTCCCTAAAATGGGGCTACAGTATTGACCTTCTCCGCGGTCTAGACAGCCCGCACTTGATCTCGGGAATTATACGACGCCTATCCAAGTCCGATATAACCCGCATGGCCTGTCATTATTACTCGCGGCGGCCAATTTTCAACCTTACGGCTCTCCTGTCGCATCCGCTTCTTCGGTGTCCATCATGCTGCTTTTGTAGTTTTTTTTTTTTTTCGTAAGGAATGACGACCATTGATCTTCCTGATGGACGCTTTGACACCGCAGCTTATTGTCCCCTCCTCCAAGGTCGGATACTGCACAGAACGGTGTTGCATATTCATATTGTGGTGCCCCGCTCAATGACAATCGTCTTGTGGAGGCTTTCTCCAGGTTTTCGACCCTATCGTGACAATGGCACCTAAACACCGATATGCTTCCGACCCGGAATCGTTCGGCTTAATAATTGGTCATTTCAATTTATCCTCGCCACTCAATGTCCATTCCAATATGGCGGACGTAGATTACTACATTCTGTTACAACCACACTTCGGCAGTCACACTCATGTTGGCTCGGCAATCACGAACATATGTCACGAGTATGTATTCCGAATATCCCAAGCGAGCTCTCTTCGCTTTTGCAGTATAGCACCCCTGGGCCGATTATTCAAGAATTATGTCAAATGGTTCCAAACTCGGTTCCATGAATTCTATAAAGCGAGGTCGAGTGAGTGGCATAACGAACAGGGTCAGCATGGCTGCTTTTCGCCTTTTGACGCCTTTGTCATTACTGACGCTCATAGCTCAAGTGAGCGTCGGGGATGCCGCCACCACGCCTATGATTAAGAAAACGAATCTTCCAGGAGGATTCCAATATCAGGGGTGTCTCGCGTAGGTGACCATCCTCCTACCAGTATACTGACATCCTGAATGCACCTTGAATAGTCAGCCCGGGCCATCGGCTACAATGAGAGTCCTCCCATACGTGGTGGATTTCCCGAAAACCGACACAGTTAACGCTTGTCTAACCCTGTGCGCCAGCTATGGTCATTCTGCGGCTGGAGTGAGCGGAGAACAATGTTGTACGTCTTCAGCCCCCAATTGTTGACTGGTGTACGTATGTGTTGAACTCTCGAATACTTAGTCTGCGGTGACGTTGCCGATGTCACCAACGGCGGGAAGTATGTCCCCGATTCAGAGTGCAACGCAGCTTGTTCCGGAGATGCCACTGAGGTGTGTGGTGGTGTACTTCGATTGACGACATACTACTGGAAGAATGTGTACGTCTTCAACGCGCCGGAGAACACCGGATCTTACCAGGCAAGTCTAACCCCATCATGTCCTTGGTGGCTTATACTCACGACTATCAGTTCCTCATCGGTGGACCCATGGTCCCGTTGATCGCGACGGTAGGCCTCAACAACAAGGTCTCCTTCCTCCAAAAATTCCCGGACAATATATTCCATAACTCAACGGGGGCATATGAGCTGGATCCTACCCTGGCAGGCGACATCTTCCATGCGTGGCGCGAGATGCACGTCAAGTCAGACATATTTTGTTCGGCAAGTCTCGTCCTCCCGGATAAAGGTGGACGCCAGATCAACATCGGTGGATGGACGGACTACACGACTGGAATTAGGTTCTATATACCGGATGGAAGTCCAGGGGTGAACGGGACGAATGATTGGCAGGAAAATGCCAATGAGGTCCAGCTGCAGGTATGTTGAGCATTCTATCTTGGATTCCGTTACAAGGTTTATGTGACTTTGCAGCGTGGGAGGTGGTACCCGACTGCGATGTTGATGTCGAATGGCAGTATTCTTGTTGTGGGTGGACAGAATGGACCTGGTGGTCCAGCCCAGCCCAGTCTAGAGATTCTTCCCAAGCCCGCAGGTGGTGATACGACCATTACCCTTCCCTACTTGCAGGCGACGAATCCAAACAACTTGTATCCGTTCTTATTGACAATGCCAAGTGGGCGCATCTTTATCGGTGAGGACACACGACAAGAAATCGACATGTATACTTATGCACCGTGCTTTCAGGTTACTTCAACCAAGCTCGCCTATTAGATCCTGTAACCTTCAATACCGTCGCGATGCTACCAAACATGCCAGGTTTGGTGAATGACACCACTGCAGGTCGTAACTATCCGGAGTCTGGGGCGGCAGTGCTTCTTCCACAACACGCACCCTATACCGCTCCGCTCGAAGTTCTCGTTTGTGGTGGGGCCGCATCTAATAGGGTTTCAATTGACAATTGCGTACGGATGGCACCCGATGTTCCGAATCCAACGTGGACAGTGGAGAGAATGGTGCGTTTACGCATGGTATGCTATGAACGCCTTTGACTGATTTGATGTACGATTTGGTGTAGCCATCAGGGAGAGTTATGCCGTGTATGGTCACGCTTCCGGATGGGTGAGTCATAACGAGGACCACAAGATGTGTCGTGGAGGTTAACCAAAATTACTGTAGGACATACCTGATCTTGAATGGCGCCAAGTTTGGCCTTGCCGGGTTCGGACAGGCGATCAACCCCAACTACAACGCACTCCTATATAATCCGACAATGCCCGTCGGTCAACGTTTCTCGATACTCGCAAGTTCGCCTCTCGCGCGGCTTTATCACTCGGAGGCGACGCTTCTCCCTGACGGCCGCGTGTTGGTCTCGGGCTCGGACCCCCAGACGGCTGCGTATCCAGAGGAATTCCGGATCGAAGTGTATATTCCTTCGTACTTGTCTTCGGGGCTCAAGCAACCGAAATTTACGGTCCCCGTGACGGACTGGGCGTACGGCGGACAATATATGATCCACGGCGTGACGCTTTTCCAGGGAACTGTGGGCACGATGCGGATTTCTCTCATCGCAGGTGGGTCTTCGCGCGCGCGGCTCCAGTATCCGTCTTGTGCCATCAGAAATACTGACGATCCTGACGCAGCTTCGTCGAGCACGCACGGCAACGTCATGAGTGGCGGGCGCATCCTCTTCCCTGCGTTCGCTTGCGCTGGGGGTACGTGTACCATCACAGCCCCGCCTAACGCCCACGTCTCTCCGCCTAGTTGGTACCAGCTGTTCGTGTTGGATGGTCCAACGCCGTCGCACTCGGCCTGGGTCCGGATCGGAGGTGATCCGGGCAAGCTTGGGGAATGGCCAGCTTTCCCTGACTTTACGCGGCCTGGCTCGTAGATGGACAAGGGCGTTGCTTTTGGTAGTCGAACAATTGTTTTCTTGTTGTGGTGCAGAACATTTTCAAAGGACTCTTCAGCTTAGTTGTGCTACAGGGAACCAGTTACTGAGTAATTGTCGTAGTTATACCATGTGTACATTTTTCCTTGACACGATTTAACAACTTTAAGTGTACATGCCGCTGTTTGTCTTCCCTTGTCCAGCTACACCAGAGCATTGAAGGCTTGATCGGTTTCATAGCATATGACAAGTCAACCTGAGACAGTTATATCTGCACGCTATCCAAGTACATGGAAGCCGTCGATAGGTTGGGGTCCTTGGGGAGGCCATAAGTGTTCGATGGGGGATAACTTGACTCGGAGATTGACGGGCAACCGCCAGGGTGACACTGAGTGCAGGGTGGTGGGCAGCCCCAATATTGTGCGCATCGGAACCGAGCAAAAATGCCACTTAGTACCAGAAGGCTCGGCTACTAGGTAGTGTGTCACTGACATGCGTAAGTCCGGTTCGGAACTCGGAGTCTAAGTAGGCGAATGGCGCTTCAGCTACTACCCGAGCAAAACATGCAAAAGCGCCAATTGACAGGTGACTATCGCTTCAATGCACTCCTGCACGTCTCACCTCACGTCGAACACGAACTGATTCCGTCGCGATTGTCGGTGTTCGAATTTGGTCGATCACCCTGTTCGGAATGACGAGGATCACTCACACTCTCTGCTCTCTTGCAACGACTTGTCTTTCTTTTTCTCAGACCTGTCGATCTGCGATAGATTTATTTATCCTCAATACGGGTCATGGGGCTATTGAGCTTCCCTTCCGAGTTTACATACGGTCTCAGCTCGGAGTCGATCTCGGGAATTACAGGACGTCTGCCCGAGGTCCCATACAACCCGCATCATGGTGCCTGCTTTTCTTTGATCCCGATTTACAACCTCATGGCTCCCCTGATAGAATCTGATAACCTCTCCTCCTCGGAAGTCGGAGACGTGGCGATACGCTCGGGCTACTTTTCTAGCAAGTATTTGGAATACTTCTTTTCATAAGAAACGGTAGCCCGCCGGTTGACCTTGCCGGTGTGAGTGTAGTTTATCACCCTCCCCCGCAAGACCAGATACTGCACAAAACGATATTGCATCGTGCGTCGCATTAACCATCGTTTGTGAGGAGCGTCTCCCAGGTTTAAATGCCTCCGGCACATAAACACCGATATTTCCACGAACGCTGGGAGCCTTTTGACTTCTACCTCATGCTTTCAAAACAGTTGATCCTGTCCACTTAATGTCCGTTTGGATGTGGCGGACGTTCGTTTTTACCAGACTTGGTGGAATATCTTTAGCAAACTCCGTTGGCTTGAATAATTTTCCACTCTTGCAGTGGTGCCCTCGGGTTTATTTCTGCTGATTATTCAAACGTGATGGCTCCGTTCCATGGATCGTATAAAACGACGCTTCTGATAACGTGAGCCATAATACTCCTATGGTCAACATGCCTACCTTTGATCTTCTGACGCCTTTGTCATTCCTGGCGCTGATAGCCCAAGTGAGCGTCGGGAAAGCGAGCACCGTGTCTCCTGTGACAACCGGCCTTCCAGGAACGTGGAAGTACGCCGGGTGTTACGTGGACAACACCAACGGACGGGTGCTTGGGAATGAATACGACAATGACGCAACAACAGTGGAGAGTTGCATCGCCCATTGCAGTGCCAGCAATTTCACGCTTGCAGCAATTGAATACAGTGTACAATGCTGTGAGTGACATCCCATTCGTGGCGCATGCATCACTGCTGTAAAGCTGATGCGTTGGTTCCTTCCCCAGTTTGTGGTGATTATCTGATAAATGGGGCCGTTCAGGCCCCCGAGACTGACTGCAACATGGCATGCGGGGGGAATGCGGAGTGAGTACACATCTTCGCCCCGCTACTGGCTTGCTAACGACGCGTAGGGAGACATGTGGTGGCCCAAATCGCCTCTCAGTGTATACTTCGACGAGCAACGTTACGGTGTTTCCCGTACCCACGTTTCAGAAAACTAACCTTCCCGGAGCCTGGGCGTATCAGGGATGTCTTGCGTAGGTGACCACATTCTACCAGAATGATTATATGCTGATATTCGTCGAATAGTGAGCGAGCGGCTGGAACTATAGTGTTCCCGTACGAGTTGGATTGGACGACGAACAACACAGTTGACGCTTGTCTGATCCAGTGCGCCGCGTATGGTTATCCTGCGGCTGGATTGGAGTACGGAGAACAATGTTGTACGTCTTCATTCTCTCGCTGACTGGTGTGTGTGTACGTTGAACGCTCCGGTGCTTAGTCTGCGGTGACATTAGCGATGTCACTTCTAACGGCGCGACATATGTAGCCGATTCAGAGTGCAATATGGCTTGCTCCGGAGATCCCATTCATCTCTGTGGCGCTGGAAACAGGTTGACGACATACTACTGGAACGGGACCACCCCGCTGTACGTCTGGAACACCCCGGAGAATACCGGGTATTACGAGGCAAGTCTGAAACTTGAATCGTTGGAGGCTTGAACTCACGATTATTAGTTCCTCATTGGCGGCCTGGTTGTGCCCTTGATCGCGACCGTGGGTATCAACAACAAGGTGACTTTCATAGAAAAATGGGGCACGTCCGAGTATGCCAACTCGACTGGCGCCTATGAGTTGGATATCAGCTTGGCAGACAACTACTTGTTGGCGTGGCGCGAGATGCACGTCAAGTCAGACGTGTTTTGTTCGGCGAGTATTGTTCTCCCGGATAAAGGCGCGCGACAGATCAACATCGGTGGATGGTCGCTCGATTCGACATATGGAGTCAGGTTGTATTGGCCTGATGGAAGTCCGGGGGTAAATGGGACGCATGATTGGGAGGAAAACGTGAATGAGCTCTCACTTCAGGTATGCTGAGCATTCCGGTCTCGATTCCGTTCAAGACTCACACGACTCGACAGCGCGGAAGATGGTACCCGACAGCGATGATGATGTCGAACGGCAGTATTCTTGTCGTGGGTGGGGAGACTGGTAGCAATGGCCCACCTCAGCCTAGTCTAGAGATTCTCCCAAAACCCGCAGGTGGTGATACGGTCATTACCCTTGACTATTTGCAGCGGACAGACCCGAATAGCTTGTATCCATTCTTACTGGTACTGCCAAGCGGGCGCATCTTCATCGGTGAGGACACACGACATGTAATTGGCACGTACACTCATGAAGCTTGCTTTCAGGCTACTACAACGAAGCTCGCATATTAGATCCTGTTACGTTCAATACCGTCACGATGCTACCCAACATGCCGGGTGCGGTGAACAACTTCCTGGCGGGTCGCAACTACCCGTTGGAAGGGACGGCAGTGCTGCTTCCCCAACACGCACCCTATACCGATCCGATTGAAATTCTCATTTGCGGTGGGTCCACAATGGGTGCTGGTATTGCACTCGACAACTGCATCACCATTGCACCCGAGGTTGGAAATCCGACATGGACGCTGGAAAGAATGGTACGTCTGCGCGTGGTGCGCTATGAATGCCTTTCACTGATGCAAATGGACGATTTGGTATAGCCATCAAAGAGAGTCATGCCGTGCATGGTTACGCTTCCAGATGGGTAAGCTGACCACAAGGCGCGTCGCGTGCAAGGCTAATTGAAATTACTGCAGGACGTACATGATTGTAAACGGCGCCCACCAAGGTTTCGCTGGATTCGGACTGGCGAGCGACCCCAATCTCAATGCGCTCCTATACGATCCGTCAAAGCCCGTCGGTCAACGCTTCTCGATCCTCAACAATACGCCCGTCGCACGACTTTATCACTCTGAGGCGACGCTTCTCCCGGACGGCCGCGTGTTGGTATCCGGCTCGGACCCCCAGACGCCTGCATATCCAGAGGAATTCCGGATCGAGGTGTACATTCCTCCGTACTTGAACCAGGGGTTCAAACAACCGACGTTTACGATCACGGAGACGGACTGGGAGCTTGGCGGACAATACCAGATCGAGGTGACGCTTTTCCAAGGAGCCACGGGCACCATGCGGATTTCTCTCGTGGCAGGTGGGTCTCTATGCGCGCGATCTTATTGTTTGTGGTGCTGTATACTGACGATTTCGATCCAGCGTCGTCGAGCACACACGGCAACGTCATGAGCGGTGGGCGGATCCTCTTTCCCGCGTTTTCCTGTACTGGGACAACGTGCACCATCACAGCACCGCCCAACGCCGACATCTGTCCACCGGGCTGGCATCAGCTATTCGTGCTGGATGGTCCGACACCGTCGCATTCGACCTGGATCCGGATCGGGGGTGATCCGGCCAAGCTTGGGAATTGGCCAGACTATCCAGACTTTACATTGCCTGGTATGTAGATAGGAAAGGGGTAATACTTTTGGTAAACGTCGGACATTTGGGATTGCAGTATTTGGAGTGTCATTTTGTGTAGATTTGTGCTTGTGGGTGAGGAAATTACATGAGGTGGTCCAGATGCGTGGAAAATGGAAGTTTTTCGTCTAGTTGTGCCAATTTGCGAACCAGGTCATTGTTTTTGTTTTGTCATTTCCGAGTCTAGTGACTGCCAGTGAGTGAGTCGAACTTACGATATGACTGCACTCGCTTTCAAGCGTCAAAATTTTCAAATCCGAGTCTCCTGCCACCAGTGAGGACCGTTCACTAGCACTACAATCGTGTCGACGAAGTGTTGTTACGTCCTCATTAGACATCCTTGCTAACCTTCGAAGAGCTGGCCGACGCCGGAGCTCTTTATCAGGCTGCGAGGCGTCTAGGTGCTTGTACCCCAGTCCTTTCGTTTACCATCGGCGGCGACGATTCAGGGTACCTTCTCGCCTTGAGTAAACGTTGGTGCACAGATGGTAGACAAAGTTCTGGACCGTTAGTTTGTCAGTTGTCGTTGTTTACTAGAGTCGTACTGATATCTCTTTTGCCAGCAATCGATTTACGCAGTACAACTTTAGACTCGGCGTTTGATGATTCCGTTCGTGCATCATCCGACAAAGTGACAAAGTACACGTATTGCAGGTAGGTATGTAACATCGTTGAACCGTCACTTGTTGGGCGATGCTGAGGGGGATCACAGATCTAGTGACAATAACCTCCACGACGTTCTCCGCAGAGAGATCGATTCGTGTATATCCAGTAAACTCCCTTTGTACCATATCCATCTACGAGAGAGGGAGCTCAAAGGGAGATCTGCACGTTCGAAACGCTCCACGGTCGCAACGCTAAGAGTTGGTGCGGAGCAGACCAACAAAACAGAGAGCGAGGTTTTCAGCAGACTGTCCATCATGACACACCTCAGCAAGATCGGCTGCGAGACACAGTCATCGCCAAACGAGTCGAAGATTTACCATTCTCTCGCATACGTGGGGACGGGGGAAGCTTTCCCAGTACGAGGACTTTCACGGTCAGAATAATCTCTCAGTATTGCACCTGTGTTTGCATGGTGGCGACCAGGATAGTGGTCGTAAAAGGGCTTCGAGAGGCTCCAGGATTTTACAACAGCGCTGAGTCGGAATATGGGACCGAGTTCGCTTGGGCAGACTATGTCTGTGAACGGTCCAGTAGCGCCAATCCTCGCTCCGCAGCGCCTAAAACTCTATAGCAAGCATGGACATCTCTCATTGAATGCCTCGATGACAAAATATCTGTGGAGGATGTAAGGCAGCCCGACGATGAAAGCCTCTACCGTCAACTCGACCCTCTTAGTGGTGCCGTTCTTCAAGCGACGGTTTGGACATGCAGCACGATTTCTTCAAGGTCAGCATCTCCACCGCTTATAGAGAGGGTCGAGAACGTGCCTTCTTCAGGTTGTTCCACGCAATTCTCGTGAACGAGATTGGTTTTTATGGACTGGCAAATCTCTTTCACTGTTCACGCATCCCTCATGCATGATCCCTTCTTGCCCCAAGTGTTACCTGAATGGGAATGTTAAGTGATTTTAGACTAAACACATCTGAGGGGAGGAATGATGGCGCCTGAAATGGAGCCTCTCAACTCACTCATGAAGATCTTGTTTGCTCCGGTACGTGTCTGACGCTATTTTAAGCTGTGGTAGCTCCCGTTGGTTGAGAATCCGACATGAACGCTGGAGCGAATGGTGCGTGCTTTGCCCGCTAGATACGGTCATACGGACGAGAAATCAATTAAAGTCACATCAATGGAAGAGAGTCATGCCGGAGATACTAGTAGTACTCACGCTCTGGCAGATGCATATAATGAAACACTTACAGGCTCGCTCTAATATGGGCCAGCCTAGACCTCCGACGGGTCATAACCGTTACCGGTCACATGTTCGGAGTCTGGAAACTCTTCACCTTGTCCTTTCCAACGGCTCAGATCTGTAATCCCGTAGCATCGCCGTCTATTATTTTTATTTTCTTCGCTCGTACGTCCGAGGGTTGCTGTCAACAACCAGGTCTTGTTTCATCACGAGCAGCGCGCAAATTAATCCTGCCAGTGGACCTTTCGGGTCCAGGTCTCAAATCCAAAATGTCGCAAAACTGGCATCGGAACGGCCCGTCCGACACCGAACTGGCTCGACCACGTCATCATTTCATCGCCTTGCTACATCCGGTAGTCGTACTTGACTTGTGGGTCCAGGGGTGCCCGGAGGGGCCGTTGAATTCTAATCCATTTCGTTCTAAAAACTGACTATGATCAGATATCTATCACGTGACTGCCACATACACTCCCCAAGCTGGAGGCGCCGAGGTCTGGTCAGCCCGCGTGAGTCTTTTCCTCTCGTCGATCTACTCTGTCCCCTGACAGGATGTACTGTTTCGTCTCCTTGGCAGAGGCTTGGCATCACAAACTGATGGTAAATTGTTATCGCAGTGCCTAGGGTTCCTTCTATGAGGGGTCCGGTGAGCTATTTTATTCTTGAAAATTCAATGATGTTCAGTATGGATTACTACGTGTACTCTGTATTTGATTTTCTCAAAAAGTGACCACGCGGTTTCGAGGAATCCCGGTCTAGTTCAGCCCGTCACTGACCTATTTGGTGTCCCTGCTGGGCTGTAGCTGTCACGAAGTCATGCAGGCACTCATCTCGTCGTGAGCGGTGGAATCTCTTTTGACTTGATATTGGGTTATGGTGCCTGGTCTAAGGGATTTAATGTCCGTGGTCTTTCGGCTCTCATTTTTTTCTGCTCAGGCAATGGGGGACTGGATATTTGGTTCCTCATCTCAGTTCCTTGAGCGTATGGGTGAGTGTCCAGTGTGACCTAAAGTTGACGGAATGATTTTACCAAATTCTGTCCATCAAACACTTATTCCATCAGTAGATTCCATTGTACTGCGTTTGGTTGCCTGACAGAATGGTTTTCGTGCCGCTTGGAGGACTCTCGTGACGTAGGATGATCGGGACGAAGCTAGCGCTCGTACAGCCTATAAAACGCATCTTCTGGACGAATGGAACTGCAAGACAGCGGTTTCAACATGGCTGCCTTCCGAACTTTCGCGTTATTTTCCGTTTTGATTCTTCGAGTGAGGTCTTCTCTGTAATTTGGCTCCACATGTTTCATAATGACTCTTAGACTTGTGCGTTCTCGCCGCATGTGCATCACCGTGTGCATCGTCGTGCGCTTCCAGGAAACTGGACAGCGTACGGCTGTTGGACGTAAGTAACCCGATGCTTCTGTTGACTTCAGCTCACCGTTTTTTTGGCTAGCGATAACGTGGGCAGCCGTACGCTCTCGTCTGCTTCGTACGCCAATGCGACGAGTATGACTGTCGAGTCATGCATCAACTTCTGCTCGACAGGCGCCAACTCGTACGTCTATGCTGGCGTCGAATATGCGGATGAATGCTGTGAGTCAAATCATCTCTTTAATAGCTGTGTTATTCAAGTTTTGTGGAAGATTGTGGTAATTCTTTCACGTCTGGCGCAACGAATGTGAGCTTGTCAGAGTGCAACATGCCTTGCAGTGGAAATTCTTCGGAATTTTGTGGCGCAGGTAATCGGCTGAATGTTTATTGGAGTGGTGCCCAGCCTCCTCGCGGCCCCGTTACTGTGCAAAATGTGGGCAACTGGACGTCACTCGGATGTTACAAGTGAGCCATGGCTTTGTCGGTAGGGTTTTATGCTGATCATCTTCATTTAGTGATTCAACGGCTAATCGAGCCTTGTCGTATGCCGCCACCGTTACCGGCAGCGTGACCGTCGAGAGCTGCACCACCGCATGTTACAATGCAGGCTACTCATTGGCTGGCGTGGAATACTCCGATCAGTGCTGTAAGTCCTGTCATATCTTAGCTCATCTGTCCGTTTTGACCCCGAAATATGTCAGTTTGTGGCCCGAGTCTTAATTACGGGTCCGCACCAACTCCACTGACAGATTGCGACATGACATGTGCCGGAAATTCTTCCGAATACTGTGGCGGTCCAGACCGTCTCGATGTGTACAACTACACACAGCCATTAGGGACCACGGGAGGTGGTGGCAACACGGGTGGAGGTGGCAATGGCGTACCGTCTCCTGTGAGAACTGGACTCCCGAACAATTTCACGTATGCCGCATGCTACGTGGACAACGCCAACGGACGGATACTCGGAAATGAATACGATAATAGTTCGACGACGGTGGAGAGTTGCATCGCTTACTGCAGCTCAAGCAATTTCACGCTGGCCGGGGTCGAATATAGCACGCAATGTTGTGAGTGACGTCACGCCACCAGACGGTTCGCTTTGCATTCTTGCTGCACGCTAACTTGATGGCTATCATTCCCCAGTCTGCGGTGATGAGTTGGTAAACGGCGCCGTAAAGGCTCCCGACAGCGACTGTAATATGGCTTGCGGGGGGAACTCGACGTAAGCGCCTGCCTCTCCTTTGTGACGCAGCTAACGACGCGCACGTAGAGAGGCATGCGGTGGTCCCAACCGGCTCTCGGTGTACACTTCGACGGGCACTGTCACTGCGCTCGCCGTTCCTACAATTCAGAACACGAATCTTCCCGGATCATGGCAGTACAAAGGATGCCTCGCGTAGGTGGTTATACTTTGCCATAATGGTGTTCCCTGAATACGCCCCATCGAATAGCGAATCAGGTGGAGTGAGAGTGTTCCCGTACGAGCTAGACTGGACGACGAACAACACGGTTGATGCTTGCCTGAACCAGTGCGCTGCATACGGATACCCTGTTGCCGGATTGGAGTTCTCAAATCAGTGTTGTGAGTGTTTTTCTCGCTCCCCGCGTTTGCGTATGGTGATCAGGAGGTAGTCTGTGGTGACGTTAGCGATGTCGCTACCAACAACGGGGTGTATGTCGCCGATTCCGAGTGCAATGCGGCTTGTTCTGGGGATCCTATCCATCTGTGTGGCGGTTCAAATAGGTTGACGACCTACTACTGGACTGGTAACCCGCTCAATGTCTGGAACACGCCGGGAAACACCGGGTATTACGAGGCAAGTGTGACATCGTTGTATTCTGGACAGGAAGGCTCATGAATATCAGTTCCTTATTGGCGGCCTGGTCGTGCCCTTGATCGCGACCGTAGGTGTCAACAACAAGGTGACCTTCCTAGAAAAATGGGGCACGTCCGAGTATGCCAACTCGACTGGCGCCTATGAGTTGGATATCAGCCTGACAGACAACTACTTGTTGGCGTGGCGTGAGATGCATGTCAAGACAGACGTGTTTTGTTCGGCGAGTATTATTCTCCCGGATAAAGGTGCACGTCAGATCAACGTCGGTGGATGGTCGCTCGATTCGACATATGGAGTCAGGTTGTATTGGCCTGATGGAAGTCCGGGAGTGAACGGAACACATGATTGGGAGGAAAACGTGAATGAGCTTTCGCTTCAGGTCTGTTAGCATTCCGATTTCGATTATGTCGAGGGTTTACATGACTTTACAGCGTGGGCGGTGGTACCCGACGGCGATGATGATGCCGAATGGCAGTATTCTTGTCGTGGGTGGGGAGACTGGTAGCAATGGACCACCCGAGCCCACTCTAGAGATTCTTCCCAAACCTGCAGGTGGTGATACGGTCATTACCCTCGACTATTTACAGCGAACAGACCCGAATAACTTGTATCCATTCTTAATGGTGCTTCCGAGCGGACGCATTTTCATCGGTGAGGACACATGACGTGAAATCGGGACGTTATACTTATGCATCGTGCTTTCAGGCTACTACAACGAAGCTCGCATATTAGATCCTGTTACATTCAATACCGTCACGATGCTACCCAACATGCCTGGTTCGGTGAACAACTTCCTCGCGGGTCGCAACTATCCGTTGGAAGCGACGGCAGTGCTGCTTCCCCAACACGCACCCTATACCGATCCGATTGAAATTCTCATTTGCGGCGGGTCCACAATGGGTGCTGGTGTAGCACTCGACAACTGCATCAGCATAGCACCCGAGGTTGGAAATCCGACATGGACGCTAGAGAGAATGGTGCGTTTACGCGTGCGTGTTATGTTTTGAACAGCTTTGATACTATGGACGATGTGGTGTAGCCATCAAAAAGAGTCATGCCGTGCATGGTCACGCTTCCGGACGGGTGAGTCGGCGTGATCTCAAATCCACATTGTAGTCGAAGCTCACCACAACCCACACAGGACGTACATGATCATGAATGGTGCTCACCAAGGCTTCGCCGGCTTCGGATTGGCGAGCGATCCCAACTTTAATGCGCTCCTTTACGACCCGACACAGCCCGTTGGTCAACGCATTTCTATCCTGAACAATACGATTGTCGCACGGCTTTATCACTCTGAGGCAACGCTCCTCCCGGACGGCCGCGTGTTGGTCTCGGGCTCGGATCCCCAGACGCCTGGGTATCCAGAGGAATTGCGGATCGAGGTGTACATTCCTCCGTACTTGAACCGGGGGTTCAAGCAGCCGATGTTTACGATCAGCCAGACAGACTGGGCGCTCGGCGGACAATACCAGATCGTGGTGACGCTTTTCCAGGGAACGACGAGCACAATGCGGGTTTCCCTCGTCGCAGGTGAGTGCCCGATGTGCAATTTCCGCAAGTACTGACGATTTTCTGACGTAGCTTCGTCGAGCACGCATGGCAACGTCATGAGCGGCGGGCGTATTCTCTTCCCAACCTTTTCTTGCTCTGGGACGACGTGTACCATCACAGCCCCGCCCAATGCGCACATCTGTCCACCGGGTTGGCATCAGCTGTTTGTGTTGGATGGTCCGACGCCATCGCACTCGGCATGGGTTCGCATTGGGGGCGATCCAGCTGGGCTCGGAAATGGCCAAACTATCCAGACTTTACGTTGCCTGGTGTGTAAAGCGGCGTGTGTGAGACAAAAGGGAGGGGAAATTGTGTCTGGGTTTGCTCTAGGTATTTTTATTCTTCAATATGGGACTGAGTGGGAAGATGGGTTTTGTTTTGGGTAGATTTGGACGCTTCGGGTTTGTGTGTTATATACATCGTGCGTGATTGGGAGATATCGATGATGACTTGGTCAGTGCGCATCGCCTCCAGTGGGTCGTGAAACGGAATCACTAGGGCAACATCGGCGTCAACGGGCTTGAATAACTCGAGGTCCCACGGATCCGAGCGCATACGCCGATGAATCCGGGGGCCGGCACATTCTGCCTGTATCCTTGCACAGCAGGTGGACGGGGGGGCAGTGACAGTTGCGATGTTCAGAGCGGGCTTTGTTCCCATAAAGGACATCACGCTGAGCGCATATTACAGTAGAATGTCCATACATGATATAAAGCGAATAAAGAGGATACGTGGACTGTGATGGCGCAGGGTGAGTGCTACAGACGTGATATGTAGTGCGACACGAACCGGTGCTTCTTCAGGTATAGGGGCCATGACTGTGCATGGGGGGCTGTGACGCAGGCTGTTGGGTATTCTGTAGAAGCGGGTCTTGTTCGTCTGGCAAATCATCGATGTCCGATGATCTATGACATTGACATTGACACAAGGACTCGGTGCACGCGTGTCCTGCCAGGCCCGGGGTGAGGCTCGCATTGACCGAGCCATCGATGGTACTCACGGACGGACATGAAATCGATGCATATACCCGCGAAGACGTCCAGACACGCCGTAGCGACAATGGCACAACATGTACCGACAACTTCGTCAGCCATTGAGGGGGCGAGGCAAAACAAGTGTCAACAAGTCACGTAGTACCCCAACAAGTTCACACGGTGCCACTCTTAACTCGTAACCGACAAGTCTCCGTTGATCATGGCAGAATCCAAAGTATGTCTCCCCCTTTCCGCCATCCCTCCCCCCCCTCAACGCCATCCCTTCCCCAGGCGCCTGCAACAGCACCTACGCCTAGCAAACTCGCCATGTCTCGCGCGCTCGGTGCCGCATTCCTCAGTCATCAGGTAGAACAGCTCGAAAAGTCCGTCACTCGCGGTCCTGCCTCGGGCAACTGGAGAGATCGACGCCAGCAACACCCCGACCCCGGTGTCCCCAATCCAAACCCGAACCTGCCGCGGCGCCATCGTCACCCATGGCACCAAGCCACGCCCCGCTTCCGCTCAGAAACAGACTAGGAAGGACCACACAGACAGGGAGAGAGACCAGCCAGAACAGAGGCACAGGGAAAAGGAGAGACTGCGCAAGTCGACCGACACCGTGCCAGACAAGGATGCGGATCTCGTCATCGTTGATGCAAGCGTCTTGGTACACGCTCTTTACCACGTCAAAAAGTGGTGCAGGGATGGTCGTGAGGAGATTGTCATCGTCCCCCTCGAAGGTCCGTCCTTGGTCTCCCACGTTTCCGTTTGGCGCTCACGGCACCGCCTTAGCACTCAATACACTTGATCTTCTCAAGAAGGGCACAAGTTCACTCGCACAGAGAGCCCGCGCAGCTTCCAGGATACTGGAAGCACAGGTTGGAACAAATCCCCGCATTAGAGTCCAGCGGGACGACGCTTTTGTACCGTGGGACCAAATCGACTTTAGGGACCCCGTATCAGACGACGATAAGGAAAAATCCGCTTCTCAGACACTGCATCTTTCCGGATCTCCAGAATGGGTCAGAAGAATGATTTGCTGTGCACGTTGGGAAGTAGACCATGCCAACTCCACCCTCGATAAACACGCCGTCAAGGACCCAAAGGTCGTTCTCGCCGTCTTGTCTCCTGCAGCAGCCCAAGCACAAGTCGATAGAGCCATTCCAGAGTCAAACGCCGAGTTTTCCTCTCCTGTCCCACTTCCTGCCCCCAACCCTCATCTCCACAGGTATGAGCCTCGTTCGGCTGGTATTCTGATCGGTCATTGGGCAGCCCGAGCTGGTATCCCGACTCTCGAGTTTGACCCGACTCCCGTGCCATCTCCTCCTGTCCATCACCGAGGTGCCGAAGACGATGAAAAGGCTAAACGGCTCCCGGGCCGCAGCAGGAATAACTCAAATACTGCTAGTGGCCCTCCCGCCACCCGTGGGACGGGCCTCGTGGAACGCCCGCTGGCCGTCATGCAGATGATGGAAGTGGTTGCTCAACCCAGCAAAGTTGTTAGGGTCTTGGCGAGGGGCGAGAAACTCGACCCCGACCCATGACCACTGCTGTGTGCATCAAAGGTGGTGCATTTTTTTACCATGCGCACCACATTAGGGAGCTAACAATGATCGCCCATAGATCAAGTCAAGTCTCCGAGTTTCAGGACTGCCCTGCTTATTCCTCTCTCATGGCGATAGTAGATAGAGACACTCTCGTGTCTTGCCAGGCTGCAGAGTCTTGCCTTTGCGAGAGCGCCTGGATAAGACTGCCCATCGTCCATCGAGGACAATTTGTGTGCACTTGTGCGCTCTCATGCTCGTTCTGGTGCGGATTGTTTTGTTGACCGTTGGGGGCTCTTCCTTGTTACGATCACCCCGCGGGCTCCTAAACATGAACTTGCGGACTATCTCGTGCCAATCCCTATGTACCTTTCCCAACTTTTTTTTCTTCCCGGAAAACCTGTCCTGTCAGTCATATACGTGGTCGAAATTTACGCAATATGCCACCCAAAATCAGTATAGTCCCAGAAGAGTTTGTCCAAGTTTCCCTCGCTCGTGAGTCAGGATGATGTGCAATTGCTCACTTGTCGTTTCACTTCTGGGACGTTTATATCCAAGGCTGTAGCCAGCTCAGCGTTTCAGCTGTGAACAAAGGGTGCCGGCCCATCTGGGAAGGATCTCACAAGTGGTTGTCTAAATTTCCCTGTTTATTAGGCCTCAAACATGTCCACGGTGCCTCAAGTCCATCGTTATCCTTTCCATCTCCGCACGCTCTCGTAAGTCCTTATCCGCCGACTCTCAGGGTGTCCAATCCTCCTCGCCCGTGCGACATATATGTCAACGCAACCGGCAATTGGTCGGATCAACTTTATTCCCGAGTTGAGCGATCCGCCTTTTATTAGTACATCAGGTCTGCCCAATCATAGGCGTTGTGACTTGACGGCACTCCATGAGGTACATATATCTTTCTTTTGCCATTTTCCCTCCGCCCTTTCCGCCGGATCCGTCCTTACCCTCAAAACTACAAGGTACGAGCGCTCTCGCTCGACGCGGATGGCGGAGCCCCTCTCTACAATCAACCTCGAACGTTTCGAAGCGTCGCAGTATGTGAGCGGTGAGTACTCGGTATATCGGCCAAGGGTCATTTTTCGAAACTATCTGACCACGGTGGATTTGCCGGTACCTGTTAGCGGTCGGGCTGGTGGTGCGTCTCCCGTCCTCTCCAACGTCCCAGTCTGTTTTGTGACTCTTGTCCGACGCGTTCGTTTCACCCACCTCCCACGCTACCCACCCACGCTTTTCCTGGCTCACTCGTGCGATAGATGCTACTCTGGGATCACGTCCTTACTCTTCCGGATGAAGTGGAACTGATTTGGAGGGCAAAACTCTCGATACCCAAGGTTTTGTTCCTGTTGAACCGTTATGTGGTCCCGTTGGCAATGGCCATTCTGTCAAACGGTAAGCAAGGGTGGCCGTCTGGTGGCTTCTTGGTGATAGCTCACACCATCCAATCTCGTCTTGCCTGGCAGAGTTTAGCGGTGTAACGCCCTACCTATCTCTTCCGGTAAGTTCGTCCTGTTCCATTTCGTGTCGCCGGGTATTTATGATATCGAGCTCGGGCTCATTGATGGTGTGATGGTGTCTAGTTGTGAGTCGATCGTTCATGATTGTTGGTGCGTCGACCATTAACGCACCGTTTCTCCTAGTTGCAAAGTATCTTACGCCATCGCGGTCGCCATCGGCATGCTGTCCATCGCGACGAGCAATTGTGAGCCATGTGCTTGTTTTCGTGACGGCCTGCGTTTTTCTTAGCTTCAACACCCCAGTCTTGATTTTGCTCCGGTTGTGGGTTCTTTGGGATCGATCCCCGCGGTTGGTGTTTGTCACTCTGATGTTCTTTATCGTGACCCAACTCGTGGCGCTGAGCTTTGTGGGCTATGTCATATATGATATGCTCCGTGCGTGTGTTTGCGGTTCTGTCTGGAATCACGGCGTTGCTCATCTTACGTTTGATCTAGCAACAATGTTCTTTCACCCAGTTTTGCGCATCTGCATACCTAGACACAAACCTAAGTTTGTGATGCTGTGGACCCCTGGTGTGCGCGACGGTCATCGCGTGTTTGTGGACAATGACGTGCTCACACCGTGCCCAGATTGTATTCGAGCTCGTGGTTTTCCTGACGGCGGTGTGGAATGCACTCGATCGACCACGATCACGGAACGTACGAGTGACCAAGATCATGTATCGGGATGGGAGCTTGTACTTTTTCGTGCGTCTTCTTCTCATCTCGACGCTCCAAATTTGAGCTGAGACCTGCGCCAGTGCTTATTTGGTAACGTCCCGGTGGTCGCTCTCTGATCGGTTTCACTCTGACGTGGCTGTCTTTGTAGTGCTACGTCTCCTCAATCTGTTGTTATGCACTATTGCACCGGTAAGTCGTCAAGAGCTTTCGTGCGATGTTTGGTAGACCAGTTTTAATGCGATTGTCATAGGGTTCGCTGACATTCTTGGGTGTCTTGTGGGTGTCTCTCGTATGCGTGCTTGGTGTAACACTCATCGTCATTGAACGTCCACACACGCAGTTTCATCTGGAGCATCTCCAACATCACGCTGGCCCGTTTCATCTTCAACCTGCGTCGCCTGTCGAGCGACACATGTCACAAAAAAGTACGTTTCAAAGACGAGGAAGAAATCGCGGACGACATGGAACGGACCGAGTTGCCGGTGTTACGACGAGAGCGTACTGGGAGCGGACGGAGCGATTAGCAGGACCTGGACAATGAGGAAAGTGTCGTGACTCGGAGCGGTGCGCATCGCATGCGTTTCCCATCTCAGTCTTTTTTACGCTCTCAAGCTCTCCCTGTCTTTTCTCCATGCTGTTTTTTTCATGGTTGTAGCTCTACCGCGTATCAGCTTTCGCTCGTTCTGTCCATCACTGGTCGTCGACCCGACCTTTATCCTACTTGTATGTATGTACGATTTTCTTGGTAGTGATCGGTCTGTGGGGGGATGTAGAGACCGCGCGATACCATGTACTGATATTGATATCTCTTCGTATAATGGACAACACCGTAGCGCACCGCGTGTGTATATTAAACACTTTTGGCACCGACTCGAGGTCAAAGTTGAGGTGGTATCTCGGCATTGCACGTCGCGAACGCACTGTCGCGACACGTTTCAAGTTCATGGTGTTGACACGGTTCTGTTGCCATAGGAGTACTCATATCCAGTTACCGACTACGTAGGGTTCGGAAGTTACACTTACTAGCCACGAAACAAGTCCTGAGTTACATACTAGCAAACACCTTCAATTTGTAGAAGGCATTACTAAGCACGATGAAGCACCGTGGGAGAACTTCAAACTTGCTTGGTTCATAGGCATGTCACTATTCAAATGGTCTAGTGAGTTCACGACCATATTTCTACTTCATTGACTTGAAATATCTTCTCAACAGCTCCGGCACGAAAGAGGGCAGATCACACCCTGCATCTCATACCAAACGAGATATATCTCCACATATTTGAATACATCGCTGCACCCAAGGGCCCTCTGGCGCCTGAAGAACTCGCCATATTCACCAAGCTTTCCTACGTGTGTAGATTCTTTGCCAATCACTGCCTTGCTCGCATATTCGAATACGTCGAATTTTCTGGCTCTGTTTTCCGTGATGACACACCGACCGGGCTCCGTCATGACGCCGCTCACAAGCCATCGCGCGAGAGTACGTTGTGCACGCAAATCGCTGCCAAACAGTCCCTCGCACTCGCCATCGCCAAGACGGTGCGCGTATGCCGCTTTGTCAACTGGAGGCTCGACGACACGGGCTCGTGGGCAGTCCAACTTTTCGCCAACAGGTTCATCAACGCCATAACACACATGAAGCACCTCCGCGAGCTCAGATTTTGCAACAGCTTTGTGGACGCACGACACGGGAATGCGATTGCAACCCTAGGCTCGCTCGAAAAACTCGTGTTCGACGCATGCAACTTTGTGCAGGCGAGTACACATACCAACGTGTCGGAAGACGACGGCAAGAGGGTCCAGGTGTCTCATCTTCAAGTGACGCGTTGCACTGGGAATTGCCAAGCCATCGTGGCCATTCATCCTCGGTACTTGCGCACGCTTGTCGTGGATATGACGTTGGCCCAGCACGTTGATTGGCTTGGTCAGTCGGCACTCACGGAGCTCCACCTTCGTTCCAACCGCGTCTTTTTCTTGACCCGGGACCGGTACCTTGAGCGGCTGCCTATCATCCTCGCACGTGCACCTGAGTCTCTCGAGGTGCTCAGTATCACGTTTGATGATGGTCTGGGGACGGAATACACTCCCCTTCGCTCGTTTGTACAGCTTCTCCGTAGCTCAGACTCAGATTTGCCTGGAGCTGTCGTAAGTCGGACATGCTTGCCGAGTGCCTCGCTCGCGGTCGCTTGACTTGCTCCCATAGGTACTTGCCTCAGTCTTGGACATGATTGGTCGTTTCACACAGCTACGCTCGTTCACGCTCAAAGACCACTCGGTCACATTCGGGCCGGAGATGTCATCCGTGGAGTTTCGACATATCCTTCGTGACACGTTAGGGCCTACCTCCCGCCTCAAGTGTGTCGATATACTTGGGAGGGTGTTTCGTTTAGTGGATAGGGAATGGTCGGAAGTGTCTTATAGTACGGCGTAGCGTGCCCTGAGGGAAGTCGGGATGGCAACAAGTATTTTGGTCTGACGCATCGTTCCCAAGTACGCACATCAGTGACATCTACCCAAAAATGACATCAATGGACACCCGATGACACTGACGACTTGGACATCCATATACATATCATGATCTCGCAGTCCCGTTGGTATGAGATCACACGTAGACGTCGCTGACGTTGTCAAGGTCTAGCGCAATGTTGCGCCTCTTTTGCCGTCGTGAGGTTATATGTATACACACGAGGGCAATACAAGTACTAGTAATCGAAGCGTTCCCTATTAGATGAAACATCGTCTCTGAACTTTGGGGCATCAATGATCGCTGGATCGTCATGGGGACCAGCTCCTGAATCAAAGACCCTCATAGGAACCATGCTTGACGGCCGTCCAGTCCGATCAACTGTCACGATCTCAATCTGTGCCAGCTTCCTGTCAGAAACCATTGCCATAAGAAAGGCGTAATCATACCTGTGTGCGACTCCTTGCTGTGGTCTCTCCATTAGCCTCATTTCTGAACAGAACATTATCGCGGACGGATGAGGTAGCCTTCCACCCTCCGCGGGCATTCAGTGTGGAAAGAAGTGAATTTGAATACAATTTTGACAGGGTTAGGTCCCAGATGAAATTCCTAAAAAAACGAGGGGGAGACATGATCAGGGAGTGCGTCCTCGGTCACCGACCACGACGCCAAGAGCTCACAATGTCGCATTCTAGATAAGGAGGAACTTAGATATGGGGGCCTTGATCTGAGGAACGCGTCACTCACTTTGAATATTAGGAATAACAATATGTCAAGCGAAGCAGCCACAGCGGTGATTAACCCGGTCTGCACAGCCACTGGGCAATTTTCCTTGGTTCAAACGCGACCGTCCTACACAAAGCACAAACTCACTTCGAATGATCCTGTTGATGAGATCATCTGTCGCAGCAAACCCCGTGCGCTGGCTTGACTATCCAACAGTGAGGACCACTGCCAATAACACAGCCTATATGCTTACCAAGTTATACACTAGTGATGCCGTAATGACGATATCTGCGGCGCTCGAGGCCGCTAGCCAGGTAATTGGAGCAGCATGAAATCTTGGGAACTGAGCGTATTCGTTGATGATAGAAACCGCGACCGCGGTTGCGATACCACCAACTGCGATTGAGCCGAGATAACAACGTTAGCCGTGTACGAAACGTGTGATTCAACTCACGGAATCCAACAATGGCGAAGAAACCAATGATAGTAGGCACGATCATCGACCTACTCAGGATTCTGACGCGCCACGCAATGAAGAGCTGGACTGGCAAGGAGATCATCACCTATTGACAAGTATGTTAGTTTACAATGTATTTGAGGCATCCTCTAGACCCACTGTCAACGCGGGGTCTTGGACACCCAGTCAATAAGCGCTGACCGATGATACACAAATTTGGGGTTGCGTACCTGCTGATAGCACTGGAATATCAAGTGAGCTCAAACGACTTGCAACAGTGGGGCTGATTCTTACTTATGGGTGCAACTGTAACCGCTCGCTGAGTACCTGCATGACTCCAACTTCAGCATCGTCCACTGGCAGGGGAGTCATTGGGAAATAAATTACCGTAACGGATGATGAGAGGCTCATACATCATGACGATATTGCATATGGTGTTCAACGTCTCACAGAACAACAGATAGAATACCTGTTTCCAATTGGAATTCAGTTTCACGCCCAGGAAGGCTGAGTGAAATAACGTACAAATATCTTGAACCACCGCGGGTCCCTATGGTTTTTCGAAGTTATCAGTGACGTGGAAGGCCTGAAAGGGTTTAGCGACAGATTCCGAGTTACCTCTTGTACGTCTGGAAGTACATCAAACTCTGGGGAGAACGACATACATTGAGTAAGTTGATCGCCCACTTTTAATAGACGAACATGCCTGTATTATCACCGTCTGCATTCACTCGTTTCAGCTTTACGACTAAGGACAATCGTAGAACCAATGTATGCTTACACCGTATAGGATACAATTCAAGAAGACGCCGATAAGCATTGGTCCGAATCTAAAACGAAAGAGATGAGAAACAGCACAAAGAACGATGGGATTGTAGCTCACAGTAGCTCGACACCCCCAGCCATGTCCGACAAGGGAACTTTGTCAAGGAGAGCGCACAAATATTGAGGCGCGCTAGTAGAATGGTACTTATACGTTGTCAGAGCGACAAGCACTGGCACTACATATCGACGTATCACTGACTCTTGGCTTCAAAGGTTGTACCTAATTCAAATTCGACTCGAGTGTCGCCTTCCGGACTTTGGCAGGGTCGAGAGGCGTGTTGAGAGTTACTAGTTGATGGTAGTATCATTTCGGTACGGACAGTTCGGACGACAACCGGTTGTAGCACAGCCCTTGTTGGATGTTCTGACCTCACCTAGAATAAAGTTAAGTCAGAATCGCAATTGCTGTGAATGTTTGACTTCACGTTCACATCAACTTGAAACAGGAACCGCTCTTTGAAACTCTGATTGGTCTCTCTCGAGTTTGGGGTACAACAGGCACCGTGACTTGCTGCTGTCGAGTGCTTCCTTGTGCTTCCTGGTAAAGGCGACGGGCACTGTCATGAATAAGGAGTTATCGTCCCGATGCTAACACTCACTGCGGACTTCTTAGTAGACTGTTGGCAATCGAAGATCACTGATACTAGTTGTTCAGGGTCTCGGCAACAGACTTGAGCGTCTGGCATGTGGCGGGTTTTGAGACGTCGATCTCCGCTGTCGGAGTCGGGCAAGACTGAACGACACATTGGAAAAATCATCATCATGGCTCGGCCCTGCTCTCGGTAGACTTCGCAGCCGAACATTCCGGCCCCGATGTGACTACCAGCTGCCAGTGAGCCCGAACAAGGATAACGAAGAGGATGGAGGTCTGTCGACAGTTGTGATACAGCAGCACTTGTACTAGCACTAACCTCTACTTCAGAGCCCAAACATCCATAACAAAAGACTCAGTCACAAGTTACAGGCCGTGTATATCAGAGGAAATCTGAAATCGCAGAGCCGCAGGCTTCTCGATCAGATCCAGGTTCGGTACCTTGGCAGGCTGTCGGTATTCATGAGACTGTCAAGCTTGAATGTGGATTGGTACTCCATCATTGGCACCCCCAGGAGATGATAGAACGCGGCAGCACGACCCCTCAAATCTGAACCAGGGGCATCCAAGATCATTGAAATATTGTCGTGTGAATCTCGTCGACACGTATAATAATCGTACATAGCGAGCTCGATCATCCTCGCACTTCTCGAGACTTTCCTTGTCGAATATGGCTGGCGGTGCTGATTCCCTGTGAGTCACGATGTCATTGTGCTAGGAACCGTTTCTCATCCCTTTCATTCTAGCTTCGGACCAATGCTTCTTGGAGTATTTTTGAATTGTATCCTGTATGGCGTAAGCATGCTTGACCCCACCCTCGTTTCTGAACATAACCTGAAGCAAGCAAATGCAGATTGTGGTGATACAGGCACGAAATCTATTCCAGCACAAGGGATTTGCTGAATACTCGACAGACTTATGTATATTTTCAGACGTACAAGGGGTATGGATCCGTCTATAAATCCTCCCGGGACACAGGACTGAGAAGTTAAGAAACCGTAGGGATGCGCGGTGGATCAAGATATTTGTGAGCCATACCACTTAGTCTCGCTGTGCATGAGTCCAAGTTTCGATTGCGGAAGGTTCTCTACCTGCTGTTGTGTGAGACATTGAACACGGCATGCGACACCGGCATGGTGTTTGAACCTCTCATCGTCCATTATGGTGACTCTACTCCCGCCTATGATATCCATGGAAGATACTCAAAGTCGGACCTCGCAGGTAGCCCGCAGGTGTTTATTATCAGACCCATCAGTAAGAGTCAGACTCGCTATTGAAACTCATTCGGGCTCATGTGGAGTTCCAGTACTAGTGGCAGGTAAGCAGTCTCGAACCTAAATGCCATAGGACAACGTTCATTGAATGGTCACCCCAAGACCCCGCATTGACAGTACGCCTAGAAGTAATCAATGTCGTTACTTTGAAGCTCATATTCTCATCTATAGGTGATGATCTCTACGCCCGTGCAGCTCTTCATCGCGTGGCGTGTCAAGATTATGAGTAAATCAATAGTCTTGCCTGCTATCATCAGTCTCTTTGCCATTGCCTCGTTTGGTAAGATGGATTCTACATTTCACAGAAGGCTGTTGTAATTGCTTTATCACAGCTGGTGGCATTGCAACCTCGGTTTCGGTTGCTCGCTCCAACGAATATCCTCTTTTCTCAAAAAATTTAGGTGCCATGACTACGTGGCTAGTGTCCTCGGCCGCTGCAAATGTCGTTATCACAGCGTCGCTGGCGCATAAGTTGGTGTGTAATATCAGCGATTTCATTAGTCTGGTGACTCAATTTCAGCTAGCTGCGTCGACTCACGAGGTTGGCAGCGACAGATGATCTCATTGACAGGATTATCCAGTGTGAGTTTGTTCCTCGTCGTATGAGAAAGCCTTGGATGATCCCAACTAAAACAGTGACCGTGCACACCGGTTTGACCACAACTGTATTTTCCCTGATCGACGTGACGTTGCCCGTGATAGTGGCTGTAAGTCAAGCTTTCTCACCATGTGCACATCTGAACTCTTTGGCATCTAGGATACGACAGTGTGAGCACTGGCAGCCAGTGAACAAGGATGCAGTACCTGACTCTTTTTGTTCCTTCAGGAATTATATATGGGACTTTGCTTTGTCGAAGTTATATTCAAATTCACTCCTTTCCATATTGAATGCCCGTGGAGGGTGGAAGGCCACTTCAACATTCAGGGATAATGCTCTATTCGGACGCGAGACTGGTGGAGAAAGCATGGCAAGGAGTCGCACACAGGTATCGTTTTAGCACTTGTGCAGGTCAATCCTTTTAACTCGAACTCGTGCAGATACAAGTTGAGATCGTGACCGTTCATGATCACCACGTGGACCGACTTGAAAACATGGTTCCCACAGTGGTCCTTGATTCTGCAGCATGTGATCATCACGAGGATTCTGCCTCAGCGATCACCATTGGACAAAACGTTGTAGACAAAGTGTAGAGCACGCTCGACCCTCCAGAGTACAGTTCTTTGACGCGTGACGTGGTGTCATCATTCAGTTAGCTTGTTCACTTTATTAACACTGACCTCTAGCACTCGCTCCTGTACATAAATCCACCGTCACCAACTTTCATCACTTTGATGGCGATCGACTGAGTGGCCTGCCAACCAGAGTACTATCACTTCGCACCTAACGGTGTAGATGAGCTTGAAAGGCAGTCGGTCGTGGGACGGGTCAGTCACACAACTTCAAAGCAACTCCGTCGAGAGTGATACAATGACTGCTCAGCGCTAAGCGAGCACATACCGTGCACATTCGTCCGACTCTTCCTTTTCTTCCTCCTTTCAAGGGTTCAATTCTGCCTATCGCGGCAACTGGGCCAACGCCCACGGTGGGTACCACCCCCCTGCACCGACGTCGTGATAGCGAATGCTCAATAAGCTGCCCTCTAGGCCTTTGCATGTAGTAAGCAATTGGCTCACGCAGCGTACTTAACTTCAGTACCGTCTACTCATAGTAGTACGCGTTTCATACGCCATGATGATAATTCATTAATGTACAATTCGACATTCATGCGTCCTGAGCGTTTGGGTTACCAATACCTCTTCCTGCAAATCGAATCACACAACCTTCCATGCCCAGAAGGGGCCTTGATTCACGCCAATTTGAGCATCTCTCAGGAACCACATCACATTCGAGATCACTTACCAAGTGGATCCGCTCTTTCATGTTCCGCTCCTGTCCACATCCCGAGGACCCCAACTGCACTCCCGATCCCACCGACCTGAACCGCCTCGCTCGACCATTCTGGCATCGACGATTCCGACAAGCCTGATTCCTGTGTGTATGTGTCCTAAAATGTCAAACGAGCCATTGACGTTTGGATGACCAAATAGGATGGGTGTGAGGATTGAGCAAATATGAAACAAAGGTGCAACTGACCATCTGCCATCTCACTTCGCCCCCTCCAATGAGCTGCACGATTCCCTTGACTTTCCGCCCGTCCTCCATACCACGATCGGAGCCGACGGCAGCACCAGAAAAATGGATCATGGGTGGAGGACGGAAGTAGCCCGTGCAGGCGCCTGTCTTGTGCTGACTATTATCAGGGGAGAGTACGTTGATGTTGTTACGATCGTCGGTGTCATAGACTGGCATCAGCCCCGCGCGTGTATACCCGGTGATCCGAAGTTCCATGGGGATGATACGACACGCTTCTTGTGTACCAAGAGTTAGGAATTTATCAGAATCGAGCTGTACAATATGCGGTCAGGAACGGCTGACTGGCGAGGAGCTGGCACACACGTTGAAGACTGTTTATGATAAACGGCCGAAATGCATTAGTACTTCGTTAAACGGCGCTAATGAAAGTGAGAATAGTTTTCATACAACAAGTAGCAGGCGGAAAGAAAACCAAGTGATCTGGGTTAAGGAGGCAACACTCACATAGTAATTCTCTGTAATCCATCCAACACACGCAACGTCTACGAACCGGGTCATTGTCAGTTCGTCGTCAATCTATAAAAACAAGCATGCAGTATGGATGTCTGGCATGGTGTCAAGGCATTAAGCCGGCACGAGAAGCAGCGCAAACGGTGGAGTGCACGCTTCAGACGCAACATGGGAGAGGAGCCCATAGGCAAGCACAAGCAATCCGCATTCCGATTAGCACGTATTACTCCCTCCCCTCCACAAAAAAAAAAACGTTGGCGCGACTCACTTCCAAATTCCAGTAACCCCTGCCCAATCCCACCCTTCGCATGCTTCGCCCTCGGAGCCGAACCTCCAATCTCCAGCGCCAAGTGCGGGTACGGAGGCAGATTTCTTGCTGTCTTTCCCCTTCCCCTTCCCCTTCCCTTTGTACTTGGTCGTGGAAGTAACTCCAATCGGCTTCTCAAGCTGATGAGGTTGTTTCACAATCCTCGTCTTCCTCGCTCGGATATCGCCTTCCAACGATGACGGAGCCGCGTCCGCACCCTTATCGATGCCTCTCTTTGCAGTCAGCTGTCCCTCTATCCATCCGCTCCAGTATCCACACGTGCTACCTAATCTCGCAACCTCGAGATTTTGGAACTGAGAGAGTATGTCCGCCAGTTCCAAAGCGCTGGGATTGGTGCTGGCCGTGGAAATACCGCTCGACGCCGTAGCAGTTGACGACGAAACAGGGGAAAGGAGGAAGCTATAGAAGTAAGTGTGGCATGAACATCGTTTTGACACTCAAGGACCACGAGGGAGAAATGGTGGACAGCGCACCTAATTCAGAAGATCCCGCCCGCGTCCGCAAAATCTCGTCTTCGTCTTCCCAAAACATACCTACCCCTCCAGCCCTGACCTCAGACGCGGGCTGCGGTACATCGTCACTAATCTCTTTGCCAAATAATTCCTTCAGATTCGCTTCCACGACAATGCGTGCGCTGGCAAGGAACGCATAATCAGGCCTGAGATGATGAGGCTTGATCTCGCATGGAGATACCGAGTAATTAGGTCGTAGACGGGGATTAGAGCGGCGAGTCCTACGGCGTGAGGACGTCGAGGTAGGATCGGAGGTGGGTTCAACGTCAGCAGCGGAGGCGAGGATGAGAGACACGAGTGGATGTTCAGGTTCTGTCGGCTCTGTGTCCATCTCGATGTCAGCGTCTACCATGTCCTTGGTACCAATGGTTTGCTCGGCTCTCGGTCCCCGCTGCCAAAGGGAGCGAAAGAAGTTTGTCCGTGGTCCGCTGGGTCGTGCCAATCTTCGTCCTCGCTATCGTCTGATGTTGGATCCGAGTCGAACTCATCAGGTTCGATCTCCGCACCCATAGACCATGCAAGAGTGCCTATACGATGGATCCAACCGCGTCCAGACACAGCATCACTCGCACTCGCACTCGCACCTTTTCCACCCTCCTGGGATATACCCTTGTTACCGTCACCAGGTCTACTCGTTCCAGGAGGTGCTTTGATAGGAACCCTGGTCACAACCTGGTAAGGCCCCCATAACCGATCATCACGGAGATATTGCATGTCATAGACCCTCCTCCTTGCGAGAATGCGTGCGTCTGCGTGTTGCTGCGAAGGGGTAGGAAATGGCTTTGGAGTCCGACGTCTGGACTGCCCGTCCAACTCGCGGTGATCGTTCTCTTCATCCTCCTCTGTCCCTAGGTCCGAATCTTCCTCGGCGTCATGCCCATCCTTCAACCCCTCCATATCCGAGAAGCGGCACGATCGGAAACGGGCTCTGGCGCAGTTTTAAGTGCACATGTCGAAAGTAGAAGTAAGAGGCGGTGGTATTGGCACAAAGCCAGTGATACAAATGATCCGATGAAAAACGTCTCCGAGCGGGTCACCCCCCCAATACCGAGCCGCAGACAAAAACGGCGTGTACGCCGGCAATCCCCGCACGTGGATGGCGTGTGAAGCGAGGAGCGTGCGCACGAGCTGCGGGGGGAGCGATGGTGTTGGAATCGGCGGCAGTTCAATCGTATCCCCCAGGCCGCCGCCCAGCACACGAGACGCATGCGGGCCGTAAACCATTCGTCCGAGACGCACGGCGCTACGGGACTCGTCAAAGGCAGAGATACCGCTCGCGGTCACGATGAGGAGGGGCGGCATCGGCGGTGCGATCGTCATGCGCTCCCGCCTATCACCCACCCCGGACCCGATGTTCCCGGTGGGGTACGGGGAGACCTTGACAGGCGTGAACACCTTGAGTGCAATCGGCGGCGTCGCCGGAAAGGGTTGGAGAGTTAACAGTGTGTCTAGTATAGTCGAGAGCACCGACAGGGAGGCCATACGCCGCTCTGTCAGTATGTTGGCGTCCTCTGGTATCTCGGAGTCGTCAGCGAGACAGATGTTGCGGCGCCATGCCTTGAGCCATCTGTCTGCAGATACCCGTCTGCGGTATTCAGTACCCCAGTCCCAGGCGGCGGGATAGATGCGAGGGTCCACAAGTGCGCGGTGGTCAAGGGCAGGGCGAGGGTCATCCCAGGTAGTGAGGAAGAGCTCGCGCCAGAGATGCGAGTCCGGTGAGCGGTACACGAGCGTGTGGAACCGCCGGCACGTCTGTGCGATGGCAGCGACCGTGCGGGGAGAGCCAGAACATATCAAAATTGCCTCGATCAGCTCCGAGGGCAGCAATGTCACTAGCGACGACATCGCTGTCGTCTTGGTCGTGGTCGAGGACGACGGCGCTGTAGGAAGAGTCGATATCTCCTATGAGCTGCTTGACTCAGCACACATCCCACACTGGTCTCAAACTGATCCGATCCTAGTAAACTTCAAAGATCCGATATCAGGCTGGTACTAGATACTACACGTCCACCGTACATACAGAACCAATAATTATTGTCTTACTCCCCAGCTCTACCACTTCGTCGGCCTGTATCGTGGTAACCACCAATTTAGTAATCACAGCATAAACCAGTCCAACCAAAACTTACCCAAACGTGCCGCTTGCAGGGACTTGCTTGTAGGGCAGCCCCAGACCATCCGCCGTGTTCAAAAACACGGTATTTCCCCACCATGATTGCACGGTGGTCAACCCGATCGTCCCGTTCTTCGGGTACTGAAGGATGAAAAAGATGAGGATGACCGAAAACGCCAAGCCAGAGTCCAAGGCGGCGGACAAAACATCTGTAACACGGAATTTGCAGGGTCAACATGACGGATAGTTGTCCTGCATCTGGTGGGAAAATACATACAGTTGTACTTGATCCACCATGAAAAGTATTTCCTCCGAATGAAGTAATTGAAGACGAAGCCAACGATCACCCACGGGACATAGTTCACCGCACTCGCGGGAGGGATTGCTCCCAAACCACTGAAGATGACCGGGAAGCTGGTACATTTTTCAGGGTCAGTGCAAGGCAAGTCGAGCAAGGCAAAAGGGACCCACTTGACATATCGAACAAAGCTATGGGGCCACTTGAGGTGGATCACGTATGCAATCGCTGGGCAAATCGCGCCGACGAGGAACCAATATGTGAGCGCTGCCCCGGATCGTGTCAGCCTGCCCCCTGTCTCCTGCTCGATACCAAACTACACACCGCCGTAAATCTGGCCAGGGTTGAACATTCTCATAGGGCCAATGACACCCCAGACAATGCTCGCAGTACCAAACACCTCCGTGCTCGGGCAGATGAATCCATCTTTTTGTTTCGAGCTGCAGATTTCGGGAATATTGCTGAACATCCAAGCTTGTACGCCAAGCTGGACCGTCCCGGCGACTATGGTAGCGACAACCTGGGCTGGATATGAGTCAGCAATCTAATCTCGAGCCTCCCAGAGGGTGATCGATGGGACATACCCCAGAACATTGAACGGGGAGGAACTTTCATGTAGTGGCCAAGTTTGAAATCAGAGGCAAATGCGAGTGCTAGCCGACGTTAGACAAAATGACTATCGTCGTCTTCGCCAACAACACGTACCTTGAGCCATCGTGATGTATCCCCATGTCTTGAACATCATCATGGCAATTGGTCGACCAGGAAGTGCGTATCCAACAACCAATTCTGTGATCACACTACGAATCGTGAGAGGATAGGGACAATCAAGGATGGTAACAAACGCACTTGAGACCGACCTGTTGATTGGTGATAGCCTGAATCATTCCGATAGGTATGACGTAGAAAAATGCTGTGGGTTAGCGTCATTAGCACAAATTCCCGACACCCCAAGAGAACGTACCAATCGCCAACGAAAGGAAGAACGCCCATACTGGGAATTCGGTATGCCACACTTCGACCAAGATGATACCAAACACGACCATCGACACTGTCAAAAAAAACACTTAAGTTGAACGTGTCCAGTCACCCGTTACGGGATACGAACGCACCAAAGATGATGGCATACCACCATTCGGGGACTTCTTTATACTTGGTCATTAAACGTGCGTGGATATCGGGCTGCTCGCGCAGCGAACGCCTGCTCTGCGCCACGATCTGTTTGCGGAAAAAGAGAAGCGAATGTGACAACGTTGCAGTGATAGACGCGAACGACAGTCCATAAGATATGGCAAAGGTCATCCTACACCATTATGAGCACCAACGTTGGAGATAAGCGTGAAACGACGCACGAAAGGAAAAGGGGGCTGTACTGCTCGTATGCAGTCAGGTTGAACGACGCGTCAGCGTTGATAATCCGGCTGACATTGTAGGCACCACCCGTGTTGTCGTAGGATCCACGTGACGACATACTGTCAACGATTCTCTTCAGCGCTACGGACACCAGGTCAAAATATGTAGAACGTACGGCAAGTACTGGCTGTACCAAGTGTTGGTGTAGTAGAGTATAGGGGCGAGGAACCCTGAAGGCACATGAACAACAGCTCCCAGGAGAGAGCAAAATAAGAGACGCACAAAGGACGAACACGAAGCCAGCGGCAATGTTAGCCTCGGCCCAGAAAGGGGTGGCAAGGGGGCTACCTAAGCTCGATCAATATACCCATCAGCAAACCGATCCCATTCCACGATAATTCGCTCACCAATATACGAGATCTGCGCCCAATCAAACGTGATCAAACTCATTCCCAAGCCATGTACATATCCAAACAACTGGTTCACGACAATATCGTTTGGCGCAATCCAGCACACCCAGGAGAAGTAGGAGAGTGCTTGGAAAAGATACCCGGGAACGAAGTACCAGCACATTCCAGCTATCCATGCGTACAGGAAGAAGCGTTCACGCGAGATCCCTCCTCGGGTGCCCATACCAACATAGGATTGCGAATGAAGAGTATTGAATAAGGCGCAGGTCACGAGGTTAGCTGGCCAGACTGGGAAAACAATGTGCATCGGTGAGACGTTCCCCCAAAGGAGCAAGATGCGCACTCATAGAGGGAGGCTGGACGAGGAACCGCCGCAAAATACCACCTATGGAAAAGCCGAGCAGTTGCGTGGACATTACCAACATCCATTGGTCTGCAGTGTATTGAGATCATGAGTTAGGCGCATGACACATGGGTCCGGATAAGGTCGACAAGAGCCACCGTGGGAGAAGATAAGAGGGTCCAAGAATAAATGCAATGATTGGGATAGTGAGCACTTCGTGCAGCCATCTGTTGAACAACGAGTACCTACACCAAAAGCTGTACGTCTGCTGATAGTATACCCGCTGGACGGCGACGATGTCTGTCTGAACGGATCAAACACATCAATGGGATGCGGTAATTGTGATTGACGACCCAAACATACCGCATACGCCGCTGTTCATAGAACTGATTAGAACTTTCCAATGGAAATGATACAACGGACGTACAGCCTGAACCAACGGTAGACATGATCGTCAAGAGTACGTGCTCCTTTATCGTGAACGGACCAGGGTTAAGAGAAACTCCAAAGATGCGCCAATTAGGGACCAGCTGTTTGCCCTCCGAATCAGCCAAAACTCGCGTAGATGGCATGAAAACGCACCGCGGCCCATGCGCGACCAACTGGCAATGATATTAATACGGCCACATAGCCTGATACACTGACGGATGGATAACGGAAGAAAAAGAACTGGTTCAATCCAGCAAGTAAAACAGCAAAAACGAGGCCTTGGTCAATACCGTTAGTACCAGTACCCTTGATTTGTGGTCCACACATACCCAATACCCAAACGCGGAGAGTAGACGACGGAATGCTCGGGTCGTCCGTGTTAGCCACAGCCGATCGTACCTCGGGATACGGCGAATCATCCTCTGCCAGCGCATTCAATCGCTCGCAAACCGTGTCGATTCACAACCACGCTTACCTAGTACTCCGACAATGACGTTTTCCTGATCAATGTTGGGGTCGTCGAAATCGGCGAGGTGCGCGAGTACAACTGTGAAACACTCTTCTTCAGTATCTGCAAGTTGCAAGACCTGCTGGGTTCAACGTACCATCCTCTTTCGGTCCATCTTTTTCAATACTCGGACTGAGCTGGCTGCCCTCAAGGTCGTTCGCCATGATCTCAGCACTGAAAGTAAAGGGATTTGGAAGGGATGAGGAAAGTGACTTGGAACCCGATTAAAAAGACAAGGCTTTGAGGGCGTCCGCAAGAGCACCCGACGCCAATTTGCAGCGGCATCCATGCGTCGATAAGTCGGCTGAAACAGGGATCAACACGTTCATATCAAAATGACAGGGGTGCGACGCATGAGGGGAAGCTTGGCAAACACAAGATTTTGCACGAGCGTTGCCCTAGTAGGCCTGGTTGCGACACGAGTGTGTTTCAAAGCAACATGAGATGTGAGTGCAACCGAGCGGTCATACTATGTGCCCAGTGAAGAAATGGCAGGAATCTGAGGAACACAACTCGCAACTGTCACGCTGTCTGTCTGTATTGGGAGTTGCGACATCCGATGGGGTCGTTGGACCTGTCGACTCGTTCGATCGGCTAATATCCTTAACGTTTATACTCAGCAGAGTGCCGTCAGTTCCGGAGCAACCCGTTGAACCGAATCTCGAATTACCGCACGCGGCTCAGTCAACCATATCAACGATCCGCCCACAATCATGAGCACCATGTGGTTCTATCAATCACTGTCGGCGATTTCCAAAACTTGTTATCTGTGAATTGGTTTTGGTCGTTGGTTAGCAGACAACTTACCGTCTCACGGACGAATGCTAGATCATCGTGGGTGGCAGGCAGCTCTGAATCCCACTGGCATGCGACGCGAGTCGCCCCGGTGAGCCCGGGTAGGTTGCGCTCAGACTGTCGGACGAGTGCCAGTAACTTGCCAGACTGCTGCCAAGGTAATCGCCGAGAGAAGGAGAACATGACGAGCTAGTAATGAGAGTACGCCACCGAGTCACGAGTATGTTCCCGGTCCCAGAGTCCCTTGAGGGTGAACCTCACCTCGATAACTCGTCGTTTTCCTTCCATCGTATCACCGCGCAGCGACCAGAATTAGGCACACGTACGTGGTATCAGCGGTGCATTATGGCCTAGTGATCTGGCAGGCACCTCTCTATCTCTGTGTATATGGCGACGTCAGCCGTTACAATTACTAGTGTTAGACAAAATGAAGTACATTCGAAAGGTGAGGCTCAGTAAACCGAGAACGAGCAGGAGGGGGGGATGAATCGTATACTAGGCAAAACATACCGCATCACGGTCCAGATAGATTAGTATCAGGAAGCAGTCAAGGACAAGTATGCATCCGCTCGCAGTCACCGCGGCGAACCTTGCGTAGACAGCTTGGGTGGTGTTACACGAGGCGGCGCAATCGCCTTTCTCACCTCTCGTAGCGCCAATAGTCGGTCCGGTCTCGGTGGTGGGGGAAAGGACGATGCCTGGGACGGCACTGGAGCCGAACTACCTTCATCCTCCTTGCGTCCCTTGTCTTTCCTTCCCGACAGCACAACTTCTTCTTCTTCTCTCTTCCTTTTAAAACCAGTTGGCACAGGTTCCGGAAGAGAAACGGGACATTCCTTGATAAAATCAAACAACGTCTTGGCCACGCGGGCATTCATCCGAATATCCATGTGTTCCTGCCGCACCCTGGCTCGCATCTCCCCAACCCTTACTGCCAACTCCTGCAACACCAGTGTGTCCTTTTTGACCGAGATTAAAAGACACATCATCACAAACTCGATCGGCGAGACGCGCCAGTCTGGCTTGAGGAAGTGGGGGAGAAGGGAGGCATCGCCGACGAGGTTTGAAAAGGTTCGGAAGGTGGCGTGGATCCGTTCAAGAAATGCCTCGTCATTTGCTAGGTCTTCGCCAGCATCATCGTCCGCTTTCTTTTTCCCTTTGCCACGGGCGGAAGGCTTGGTGGTGGGGTTGTAAAGCCATTTTTCGAGCTGGGTGACGGTGCCTATCGAAGAGCTCAAGGGATACTTGGCGATGACATAGAGTGCCAGAGCGATACAACGAAAATCGCCCCCACGTGAACGGTCCCAGTCAAAACCTTCAGCGTCGAGAGGGCTCCCCGGCTTGAGGTATTCTGATTGTAACTTGCGGACGAATGCAGACATTGGGGTGTTGAGTACTTGTAGTTTCTCTAAAATATACAAGTCAAGCAAAGCCCAGCGCTGCAAAGTCATACATACCCGCAGGGGTAAGCGCCATTCCGAGTTGCACTCTCTGGGTCATAGGTCAGTACCATGCGCAACCGAGGGGGCAATTAGATTCATACCTGAAAGATCTCTCGCTCATCCGAGTCAGGGAGGTCTTGGTACTCGATGCAAACAACTTGCTTGTTTGCAAACAATCGTCGGTATCTGTCAGGCAGTGGCTGCCCTCGCCCACCCTGAGTAGTCGGATCGTATTTGTACCAGTGTTTTACACCAGTGACCCTGTATTGTTCACGTCAGTAAGGGGATTTCCATATGCAGTTCGACGGATTTACGGATCTCGATCTAGAACGGATGGCTTGAATGAAAAAACATGAACCAAAGGTGTAGGAGTTACTTACGAGGTATCTGCATAAATTGACGTGAATCAGATATGAACACGAGCAAACAGGGTGAAGAGACGGACCATTCCATCCATGAACCTGCGCTTAAATGAGCGCTTGGCTAAAAACTCAGGACAGAGGATCACACACCGATGAAGGGAAGTCAGCCGCTGTTTTCCATCTATACACGTCTTTGTTTCCGAGCCATCCTCGTGCTGATGTGCCACTGACAATGATTGTGAGACAGAAGAATGGGGTCCGCAGCGGGTAGGCATACCGAAAATGATAGGTGGAACGTAGAAGTTGCGGAGGATCGAGTCAATGAGACCTATTTGCTTCGACTCCGGCCATACGATCTCTAAACGACCGAGCCGTCGCTCAGCGAAGGTGGGTAATGTGGTGGCATGACGTACCTCGCTGGTATTCGGGTTCCAAGTCGATATCTCCAGCGTGAATCTGGTCTACGCAACAAGTCAGCGACAATGGATGGTTTGTCACTCGTGCGAACGCGACGCACCATAAAGCGCTTGGGTAGAGTAAGTAGTCGCCCTGGGCAACGGTAAGACATTCGTGAGCTGGTACCCGCCGGGTTTCGCGCGCTTGCCACTCGAGGTACGGTTGGGTTCGTCGTGGTACTCATCGACCAGCTCATCTTCATAGTCGCTGTCGTCCATGGCCATGCTGGACGATGAATTTTTGGGAGGTCGAGGTTGCTGTACAAGCGCAGTGATGGCGGGTCTTGTACCAGTAGCGCTTGTCCGGTTTTGGAAGTCGTTCAATGGATTGGAGTCCCGCTGCACCGTGCCAGTGATTTCTTGTCATTCCACCGTCATTGTGCTCGACAATGAACGGAGGTGTGCCGTCGTCGTCGAGGGCGTCGTCGAGGTCGAGGACACACCTCACCGCAGGTTCTCTCTCGTCGGCGCGTACCAAGCGCGATTCACTCATGGCTGAACTAGAGCGCGGCAAGCCTTCCCTCGTCCCTTCCGCGCGTCGCAAGGTCTGACACAACGTAACATCCTCCCAGACCCGCAACATTCGACTGCGAAGCGCCAACAACGCTCACAGGCATTCAACTCTCATATGACCCATTCCTCTCTGGAGCGCCAGCTCCTCTCCGTACAGGCTGCCAAAACCGAGCTCGAGAACAAGCTTCGCCAAAAGGAAGTGTACATTGAGCAGTTGGAGGGCGACAGGCGTTTCTTGGCCGAAAGAGAACAAGCAGAGCACGAGGAAAAGGAAAAGGAGCGCAAAGCGAACACGGAGGACAAGGTGCGTGCGCGTTGGGCTATGCATGCGCACGTTTCGCTTTACTCGACTCTGCCTCACGTCCGTGTCGTAGAAAAATGCGGAGGCGGATTTGCGTTCCCTGCGTGACGCCATTGCCACGCTCAGGAACGAGAATATCGACCTTGAAGAATCGTACTCCACACTCCAACGTTCCCATACCCAACTCGTTGCAGCCCATAAAGCTGGATCATCGACTCTGACGCAGAGGAGTGCAGAACTCGAGCAGGAACTTGTCGAGTACAGAGCGGTCGCTGAGGAACGGGATGCCACAATCCGGGCTCTGCAACAGAAATTGGACGAAGCCGAGGCTGCATCTGATCCGATGCTCAGAAGACGCAATGAGGATGAGAGCTGGAGCATTATCCGTGACGAGCTTCACCGTCAGGCCTCATATCTTCGGTCGCTCGAAACAACGAATGCAAAATTAAATGCGGAACTGGGCAGATACAAGGACAGGCACGCGAATCTTGAAGTTCTCCGTGAGGAGAAACGGGCATTGGAGCGGAAAGTTTTAGTTGTGGATGAGCTGAGAGAAAAGGTCGTTTCACTCGAGGCTCAAGTGGATGCGGCCAGGCGGGAACGACAGGAATGGTGAGTAGTCATATGTTTCACCAACGACTGCTTGCCGATACAGCAACGCAGGGCTAATAAATCTCATGAGGCTGGGATGCCTTCCGAGCCTTCTCTATCGGTGGTTCAGAGCCTCTCCGAGCTCAGGCTAACGCACGCACGCCTACTTGAAGAGCATGGCGCCAATATAGCCGTCCTTAGGAGCCGCGAAGCCGAACTCGCTCGTGTGAATGAATCCTTCCTAGAAGCTCAAAGGACGATGGAAACATTACAGGGTGAGGTGCAATTGCTGAATGACAAGGTAGTACGACGCGAACAACGAGCTCAGCTTGCCGAGCGAGAAGTCGGATTCTTGCAAGCCCTCGTGGTGCGTGCAGATGCTTGGATTTCAGCGTCATTCTTGATTGTTTTCCAGGCAAGTTTCACGGCTGAGGACCAAGCCTCTCGTGAGGTACCCACCTTAGACAGCAGTCTCTCGAAACACGTTCACCACCTCGAACAATCGCTCTCAGAGTACAAAGCTGCCAATACCCAACTACAAAATGCACTGGATATCTTTGACGGCGAGGACGGAGCAGGGGGCGCTAGGCTTTCCCGGAGAGAGTTGAGGCAGCAAATGGAGTACCACAAGGGTGCAGCCAAGGAGGCCACCAAAGGTAACCACCCATTTACGTAACCAAACAGTTTATGCTGACTGCGTGTCGTGTAGCTCTTGAAGAAGCTGCGCAGCACGGTCAAAGTACAGGAAGACAGGGCAGAGGAATTGGCACAGACACTCTTTGAGTTGCGGGGGAAGATTGGGGCAGGGAACCATGTGCCACCGGGGATGCGCGTGCTCTGTCTCCGTGACAACCCGGCTCAACAATGGAGGGATCTGCGACAATCGATCATGGATCGTCTCAAGAACGAGAACGAAGCACTCATCAGGCGACTGAAAGAACTTGAGAGTAGTGGGGCGGTTGAAACGCAAGCAGGGACGTCACGCGGGGAGGAACTCGTTCCACGGGAGAGCTGGGAGGTACTCCAGAAGGAAAAGGAAGAACTGGAGGAAGTGGTGAAGCAAAAAGAGAAGCGATTGCTGCGACTCCAGCAGGTATACGGTTTACGCATCTCATTAGCAGCCACTGAAGCGTGCAAATCTCCAGGTCTTCACGGCCAAGAGTGCCGAGTTCCGAGAAGCGATCGCATCCATCTTGGGGCTCAAGCTCGCCTTCTATCCAAACGGACAAGTGAGGGTGACATCGATATACGACCTCTCCGCGTCGTTTGTCTTCCAGCCGCTGAGCAAAACGAGCGCAGATGGAGATGGTGCGCGAATGCAGCTGGTCGCGCAAGGCGAAGGAGGGCCTCAGGATCTCCCGCAGCTGGTGCACTACTGGGTGGAGGAGGAGCAGTGCATACCAGGGTTCCTTGCGAGTGTGACGTTGGAATGCTACGACAAGTCGAAGCGGGAGGGTGCTGGAGGATTAGTATAGGATCAATTCATGACTTTAAATTTTTTTTTGGGCCCAGGTTGACGTATGTATATAATCCAAGCACATATGTGGGGCTGACTTCCCTGATCATTCCTTTTTTTTTTTTTTTTTGCCGGATGCTTTGCTCGTTGCGACGATCATGCTCGGCGCTGCTGCCAGTGTTGGCTCGATGGACCAAGTTGGTCCGAACGTCTTGCCAGTAGCACCTGTGATTGTGCCCTCACAGTCATCGTCGGGCATCTCTTGCTCACTCAATACCCGATGCGGTCGTCCGACGGAGCCAGGGAACATATGGAACATCTACCCATCGTGCACGGCGGCCGTATCGTATCCTAGAAGTGCCAGTCCAGCATCGGTGAGTTCATCTCCAAGTCCAACATTCAATTCCCGGCTCGCGTTTCGAGCAAAACACCGACACGATTGCAGGTGGGACTACGACAGCACCCAATCTCCAACTGCGTCGTCTGTCGCGTCGCGCTCAGAATCCCATCTCACTACCAATCCGCGCACGTCCTTTGTCCGCCCTGTCAAGCCCGACACGCCGCAAAAAGATCCCACGACCGCGCCGTGCCCCGAGTCAACCCTTATCCTGTAGTGACGCCGATAACAGAGTCGATGCATACCGTCGCCTCGACCGTCGCGTACACGTACCCCCATTTCCCCACACCATCTCAGACGTTATCGTCGATACACAACGTCAGCGCAGACGCAGGCGGTAGGGTACGGACAAGCGTGGACTACCACGGGAATGCGGCTAGGGTGTGTATACGCTTCGGGTGCGATGCACGATTGCCCGCGCACGTGCCTGGGGACATGTGCGGGGCATGTGCTGGCGCTGGGTTCGTTCAACGTCGCATACCCAGACGTGCAACGGAACGCACGTTTCCCCGTCCACGAGAGTCGCTTGATCTCGTTGGTACTGTAAGTCGTTTTGTGATATCAGGACCGTATCTGGGGAGACTCAAAGTGTAGTCTCGGTCCAGTCGTCGTTGCAAAAAGCTGCTCATGGCACCACGGTGACGATGGAAAGTATGAACGTCGAAGACGAATTGGAGGTTGATCTAGTCTATCCAGATGTACGTCCTTGGACAGCTCTTTCCACCTGTTTATGTGCTCAAGCCCGCCGGAGGATGTCCCTGTTGCGACACAATGTGTCTCTACCAGCGAGGAGTCCAAACCCATTCAAGATGAGGACGTTGAGTTGGAACTCGTGTATCCAGAGGTTTGCTCTTCATTCTCTTGACGAGAGCAGATGATCCCAGTGCTGACTCTCATTCCTACTAGGATGCTGCAGAAACTGCCTGGGCATTATTATCAAAACCGCAAATCAAAGTTTCACCGCCCACGACACTGCGTCAATTCTTCAGAATTGGTTTGCAAGCTATTTCAGCTCTCCAGGATCCACCACTCTCACGGATAAAAGTCCAATAGTCAGTGATGTCGCCTGAAGCAGCATGCAATTCGGCTAACAAACAGTGAAGCGCCGATGCTGGATGCCTGGATGCAACGAGACGCTGCCAGCGCATTCTCACATGGAACGCTGTGTCAAGTGTAGCATCGGTGATTGGAATCGACGCAAATTAGCCCTCATGGATACCTCTGACCCTTTACATCGTCCCAGTTCGTTGACGAAAAACTCGTCTATAGTGGAAGAAAAGGAAGTGTCAACCATGCTCGATGAAATATCGGACGTAGAGAATGAGAGAGACCTTCCACCACCATCCTCCTCTCCTAGCAAGACCAGCAGTAGCGGTCCCGCGGGCGATCGTGGCGTCACACCTATACCCAGTCGGGGCAGTGGTCTTACCGAGCTCTCCTCGGATTCTGAGTCTGAAAACTTGTCGGACTCGGTTCCTGATCCCAGGCCTGCTGGCTCACATGGGAATACCACGGGCCTCACGATCCGCATCCCGTTACTCATTAATCGACTCCCTCCAGGTACTGTGTTTCAAAAATGCGGGAACAAGAGATGCAATATCGCTCTTCCAAAGGATCACAGATGGAAGACGTGTGACCCATGTCGAAGAGCTCAAAGAATGAACCAGAAAATGCGGCTCGAGAACAAGCGGAGAGACATTCTGGGCATTGGTGAGTACGATAACTTTGAGGATTGTGCTCATCTGATTGACCGGGTCTGTTGCGAGTCAACAGAAACATTAAAATTTACCGGAATCCCCTGTCGTCGATGGCGCTCCCTCAGCCCAGACACGTGTGAAACAGACGCGGCGTTAACTCCCGAGGACTCCCGACCGTGTGCTGCGAGGCACTGTCACAATCGAATTCCTCTCCCGAAGGTCTACCAGTGGAAGACATGTGCTGGATGTCGCACCAAGGCTCGGTGGGAGGCTCGGCGCAAACGAGACACACTCCTCGAGACCCAGCATGCTTCGTATCCACCCGAAGTCGTGCCCCGCTTTCCGGCGTACCAGAACCGGGGGGCGCTGCTGTCGTCGTTTGACGTGCAGCTCAAGGGATTTGTGGAAGGCCAAATTATGTATTTGCGCACCCAGCTGCACGAGAGTGTGGCTCGAGATCAGGGGGAGGGGGAGAGCGAATCTCGGGAACCTAAACACGTCCCAATGATCTTCCTATTCGTGGGCGAATATTCGATCGTCACTGGCCAGAGAGGCGACGAGGAAGATGGCCATGATGATCATGATGATTCGATGTCGCACAACGATCCAGGAGAGCTAGAAGCAATGCGGCAAGAGGTGTCGAGCATTGTTCTGGATCTGGAGCGTGCGCTGCGTACAAAATTTAGGTGAGCGACGGGTTTCTTTACACGTAGCTCGTGAGTGACCGTCGTTTTAGAGCAGGGGAGGCGTTTGCGATCGACAAGGGAGGGGCGATCATGCGGTTTACGTGCTCGCTCGAGCTGATTGCCCGACTCCGTCCTCTAACGCCCACCGCTGACCCTGGGCCGTCGCCTGCATTGGACTCGTACGCGAACACACGCAAGGAAACCGATAAAGAAAAGGACGAGGACTTATCGGGCGATGACGTGTCCCTAACACTGAAACCACCCCAGAACTCAACCGCCGTTCCCCTCGCCAAGACGCTCTCTGGCGAGTTGGAAGCTGTCATCGTCCCTGACGAGTCGCACCGCTTGTTTCGCGGTCGAAGAACGGTGATTCGGTATTGCATGCTCGGTTGATCCCGTTGCACATGTCCAGTCTACATGTATATTCATCCGTACGTTACGATACGACTCGAGCGCGCCACAACTTCTTGTCCCTTGGATGGGCTCGCAGGAAGCTTTGGACATGTTCAAGCTTGCTGCTTGTCTGCTGGAGCACTACTGAGTTGATCAAAGGTACTTGAGGTCTGCTCCTTAATAGTATCTATCCGAATTGTGTAATAGTTATCCTACGTTCTACGTAGTCATAGGCTTCCCGATACCGGGTTTCTGTAGTCCCGGACAGATGTGCTCGCAAGTAGTACTAATCTATAGTAGTCGCCGATCTGGCTGGATGTCTGATGGTGTTACCCCCGCAAGCCTACGCGAGGCTTATCCGATGTACGTCACTTCGCTACATCACAAGATCATTTTTTTTTTGAGCAGGGCATAGAATGCCATTATATGTTATCCCAGGGGTGTCAGATAAGTTAGCTACGAAAATACTATATTTGACCTTGGAACGCTTTGCGGCTTGGGGCGTAAGTGATCACGTGGGTCTTCCGGCCAAATCACACCAAAATGCCAATGATGTTGGCCCATGACAGCCCTTTGGCATTTCGGCACTGAAGCCACCCCCAGAGAATTTCGCTGGCATTGACGATCCACTGCCTCACACGTAGATAAGGGCAAGTAAACACTGTGTAGATCATGCATTCTATCGCTTTTCGTATTGTTCCAGAGGTATCATTATGTTAATCAACGAAGAATGGTAACAATGTTAGTGACTTGGCCCCAGAGCTACAACCTTGGTTGCATTGAAAAGTAGTTCCAGAAAGCTGGTCCACCTGCTTGTTCAAAATTGTGAAAGCCTTCCGCCGGACAGCTCAACTATTGAATCAATGACCTGGGTACTCGAAGTGAGCAAGTTTTCTGAACAATCACCTTTAGATGTAGACTGGGCAGTATAACAATTATTTCCCGACCGTGCAATTCTCGTCGTACGGAAAACAATAGCCCCTGCAAGCAGATATGGTGTTGATGCACAAGCATTGCCCGAGCGTCAAACTTCTCGAATAGGTGGCAAATTGGTATTGATCTTGCATACCATCCAAACATTCGTTCGTTGGGCAACACGACAGATGTTGCCTCGGCAGTGGAATGCTCATCATGGTGGGTATACTTGTCAATTGAAAAATATATATTACATAGCCATCTGATTCTTAGCATAGATCTTAGATTCGGACATTTCATACGGAAGTGACTTTGATATTTGACTCGACAACTTAAACAGCTTTCTTTACAATATACAAAGTATTGTACATTGTTGTAGAGGGAACAAAAGGTGAGTTGATACAGCATGCCCAGCATGGCGCATGATGAGTACAATGGTAGAGTTTGGGAAAAGGACACTACATTTATGATTTACTCCATGGATACAGCGACAGACAAGTTGGCAATGCCTTGTGTATGGGCGGCTGCAGTGGAGGCTTGACGATGACCGAAAATCATCCTAAACGAAACGAATGAACTGATGAAGATACTCGAAGAGTCGAAGCTCACTCATTCCACCAAAGCAGCAGATCCTCGATCAGTTCAGCCTTGGTCTGCGTCCTCGGACGCTCAAACCAATCAAGCATGTTGTTGTAGAAAACATCATAGTTGAAGTCATCATCCTGGATGTTCCAGGATGCGCAGCTGGACAATGCAAAGCGGAGCTAAACATCATACTCAGCGCTGTGTGTACCATGACGATGTTATCAGAGCTGAATCGATTACCTGCACTGCAACATAGGCAATTGCACGCGGCTCCACCGTGTGCATTTTGAGGAGTGTGGCGACATTGCAACGAGGACGAATGTGCTGTGAACCTCGGCGGCTGTGGAGTCCGTCGTTGGTACTATCCTCTTCTGTATTCTCCCTACGTGCAGAGCTCGGGGAGGTAAAGATGCAACGAAATGCCTGTTACCTCAACGGTGAGTAGAAAACAGAATCAGGTGTGATGTGATTTACCCTCAACAGAAGCTCGCCCTTGAAAAGACCCACAGATGGGCGATTACGCTGGTACTGGCCTTTCGTGTAGAGGAAAGTTGGCCACATATATGCTGTCACTGGATAGTTTTGACTGTACTTGCGGATGGCATTTCGTATACTAAGACAGCAAATCCAGATAAGAAAAAAGGGAAAGAGCAAAAATGGTGACGTACACGGGATCAGTCCAGTCGGAATCAACTGGACAGATCAGGCTGCCTGTGAGGTCATGACTAAATCCTCGCTTTTGCTTGTCGTCAACAGCAAGGAAGGGGGTGGGGTACGTGGTTTGGCTATTCAACCAAATAGCAACAGATCGCTTCAGATTGTTTGTGTCGTCTCCGCGTGCTCCATCGGCGCCCTTCTTCAGCTATAACAAATGAGTATTCATGGCCCTGGAAAACAATACCGACTCACTTCTCCGCAAGCGTGTTCCAGTTCATCTGCATCCTGGGTTCGTATAAGCTCCATGATTGATGGGCACCAGTTGACAAGCTTCATATAGGAACGAAAGGTGCGTTCTTGCCTATCGGACTACAATTTAGATCGGGAAATGCAGGTCGAGAGTACTTACTTATCGGTCGAGTCCACATTCTCGATGTCGTTGAGGCCTTCAGCCAGCAAGACACGCCGATCGAACTCGCGAGTCAAATCGATCACGGAGTCCGAAAGGCTAACGAGTCGACGGATTGCTCGTCCTTCGCGGGTATATGTCCGGATCCTGTGAAGTGTGAGCTGTCAGACAACTGTTGATGGCATGAGGCAACTTACGATCGATGTATCAATCTTCTACTCCTTCTGAGTCTCACATTCTCTTTTTCAAGCTCGAAAATGCGCTGGTCCATATCAGCAGGATGGTGAACCGTGAAAGACGGCGGTTGAGCTGGTGAGTGTGGGGTCTGGTGAGTACCAGCCGGTGACCAATAACCGTCACTTAAGTACACCAGAGTAATCGTGGCAACACACGATTTGATATTATACTTCCGCCAGGCAACTGAAGGGTATAAGTCACTCTCGTCACTCTGCATTCCATCATTATGCAGGACAAGGGTCCGGGAAACAGTGTCGTCTCTGTCAATGCAAGTTTTGTTCACATTGTCAGGGCTGCATAGGCTAGCTGTATGTGGATACATGGTACATTAGTAAACAGAAAGTTCTGTGTTCTATATTGCGGTGGCTGAGCTTATCTTAGCTTTTGAGATGGCATGCTCCGCCTTCTATTCAGTGGGGATATCGGACGCAATTCAGAGGGTCGAAGATACTCTGACAGTCACCGTCGACCCTGGCGGGTGAACATTTGGGCCACGTCGGAGTAGTACCGACCACTGACATGCCGTAAAAGTTGTAAGTCTTATTGTACAGAGGGGTCAAGAAGAACCGACCCGGTGATTCGGACGTATAGCTAGTTTGACAGTTCCTAACAGTTGACCCTGGAAAAGACGGTACTGGGCAAAAGTACCGAGGCAGTGACCACTGACATGCCGTAAAAGTTGTAAGTCTTATTGTACAGAGGGGTCAAGAAGAACCGACCTGGTGATTCAGACGTATAGCTAGTTTGACAGTTCCTAACAGTTGACCCTGGAAAAGACGGTACTGGGCAAAAGTACCGAGGCAGTGACCACTGACATGCCGTAAAAGTTGTAAGTCTTATTGTACAGAGGGGTCAAGAAGAACCGACCTGGTGATTCAGACGTATAGCTAGTTTGACAGTTCCTAACAGTTGACCCTGGAAAAGACGGTACTGGGCAAAAGTACCGAGGCAGTGATGTCTACAGTTGACGAGAAGGACCAGCTCCTTTTTTGGTATGAAATTGCGGTGCTACGTCCTGGATCCTGGTACCGAACTGAACCTGGACAAAGATTATAGGTCATCAAACATTCGAATAAATGTACATATTTACTATACGGTGAATTGAGGACTCAGCGCTCAGCACCGTGAAGCTGACCCTTCTCGTCAACGGCGGGCACCCATAGGGTCAGCTTCGAGAAAAGGGGGTGATTGAGACAATACGACTCACGGTTCTCAGCAGTACAATTGTTCGTATCTCGCACTGCTGCACCGACCTTGAGAAGGGCAGATCGATCGACCCAGTGCTCATCTTGCCAGGTGGCAGCCTTGAGGATGAGGAAGCTTCGTCAAAAAATTCGACGTGCTCTATTCGGACGCTGAGCATCGTAAGATAGTTACCCTTGGATGTCTGGACCTTGAGCGACATGGCTTGCGATCGGACGTGAGACGTAATGTACGCGATCGCCTCCTGTGCGGCCTCGCCAAGCTGGGACGTGTTGGAGCAGAGTCCGTCGAGTTCCATAATGACAGGCACGGGAATGACGACAGTCCATCACAGCGATTCGACGATCAAGGCCACGACTGATAATGATGATAGAATAATGTTTGTATCGAGAACGAGGATGCTATAGCTGGGGACAACATTGAGCATCGGAGCGGCAGACCGGCGTGGATGCCTATTCGAGCAATGTATCGACGAGGATGGGGGGAGTCATTGAGCAGATGCAAGCAAAGAGCGTAAATATCGTCGTCGAGCCTGCAAATCATTGAGTTTACACTGACAACAGGTTCAAAGATGTCATCTACCTTGAGTGCTTTCACCTTTTCCAAATCCTCTTCGCCGTCCTCACCTTCCGAAGATTCGTCCGCTTCCGCTTCCGCATCGTCGACGTCAATGTCCATTGTGTCGTCGGTCCACCTCTGGCTCCTACTGTCAAATTTCCTCCTGTTCTCGTTCATGACAGTCCTCGTCTCTCCATTTGCGTACTTTCGCTTCCAAGGCGCCACTTTCCACTCATGCGTTCCTTCCACCCACGTGAAACCGTCGACGAGCCCCGCCAAGTTCACTGCAGTGCGTGTAATCCTTATCCATCGCCGCGCAGTTTCGTTCTTCAATTCATTACCGCGATCGTCCATTGAGCGACGCAGCGCGCTATGCAGACGGCATCAAAAGGGCCTGGAATGGCTTGGTAGACTGGTGTAAGGTGGACCAGAATGTGAGGGAGTCACTGCACGAGAGAGATCAGCGACATGAGCTGTTCATCATGGGACAACGACAAACTTGACTTGCTGATCGCGCAGGCTGGATAGGGTGACTACATGGGTTGAGGAGGACGGCCGAGGGACAGATGCGTTGGCAAGATCGTTGCCAGCATGAAACTCGTAGGGGAGTAACTGTAACGCATGAGGGCCCGCGCGTCGTGCGCACCTCGCGTGCCTGCAGGCCCCGCCAAGCCAGTCTTGTACACGGAAATTAGTAGTAACAAGACTGAACATCCCTTCGCATGGGGGTTATGTTTGATGACAGATTAAAGGATCTCATGGAGTAAACAATCTGCTCGGTCTTGGTGGATCAACACAGTATTGCGAGGATGACGCGTCCGAATGAGCATAAGTTCCAAAGGGTACCTGTGCTTTCTCCAGTTCTTTTCCTTTTGCTGGAGATAATGACTTGGCCGAGTGCGAAGAGGGTGGAACAGGGAAGGGAGAAAGTATGCTGGGGATATTGGTAGGGAAGAACGTGCTCGATCGGTGGTAACAGGCTTCTTTGAAGACGCTGCTTTGTGATCCAGATCACGAAATGTACCCGTTGATTTCTAGTATTGCAGTGGAGTGGGCGACTGTTCCACCGTGCGAGTTGCTGTCGGTTCGGGATGGACGTATGAGACGACAAAAAAGAGGCAGCACATGAGCGCGCACCTGCATAGGACCGACAGGGCCGTTGTCCGTTGGATACGGCGAGCGAGATGGCGCAGATGTGCTCACTGCACCACGCTAGATTGGGCATAGCCCATTTAGCTTGGCGATCGATCGAGGTGGACAGCGCTCAGCGCTCAGACACGGCAGTGAATGGGTCCCAGCGACATCATGAGGGAGGAGTCAACCAGGAAGGTCACATCAGCCGCCCCCAATCGATGCGCTTCAAATCCACACTGGTGTTGCGATGGAGCGGGTGTCCGTTGCGCCAGGCGAGTTGGCAACTGTTGGTTTGGGTTCGACGGATGAGACGACAAACATGAATTCAGCAGCACATGAGCACGCACCTGCATCCTACGGGCCGCTGTCCGTTGGATACGATGAGCGAGGTGGCACGGACGTGGCACCCACCACTCCAGCGCTCGGGCTCCCGCACGGAGCCATTCCCACGGTCACGTGGGAGCTTATTGGTCACACCTCACTCATTGCCGAGCCCCTGCAGATAGGATTGCTCGACTGAAATCGTCAACGTCATGCAATGTCTCGGATGCTATTCAACAATCCATCAGATTCGAGAGTGTAATTCAGTCCTAGTCCATCCATATCGCTTTTGTAATCCATACAGTAGATACAATTGATCGTACATAAATCCCAGAATGCTAGTACTGATACCAGTGGAACTATACATCGTCCTGGTGATCTCGGTTTTGTAATACATTCAAAATCGCAGCGAGCAGCTCAGTTTGCTTACTTACATCTTGCTGCAACTTCTTCATTACAAAATCGGAGGAGTTCTCACGGCAAGATAGGCATGGTAGATCCGAGCCAAAAAGAAACGGAGACTGCAAGCGGCGTCGTTTGATTGGCCGAGCAGGTTGGATTGGCATAGTCAAACCAGGTCTATCTATGTTCGTCAATCCACCGAAGGTGTGACATGGGGTCTGAAATATATCACTACAGCGCTAATCTATACAATAAGAGTAGTTCGTACCTCCGGCGGATCATCCGACCGCTTGCGTTTCAGGATTGGGGGACTGTCGCTGTTTGCAACCTCATAGTGCGGGGTAGTAGCCCTCGTGGGCTACATGTGTACCTGTAAGTATGCAAACCATTGTGTTCAATTATACTCACCGGCAAAAGTACATCAGTGATGACAAGGGGACTTGTTGGAGGGGGGGAGGGTCCTACGGGCACGCCAACCTGGCTGAAGACGAAATAACCAGTTTCGTCAAGAGGGGTGCTTTGCCCAGTACCAGCATCCCCCCTTGCTTGACCCAACTCATCGTAGGGGTTTGTGATAGACTCGGAGGAAGTTGGCGAGGCATCGGAAGCAAACTCGCAGGGGGTCCAACCAATGGGGGAGTCCGAGTTCAGGCATGTTGGGGGAGGTAGGCTACGTTGTCTATAAAACTCAAAGTCTTTAAGTTGCCTTGACACATTACCGCGCATGATCCATGAACCCACTAGACTCTAAGCGGTTGTACAGTTTTTTGGCCGCCCATCGAATCGGGAATCAGGTGGGCCAATCAGCGTGGAGTTTTACATACCATAGTATCGGAGTGCAAACTTTGAGCTTACTGCCCCTATTATCTCATGGCAAAGACATACAATACAAACGGAAGACCCACCACGCGTACGCTGGCCATCATGGGATTTGGAAGTGCCATCTTTGCGGTAAGGCAGAAAAACAGCGGCGTCGATGATGCTGCCTGAGGCAGCATCGGAGAGGCTTTGCTGTTACGGAAACCTTGGATCCGAGTCAGACAGGGAGGTTCAGTCCCGACCTGGGAAAAAAAAAGTGTCATGAACAGGATGGATGTGACGGCACTTTTTCCAGTGACCTATGCTCGCGACATCAATTTCCAGGTAGAAACTCGCATTTCGCATTGGTCATCAGTCTCGGAACAAGCCCTGGTTGCGGCCTTTCTCCCACATACAGCAACATGCTCGAGAGAAACACCTTTTCCTCTGATCCTGACCGTGACTCTGATGCTCAAGTAACTCAACCAGATACTGCATCATACTCGGATATTGTGGTGGGTGAGGCGTGGGGAAGTATTGGCCAAGGTTCTCTGCATGATGAGAATGGCCGTTACATCCACAGCCAGATTGGAGTGCCCCTGTTCACATACATGGTTGAAGAAGACCACAGATATTTCATGGAACCGCAGGCCTATGCCTGGGTAAGCGATCATTACTAGTACATCCAGTGCTCAAAATACTCACAACTCACGACCATAGTCTAGCGGTATGGTTTTAGACACTGCGTCCGCCGAGACATTGCGCTCTCAGGATATCAAGACTGATCACCCAACTTTGAAGAGAATGCGATCAGACAACCACGAACTACCTCAGGTTTGTCATCCATCAGTACAGCATGCTCACCTACTCAAACAGAGTCTAATTTAATAGACGCCTCACCGTAGCTTTGGGGAAAGGTTAACCAACACTGTTTACCCCGACCGAGTAAGTTCCAATCCAGTCCCTGCAGTCAATGAGACATCATCCTCTTGGCCCATAGGCTGCTCATGGGCAGTTTGAGAACCGCTTGGAATGGGTAGTCAGGGAATTGCACCAGGTTATGACGGAGCAGACAAAGGTTCTTTTGTCAATCTTGGAAGTTTTGCAAGAGAGAAACACTGACTGAGACTGGGGCAAACCTGAGAAGCGTATAGTACCACATACTGTTACATTTCTTCTACTACGAAGCATTGAGAATGCCATACGACAGTGTACTACAATGTGCTACCACGTTCTTGGCAGCACTCTTCAGTGTCTTTCAGCGGATCGACCTGAAGAGTGCATTGTTGTCGCTTCATCTGCTAGGGATCTCTAAACATTCATTGACAAGTATAGATATATTGAATACAAAGTACAGAATAGTGAATAACTATCCCCCATCGAGACGATGGTGAAATTGAACAATCACATGTTTAGCAGTGAAGGGTCGACAAGCTCAGGATCTGTATGGTTTGAATTCATTATATCAATGCCTCGCCCTATCTCCATATGTCCTGTTTCTTTTGTCTGGCCAGGCTTTGCACAAGCGATTCCCTGAGATCCCCATGTCTGAAATCTAGATAATGGATCTCAAATGCACTGCCACGACCTTCTCGAAACTCAAAGTTGTCCTATGTATCGTGTACGTACCTCTACTAAACCACTTGCAAGGATCGAAGCCGCTGTGCTAAGGCGTATGTTCCGACCGAAATAGGCGAACATCCTGTGTAAGGACTAATACCATGACCATGTACTGATTGTAGGGCAAACTTCAGGTACATTCTAAGAACTAAAATGTCATAAAGGAACTACTGTAGTACTAGGTATCACGCTCTCGCTATTCCTTGCAGCCATGGAATCATCACAGACCCCTGACCCCTCAAGTGAAACTACTCTTGTGGTCTCGTGCAAGCGCCGTATTACTGAGCTAGAACAAGAACTCGAGGATGCACGTGGTGTGCACGATGCGAGATCAAAGGGACCATATGTATCTAGCTTGGTCAGTGAATCGGTGTTGAGAAACACAATTAACCTGTCTTCGTAGCAATGTTACTCCACTACACTTGGGATGTTGCATCCGATGGCTGGTTACACTCCGTGATCGAGTCGAAGACCTTGTCAGTGAAGCCGACCGCCGTGCCTGTCTCGATGGATCAAACACCCAGAACTTTTCTGAAGAGTAAGTACATATCCTCTCCAAGGCCGAAGTGAGCGGTCACTAGAGATATTTGATATAGAGAAGATCGCTTGTATTCTGCCTACAAGGAACTACTCTGTTGGCGGCCATCCTTACGCAGAGTATTTGAAAGCTGAGACAGATTTTCAGCACCTTGCTGAGACTTACAGAGATGTATCTACTATCCCAATTATGTCGCAAGTGAACACCAGTAACTGATCGTCATCAGCTTAACAAAGGAGCAGACTCAGCTCGGGCCGATGATGCTGCCGGTCTCAAGTCAGAGGTGATCTACTGGCTCATGTCATCGACACCTTCCCCGAACCAGCATTGCGCCCTACCGAGAAGGGTGGGCGTGGATTTGACAATGATGCTACTGGACACCTGTTGTGTCCAGTGGACTACAAATGGAATGACCTCGAGTGTGTATTCCACGCTACCTACTTGTCCAATACTTATCCCTGCTATTAACAGACAACGCGCTGCCATCCGGGATTACCATCCGGACTTTCTCGTGACTGCAGACTCCTGGCCGGTGTTCTTATACGAAATCGAGGTATACAATCCCGACGACCCTACAAAAGGATTTCTCCAGAATGCACTCCTCGTCAAGGTGCGTGTATGACTTTCTATATCTCGAAAAGTTACATATGGATCCTAAAGGCCTTCAAGTATATTTTCACATCACTGACTTCAGCTACTAAGATGGACGAGAAGATGACGGGCAAGGGGAACAGAAACGATTTAGACGAGAGGGCTGTCGCACGCGATCCCATGTAGCGGCCTTGTTGGGAATGAAGTCTGTCCGTCCACGGGCAATCGCATATATTGCCGTTCAAGTATATTCTCACTTGATCCTTCAGCACCACTGTCCTGATGATTTTATTTACCACCTTCAGCTCCGATTTGCGTTGTCAAACTGTGGTAGCTGGAACCTTATTGACGGCGAATTCAACTACCAGGACTTCTATTACAACATCATCAGCTACTTCGAGAACGTCGAAACTCCCGAGGAGAAAAAGAAAATCTCAGACCTCTTGCTTTGGTGGAACCGGTAAAGTCATACCTCTTAACATGCGCTTCATGCTAAATTACTCGTCTGTCCAGAATGGTTTTTGGGATAACCAACATGTCTGTGTATCGCCCTCAAGACACACAGAAGATGTCTGTTGCCAAGTTACTTTCTCGGTGTGGACGCATGTAATCCCTTGACGCGGAAGTTACTGTAGGATAGTCTCAGTATATACAATGTGTCTCGAAAGGTGTAGTATGTACATCGCTTTCACCACCCACGCACGAACCTACATACACCCACTCGCTCAAATAAACTACAAACCTACATGCTCAGGGACGTCTAAAAACGCGGCGGACCAATGGGGGAAAGCCACATCAGGGCATTCGTGTGATCAGGTACGGCGGGGCCGGGGGACCCCCTTTTACAGTTAGAACTACTTCTACTGGCAAGGCGGACACTAAAAGGGGGGGTTTTTTTTTTAATAAAAAAAAAGGTGTAGTAATACAAGTGACCAGTACGTGCAATGATGTCACGGTAGCGGTACCTATAGAGTACTACTCTGAAGCGCACCAACCACTGAACGACCCTGGTACTAGGTCATGGGTCATCACTCCGGTCAAGATCCGTCCGAGCTATGGCCAGGCCATGATCTGAGCAGCCCGAGTTACACCCTGCCTCTCTGTTTTATACTGATATATGTTCCCAGCACTACAACCCTTTCTCCTGACAAGCCACGATATGTACAAGGCATACCTCACTATCTGCCGGGGTGAAAACAGGTTTGACAACTTTGGCTCAGACGCCTCCGAATCGGACTTTGGTCAACCGAGGGAATGCAACGGTCAGCATGTCTACTATCCCACAATGACAAGAACGACCAATACTTACACATTCGAATAGAAATAGAAACATCATCCCCACGAACACCAAGCTGTTGTGGCGATGAAGTGACAAGGTCAGTAATACTAACCGTGAGTCCAGATCGCTCACCAATGTTGTTTGACAGTTCAAATTCTGTTCATCACATGAACATTGCAGTAGCGAACTCAGATAAGCCACTTGAGTCCCAGGACATCGCGACTGGCAGTGCGGCTAACCGCCCAAGCCTGAAAAGAAGGCGGTCAGGTGAGAGTAAATTCCCTATGGTATGCATCATCAACATCATAGATGTAGACGTGCTCATGTAAAGAAATTGAATTAGACGCCACGCCGTGCCGCTAGCAGCTCTGGGGGGGCATTGAACAACTTGAGCCTGAGCCCCATCAGTCGAGCAACCTCTGTACCTACTATGGGCTTGCGGCTGGAGAAACGACGCCGTCTTCGATCCCTCTTCGATGCATTTGGACCTTCACAGCCCCGGATTCCCAAGCAGTCTGAGAACGACACAGAAAATACTTTGGTATTTGAAGAATTGAATTGAACCTTGAGGAAGCAAACAAAGATTCTTGCAGAGATCTTGGAGGTGTTGCGAGAGAAGGGTGCTAACTGCCAGTGATTTGAGTACTTGTAACAGTGATGACACTTGAACTGTCTGTAAGATATGTATTTTTTGCGCAGTGTATCTGTTGAGAACATCATAAATTTTATCATAGCTCAGTTTGGCATATTCAAACTATTGCTCAATCACTACAAAGGGTGTGTACCAGTTCCGTGTGATGTATCCCATCGGTGGGCCCAGCTGAGGCCTCCAAGCAGACCGGGCCATGATCGCGTTTCATATGTAACATTCTTAACCTCATTCTGACCCTGAGGGGTGGGGCAATCTAGCACTGTGTCCAAGTCAAAGGCCATCATACGTAACATCTGAACCTCATTCTGACCCTGAGGGGTGTGGCAGTCCAGTCAAACGGAGTATGGAGACGATTAGATCTCAAGGAAGCCTTGTTCGAGTTAGACCAACCCTAAGCCGGTGAATCAGCAGTGATCGAACCCACATGATAGTAACTTGAAATTGGGACCCACATTCACAAATTATCTGTCACGATGTCACAGTCACCAGTGGTTTGCGAGCCTCGAAGCACCGAATCGCCGCACTCCTATTCAGTCCTTGCATGCTTGTAGGTGAACAACGGGTGCGTGTCTCGTGTGAGCCAATACACTGACTTCCCATCTTCGTTACCATGACTGGTTTACTTAGCTTTGGCCTTGACCAGGACCGCACCCGTTTCCCACCAGTAATTATGACTTCAGCAGTCACAGGGTGTCACGATTGGTCATGCCATAGACGGAGTAAAGATCGCAAACGCATGCACCTCTCTGGTCGATGAAAACTAGTACGCACATGTAGGTGACTGATCACCGCTTGCTCTACGCCACTCCTCCTTCTATCCAGACTTTCGACAAGTAACAGTGAGACATCAGCGTGTCTCAAGGTTGTGCAGTGTGGGCTCTTTCGCCCGTAGGTTATGAATTTACTCTCAAAGGTGTATATGTGTACAATAAGTAAAGTATGTATTTCAGTCATGTGGCATAGAAACCGCAATCTTTCAAAGATCCTCCCCTTCAGCTTTCCTTTGTTTTTTCTGCCCGTCGAAAATGCATCAGGAGCTGCACTCCACAACGAGTGTTACTTACCTCTTCTGGAGCCCCCGTGTTTGTAAGAGACTCAGACCGTCGTCGTTTTCCACTCACCAGCACTTCTTCGCTTGAACCACTCTAAATGAAGCAGTTGTGGATCGGCAAGAGATTCAAGTAACTCGGTTAATTCTTCTTACCATAGACAAATCACCATTGTCAGCCCACAACTCTCGCCTCTTCAGTCTCTTATTAACCCAAGATCCCTCGTGCTGTGCATCGGCAAGTACGAGCATGTTTCGAACCGTAGGGTCTTTTCCTTCCAAGTCAAGACCTGAAGAGCGTGCTTCGGATACTACATCCTGTTGGAAAAGTCCAAGAATTATCTCCGCTGAGCTTTCATTGAACGATGACGATCGAGAGCTATGATAAGAACGATAGTGGCGGGGCGAACGGCGAGTCTTCTCGCCACGGTGTGACTTTTCACTAGTAGCACGATCAGCAGGGATCGCTTTCGAAGATTGCTCCTTCCTTGAACTGTCGTCGTGCATGGCAGGGAATTATGTCGATCAATCCGAGCCCATCAGGCTTTTTTCAGTTTAATCGGCTACAGGCTCGCTCGTACTTACTACGGTTTGGGCAGATCGCAATCAATCTAGGTTCAGGTCCCATTGTGACATTGACTCATCCAGAGAAACCGCTATGACATGACCATGCTCGGTCAGATCATCCTAGGCCCAGGCTGCCGATACTTACATCACTTATTCTGAAACAACCCTTAAAGGACTCTCAGTTAAGAGAAGCCTAAATGTTCTATAGGTTGCTTGCAAAGTGAACAGAGGACTGAAGACGCAGTGAGTCGGGAGCTGGTATATCCTTTAGGGGGAAAGACCAAGAGAACAAGACTAGTGTTCTCCGGGCATGGCATTGGGGTTTATATACTAAATACAAGAGTGCACGGACCAAGCAGTGCTACTACTACATAAGGTAAGTATTGGAGAACATGAGGTAGGTGCATGTAGCGGACATGCATTGTGTGCATAGAAGCGGTGTGGCGGGAATGCATAGAAGGCGTGTCGAACGCATGTAGAGGAAATAAATAAGAAATGGATGTTGCTAAGTCCACGTTTGGACTAGCGATCGCAGCGATCGTAACACTTTCCTCGTCCTATGGTCAGACTCCGAATGACCTAAACGATAACCCGTCTTGGAATACCGTGACGTAGAAACCTGTGAAGGCTCGACGTGCAAGTCTTCTTGCGTATACTCTTCTCGAAAGAGGTTGATGGTGGTTCCTTGGGCGTGTGGAGTGACATATCGTAAGCGTGAAAAACGAAAAACTAATAAAAAGAACCAAAAATCAAGATATCCACCCCCGTCCTAAAGATTGACTTCCAGGCAATCAAGGGGTATGTGCAACATAAGTGCGGCGAAAGCGTGGCATCGGAAATGCCGTATGTTCTGGAATGAAAACGTGGTGGGGAGACGTTCCATGCGATAGCGTATCGCAGACATTAAACTTCGTGACAGTCGCAGCGTATGCGGAGATTAAACGTCGTTAGGCAACATAGCCTCATGTGTGTGTAGCCATATGGGAATCCTATGTGTTCACCAAGGCACATCATCGTGGAGTGACATATCTTCTTCTGTGTGGGAGAGACGTCGTAATGCGTCCGAACTTCTTTTATCTGTGTGAATGAAATCCTTTCATCGGAGAACAGAGCGCGTGCTCTAGTCTTCTCCAGGAAAACAACTAATACTTTCTTGGTAAACGTATGCCCATAGGCGTGAACTTCATATTGTGCCCGTCGGCGATAGATAGAGTGTAGGAATGCAGTTTAGCCTCGTGCTTGGGAGGTGACATGTTTATCCTCGTGTCCGAGGTACGTTGGTCTATTTCTTCGATTCCTATCGTTGGAGATTGAAGAAGTGCTTCTTTAATTCATCGTACAACATTCCGCTGATATCCGGAGTGCGCTGGAAACTCGTGTTTGTGTCGCGTCGTTTGCAACTTCTTTTGTGTGCTCCGCCAAGGTAACTGCAATCTGGACATGCTAGTTTCGGCTTGGGGCAGTTCGTGACTAAGTGGCCATCGCCACAATTGTAACACTGCATTGGTGATCTCGTGGGTGAAGGGGAAAGACGGCGCGCTGTGGCGCTAACATCCATTGCATGAGGATCTGTGAATCTGTGTCACGTGCTGTGAAACAACCCTAAGGACTCACACTTAAGTGAAGCCTTGTGCTAGGTCGCTTGCACAGAGAAAAAGACAAGAGAAGATAAAAGGTGAAGTTGCCAAAGGGGAAACTCCAAGAGAACAAGACTAGTGTTCTCTGGTGCTGCATTGGGGTTTATATACTAAGTACATGAGTGCACGGACCATGCAGTGCTACTACTATATAAGGTAAGTATTCGTGATACCGGGTACCATGAGGTAAAGGCATGTAGCGGACATGCATTGTATGCATGTACGCTGTGGCAACATGAGGCTGCAATGCGGATCTAATGTGAATGAGAAGCATGGATGTGGGAGATTAGATATGCATGTGAATGCGTGAAGGAAATAGATAGGGGTTGAATGAAAAGAAAAACATTAAGTCCATTATAGCTTGAAGCGATCATAACACTTTCCCCGTCCTATGGTCAAACTCTGAGTGACCTAGAGGGTTTCCTCGTCCTGGAAGTTTGCATCACCCCAGGGATCATCACTGGCCTGCGTGATGGGGCTTCCGGGTATACTCCCGTCGTTTCCCAGAACAACGACATTTAGTCCGGGAACATCCTGTTCAACATGTAAGGGGGCAGAATGTTCCTGTGAGTCTGGGTGGAAATATTCGAAATCCAGAGGATTCCGACGGTGAAGAGTCCTGTTGTAGTTCAACATGGGACTGGGATCGAGTTGATCAATGCCGATTTCCCAAACTTCGTCGTTCATTGGTTGGAGCAAACCTGTCTCCGATTCTCCTTGCACTGAGTATGTAGGTTCCTCGACGTCATTCCATGTCTCATCCGCGTTGTAGATGGTGTCCCAATGAGCTGGCTCAGGGGCTACGTGGACGCTTTGCGGGAGACCATAAGGATATGGAGTAGGGGCCCGTGGTGGAGCAGGGCCCGACGAGGAAGATGAGGAGGACGACGGGATTGTGGACGAGAATGGTCCATGGGAACGAGAGGACTGCGAGGAAGGGCGATGTATGCGAGGAACGTGCAGATTCCTTTGCTCATACCCTTCATCAAAAGGGGTTAATCGTTGGCGGAGGATACCTGGGAGGGGAGTGACGTATCGCAAACGTTCTGGAGGGAAAACAAGAAGGATCCAAAGATAATAGAGATGAAAGAAAGTAAAATCATAAGGAGCAAAGAGGAAGGAAGAGAGTTCGTTCCACGATGGAGAGCAGAAGAACAAGTAGTTCAAGATATGGATTTCCAAAGTGACTCGGAAGAGGAGCATGGCGAACAATGTGGACGTTTGGTAGTAAGGCATTGTGGGTGAAAAGTGAGATGGCCATGAAAGAAGAAATGCGCTGTCTTTTATACCAAAACTACCCCCGGCCTAAAGATCGACTTCCAGGCAATCGAAGGGGAGACGGCGCGGATTAAACGTGGTGAAGTTCTCATATTCCCGAAAGAGGGAAGAGAACGCTTCAGGAGTCATAGATAAGGCCCTAGGGGCAGAAGGGTGCGCTTTGTGAAAGTCGGAAATAGCATCCTTAGCATGCGTGAGATTAGCCCGTGGCTCCCACGTTCGATCCGTTTCATCATAGCCCTTCCAATGCACCAGAAACTCGAGGCGACGGCCCTTATACCGTGAGTCAACAATGAAATCGACCTCATATTCGTCATCTCGATCCTCGGTTACCAGAACGGGACCGGGCCGAAAGGTGGATTGACCAGGCAATCTATCCTTATAGGGCTTCAATCGCGATACATTGACGACAGGGTGAATCCTCATGGAGGAGGGGAGCCTGAGCTTCACAGCATTGGAGCCCATCAGCTCCGTTATCTCATAGGGGCCGAGCCATCACTCAGTTAATTTACGAGAGGCATGCGTCAAGCGCAAGTTTGATGTGGACAGCCATACCTTATCTCCAATTTCGTAATTCGGAGATTCGGAACGGTGGCGATCCGCGTTTCGCTTCATGCGGTCCTGGGCCGTGGACATATTACTTTTAACTTGCTCCAATGTGTCAGCCATGCGGTCGGTAAACTCGAGGGCAGCTGGTGCCTTAGAGGGACGTGATTCTATACCCATTCTGGGCTCATATGACCGTGTAACTGCGAAAGGGGACTTGCCCGTTGCAGTGGCTTTCTTGGAATTCATGGAGAACTGGGCTACGGGTAACCAAGCGGCCCATTCATCTTGCTTTTCAGATGTAAATAAGTGAAGGAACTGCTGTACTTCGCGATTCATGCGTTCCGTCTGACCATCTGTCTGAGGGTGGAAAGACGTGGATAATTTAGGTTTAATTCCGAGAGAACGGCATATGTCGGCCATGACTGTGCTGGCAAACTGGGGTCCTCTGTCGGATACAATAGTGGTGGGAAGGCCGTGGTGCTTCCAAACGTGGTTGAGATATAATTTAGCCGTATCAAGTGCCGTTGTGGTTTTTGTGCAGGGAATGAGTTCGACTTCCTTGGAGAACCTGTCAACTACCACGAGGATAGAGTCATAGCCTTGGGATAGGGGGAGATCCATAGTGAAATCCGCCGAGATGTGTTCCCAAGGGTGATCAGGTATGGGAAGTGGCTGTAACAGACCAGCTGGGGCCTGATTGGTTCCCTTGAACCGCTGACATCGATCACATCCAGCGATATAATGTTTAACAAATGTAGCCAATCCTGGCCACCAATAGCTGCGCTGCAGCAAGTCAAGTGTCTTGTCTGAACCGGCATGTCCGGCCATAGGGGTATCATGGTGCAGCCACACGACTTCCATGCGGAGATCATCGTCATCAGGCACGTACAGCCTGTGGAGTGTGTCGTAAAGGAATCCATCATGTTCCTCACACACTTTCCAATCTTTACATAATGTGACGATATCTTCTTCTGTGAAACGGCTGATTGCGTCAGAGATTTTGTTTTTTATGTGGTCCCCTTCATCGGAGAGCAGAACGTGTTGTGCCCTAATCTTCTCCGGGGAAATTACTAATACTCCTTTATTGTCGTCCTCAAGGCCGACTGTATGATCTTCTCGTCTAGAGAGAGCATCTGCTTTTCCCATTGTGGCACCTGGCTTATGTAACCATTTGAAATTGAAGTGCGATAAGTATTGCGCCCAACGTGCTTGCCTCCTGTTGAGGTCCTGACGAGTCATGTAGAATTGCAAATTCACATGATCATTCCAGATTTCAAATTCATGTCTTGCGCCTTCTAAATAGTGGCGCCATATCTCAAGTGAACGAATGACACTGAGCATTTCTTTATCGGCGATAGGGTAATTTCGTTCCTGCGGAGACATGGAGTGAGAGGAATAGGCAACTGGGTGCCATTTGTCATCTTTTTGAATAGATAGTACTGCTCCTGTTGCGTAATCAGAAGCATCGCATTCTAAGCGAAATTGAGCGTTATCATCGGGGAATGCGAGTACAGGGGCTGTGGTGAAATGATGTTTCAACGTGTCGAATGCCTCCTGTTGTTCCTGCTTCCATTCGAAGGGGTTTTCCTTTTTCGTCAAATCATTAAGTGGTCTGGCCACCTTTGCGTAATCTTGGATAAACCTTCGGTAGAAGTTCGCTAATCCTAAGAAGCTTCTAACGCCTCGGACATTCTTGGGTGTGGGCCATTCCAGAATGGCTTGAACCTTTGTTTCGTCCATCTTTATTCCGTCTACTCCCACGATCATTCCCAGAAATTCAACTTCTGTGGCATGGAATGTGCATTTTTCTGGTTTTATGAATAAATCATTTTCCTCAAGGCGTCGTAGTACTTCCAGAACGATCTTGTTATGCGTTTCACGATCGTCTGTTTTGGTAAATATCATTAGGTCATCGATGTAGACGACAACGCAGTTGTCCATATCTGCAAAGATTTCGTTCATCATGGCCTGGAATGTTCCAGGAGAGTTGCATAGCCCGAAATACATGATAAGGGGTTCAAATGCTCCTCGGAAGCAGACGAAAGCTGCTTTCCATTCATCCCCATCTTTGATGCGTACATTATTGTATCCCCATCAGAGATCCATTTTTGTGAATAACTTAGCCCCTTTTAGCTTATCGACCAATTGCGAGATTAGGGGTAATGGGTAATTGTTTTTGACCGTGTGTTCGTTTAGATAGCGGTAATCCTGTACCATACGTTTTCGTCCATCCTTCTTTGGAACAAAGAACACAGGTGATGTTTGTGGAGATTTAGAGGGTCTAATATACCCCTTTTTGAGCTGATCATCAATGAATTCGGAAACTTCCTGCTGTTCTGTGACAGATAGGGGAATGATGCGTCCTTTCTTGGGTGTGAACGTATCTTTCATATCAATGGCGTGGTCCCATGGTTTCCGAATCGGCATTCGTTCAGATTCTCCTTTATGAAATACTTTTAGATACTTGTGGAACTCTTTGGGTACGAGCTCCTCTGCTGTTTCTTTCTTAGGAGTAGGCTTGTCTAAAGCTGCGCGTACTGCATATGCAAGGTAGGCGTTTTCCTCTTCTTCTTTATCAGCGTGTCGTAAGAATGATTCCTTATCCTGAAGGAAAGAGCATGTCCTCGGGCAACGTGTCATTTCGACCGTTCCTTTGGTCCAGTCTATAATAGGATTATGCTTTTTTAACCAGGAGAAGCCAAGTATCATTTGGTTCTTTCCAAGATCCGTGATCTCAGCAGTGACACGTTCTCTGTGTCCCTGATATTCAATAATTACTTCTGCGGAATGTGTGATATTTCCAGCGGAGTTCTTAGTTCCGTCCACGTTGTACACAGGAATAGGGTGGCGTAAAGGGGTTAGGGGCAACTGATGTTTCTGTGCCCATGCGCGATCAATGAATATTATGTTTGCGCCACTATCTAGCAGCGCTTCTGTGGTGATGAAATTCCTTGTGTGGGAAGGAGAGACTCGAATGGTCATACAGATCTCCTTCTGCAGATTTGTGCTGCGTACGCACGCTTCTTCCGGGATTTTAATATCGGTGTTTGAAAGTGAATTAAGTACAGGTGTGAAGCCCCTGCCGAGCTCCACTGAGGGAGACCCACTTGGCATTTCAGATGACTCATTGTCTGATTCTTCAGACTCTTCACCAGCCAGTGGCAAAAACCTGTTATCGTCAGTTAAGTTAAACCTTACCTGTTTAGTATCCGCATGAACACCCGGTGCGTTCATGTGGCTTTCCCTTTTCCCTTCTTGGATTCTGTGACTTGGAGATCGAAGAAGTATGCCTTCATTTCGTCATATGACATGCCGCGGATAGCCTGATCCGGGCTGCGTGACTCATTGTCCCACGAGGTGGAACCTTCTTCTTCGATGTCCCCGACCTTGCGGCCGCCTCGTTTACAACTCTTTTTGTGTCCTCCACCGAGGTACTTGCAATCTGGACATGCAAGTTTCGGTTTGGGACACTCTTTGACGAAGTGACCTCCTCCACAGTTGTAGCACTTCATTGGTGCTCTGGATGTTGATGTAGAGGGACGACGCTCAAAGGCGTCTATGTCCATTGCGTGAGGATCTCTGGATCTTCGGCTATTGCTACCGTGTAGGAAGGTTATTAACTGCTTCCGTGTACCGATTTCTCTGATCTTCTTTAGGTAATCGATCACTGTGTCGGGGCGTGGCCCTTCCATTATGATCCGATCTATTATCGAGTGTTGGACATTTTGCTCGATGAGTTCTAACAGATGGGAGGTGTCCATCCCTGTCTGTGGTTCATATCTTTGGAAGTCGATGATCCAATCATCTATGGGTGTCGACTCCGTTTGCTTAAGGGCTTTCAGCTTCTGCCTAGCCCATTCTTGTTGATTGACAGAACGGAAAAGAGCTTCGACTTCTGTTTCCAATTCTGCCCACATGTATGTACCGCCGTTTAATAGGCGATCTATCCTTGTGCGGGCAAAGCCGCCTGCTTTTTGTCCTTCAAGGCGTGATAGCACAGCTGTCACTGCCTTGTGTGAACCTTGTGGGAATACGGTGGGGTTCTCGCCTATCCAGGCTTTCATCTTAGTCCACCATTCTTCGAACTTTCCTTTTGACCCATTAAAGTTTCCAGGGTCTTGGAATACTTTGCTCATTTTGGGTACTGTTGGCTGTGCTTGCGCTGCCAACTGCTGCTGCTGCAATGTATGGATCTGTCCCAAACATGCTTGTACGTTATGGTTTTGTATGTCCCTTTCTGCGATGAAGAAATCGAACATAGCAAGGAGTTCCTGCGTAAGGACTCCATTGACGTTATTGGTTACGAGATTCTGCTCGAACAGTCCTCGATCGAAAGCTGTTGCCATTGTGTGATACTATCTAGATACGAGGAGGTAGAGGGGGGTTTGGTATGCGTAAGCGGTGTGTACGTGGTTCCGCTGTGTGTGGTGCTAATGTAGGGCGTCTCTTTGCCTTGTAACACTTCTTCCTTGGCCTAAGGTATGGTGCGAACTGTAGTTCGTCTTCGAATGGCCAAAGAACCCTTGGTTCTTCTTCTCTTATCTTAGTGGCTGCTGGCCACACTTTCCTCTGTCGAGGTCTTTGGACTTGGTGATACGGGGTTGGTTCCCTTTCCCTGATCCGTTCTCTCCTAACTCGGTCCACTAGCTCTTCGACGAGCCAATCGACTACTCTCTCCGGCATGAATAAGGGCACTAATGCCTGCGGGATTTGCTGGTGTGCTGGCGGGTCGAACTCGTTCGGGTCGTAGCTTGCGCTGCGTACCGATGGGGCGTGGGGTGCGACTGGCGCTCCCTGTAGACTCTCGTAGTCCGAAAGGACGAGAGACGATGGGTGGGGGCTTCCTAGCTCCTGCGCTTGTCCTGTCTGCGCTGGCTGTGCCTCTGCTGCTTCTACTACTGGTGTTGGAGGGTATACTAAATCTAACGACTCGTTTTCTTCTTGAGCCGACCCGAACCACTCCCGAACCTCTGATACGTGCCTGTTGGGTACGAGCGACGATCCTTCTACCGATGCGACGTAAGATGGTGGCGCAGACACTAAAAAGATGTCTTGAGCCCCGTATAGCGCGTTGTACCTTCCTAGACGTACTGGAGGGTTTGAGTAAAACGCGAGCGTATGGTGGGCGGTAGAAAACGTCTTGGGGGTACTTCGATGGTCTACGTCAATAGCCGTTCGCAAGCGAGGTAGCGATGTTGAATAGTCTTGTTCTAGTGAAACAACCCTAAGGACTCACACTTAAGTGAAGCCTTGTGCTAGGTCGCTTGCACAGAGAAAAAGACAAGAGAAGATAAAAGGTGAAGTTGCCAAAGGGGAAACTCCAAGAGAACAAGACTAGTGTTCTCTGGTGCTGCATTGGGGTTTATATACTAAGTACATGAGTGCACGGACCATGCAGTGCTACTACTATATAAGGTAAGTATTCGTGATACCGGGTACCATGAGGTAAAGGCATGTAGCGGACATGCATTGTATGCATGTACGCTGTGGCAACATGAGGCTGCAATGCGGATCTAATGTGAATGAGAAGCATGGATGTGGGAGATTAGATATGCATGTGAATGCGTGAAGGAAATAGATAGGGGTTGAATGAAAAGAAAAAATGTTAAGTCCATTATAGCTTGAAGCGATCATAACATGCTGAGTAGGAAGCGGTTCATTTGCTCCCGTGATCCGATCTCTCTGATCCGTGTCAGGTAATCGTTCACCGTGTCAGGGCGAAGTCCTTCTAGGATGATTCGTTCTATGATGGAGTGGCGGACATTCCGCTCAATGAGTTCGATCAGGTGGGAGGCATCCATCCCGGCCTGTGGTTCATAACGTTGGAAATCGACGATCCAATCATCTATGGGAGTCGTTTCCGTCTGTATAAGGGCTTGCAACTTTTGTCTTGCCCATTCTTGTTGGTTTATGGAACGGAAAAGAGCTTCGACTTCTAATTCCAGTTCCGGCCATGTGTACGTACCGCCGTTCCATAGGCGATCTAAACGTGTGCGGGCAAAGCCGCCTGCCTTCTTTCCTTCGAGACGTGAGAGTACAGCGGTCACTGCCTTCTGTGAACCGTGTGGGAATATGGTGGGGTTTTCGGCAATCCATGCCTTTATCTTTGTCCACCATTCCTCAAACTTCGCCTTTGACCCGTCATAGCTTCCAGGGTCTTGGAACGTTTTACTCATCTTGGGTGGCGTGGGCTGTGCTTGTGCTGCTATCTGCCATTGCAGTGCAGCTACTTGTGCTTGGCATGCTGCCGCGTTGTGATTCTGTATGTTTCGTTCTGCGAGAAAGAAATCAAACATGGCAAGGAGCTCCTGTGTCAGGACTCCGTTTACGTTCTGTGATACGAGGTTCTGCTCAAAGAGTCCTCGATCGAATGACGCCATTGCGTGTGATCAACGTGATACGTGGGAAGGGGTTTCTTGGTAATCGTGAGCAGGGTTACATATTCCGCTTTTGTATGTGATACTGTGATGTTGGGACGTATGTGTCTCTCAACACTGCTTCGTGGGGATAGGGAAAGCGACTGGTTGCTCCCTTGACTTCGTAGTGGTGGGGTCTCTTTTTTTGGCTAATGCGCTTGGCCAATATGCGCTGCCTTTGCCTCCGTTACTGTGTGATGGTGTCTCGAGTGTTTGCTACTGCTTATAACGACTCGCTTCGAGCCGACCTGTACGACTCCTGAACCTTTGATTGTGTCTGTGGGTAAAAACTCCAATCCTTCTGCAGCCGTAGTGCTTGCAGGTACTTCGTGGGATCCTTCGGCAATCTGCTTCAACAGTTGTGCGCAAGGGTTTGCTTCGACGTTATGCGTCAACAGACGTTCGCAAGCAAGGTAAGAAAGAATAGTCTTGTTCTAGTGAAACAACCCTTAAAGGACTCTCAGTTAAGAGAAGCCTAAATGTTCTATAGGTTGCTTGCAAAGTGAACAGAGGACTGAAGACGCAGTGAGTCGGGAGCTGGTATATCCTTTAGGGGGAAAGACCAAGAGAACAAGACTAGTGTTCTCCGGGCATGGCATTGGGGTTTATATACTAAATACAAGAGTGCACGGACCAAGCAGTGCTACTACTACATAAGGTAAGTATTGGAGAACATGAGGTAGGTGCATGTAGCGGACATGCGTTGTGTGCATAGAAGCGGTGTGGCGGGAATGCATAGAAGGCGTGTCGAACGCGTGTAGAGGAAATAAATAAGAAATGGATGTTGCTAAGTCCACGTTTGGACTAGCGATCGCAGCGATCGTAACATATTCGGTATCTGAGGCCAACGAGTTGGTCTGTTCTCGTCACATCGACCTAGAAGTTGGATCATCATGGCAGTGTCAACACCGGATCTAGCAGAGCAAGGAGGTCGGTGTGAGATCGTGCAGAGTTCAGTGGACGTTACATTGAATCATCCCCATTCACTACGCTTTGCAGCTACGGCGCTTTCTCACCTTGGCCTCTCCAACGTCTTGTCGAGGTGCTCACTAGCTGGTACCAGTGGTAAAATCGAAATCTTCTCCCACGATTCATGAATTTATCTCACCTCATCATATTGCTCATCGTTATGAGTAGCCTTCAACTATTCAAATGTGGGGATCCATGTGACCGCGCATTTTCGGACTCCCGTGGCCTCACCCACCATCGCAACAACTGCTTGGTTTATAAACAGAGACGGAGTGCACAAGCTGCCAATGTGAGGGCTCAGCGACTGAAGCACCAGCTTGAAAGGTCTGCCAGTGACCACCCACTCGCTGAGATGCCTAGGATTGCAAAGAGGCAAAGAGGTACAACGCCAGACGATCATGGCGTACGGGTGGGTCCTGCACTATATGATACGTGTATTTGAGTCATTGACAATGAATATAGCCAGATCTCCTGACGGCGTCACTTAGCGATACGATTCCTACACCGGCCCCTCCTGCGGGCCCCAGTTCTACGCCCTCAAGCTCACTTCCCTTGGAACAGACATCTTTACTTCCCATGCCTCCGAATACCATGCCAATAGATCCCAGTTCTCCGATGCTCACTTCCGAACCTGCTGTAAGGCGACCATCTCGCATGCACCGTTTGCCAGCTCGGTACTGGGACCTGCTTCTGGAAGTACCACCTGCTGTATCGTCTCCAGTCGTAGAGAGTATGGAGCCCACCCCTTCTCTTCCTAGACGAGTTATTCTTCATGCTTTCGACTCGTTCAAGACATTATACAATTCATTTGGCATTTCCAGAGAGTATCGTCACCGTCCTTCATACGATCCAGACTCCTTCGTCTCCGTCAGCGACTTATCAAGCTTACCTGCTAGTCAGAACCTCCACTCCGCCACTGAAGTACTTCCTAGTTGTGGCGATCGCTATGGTAACTCTGGGATATGTGCCCCTCCATGGCCATGGGAGAATATGTCGATATGGCGATTGATGTCATGGAAGTTGACTGGGAGCAACCAAAAATCGAATGCTGAGACTACTAGGCTTGTCCGCGACGTTCTTCAAGCCCCGGATTTCAACCTAGAGGACCTAACCACCTTTGATGCGTCAAAGGAATCACAGAAGTTTGACGAACCTCGTGCCAATGAAGATGGTATGCATCGCAAGATCAGTGCGGATGAATGGAGGCAGACCTTGGTTGAAATCCTCTTACCCACGCGTCAGCCAGATGGAGGTTATCTGTTTATGATTCCAGGTTTCATGTATCGTCCAATCACATCTGTCATCTCGCTGGCTTTCTCCGAACCAATAGCGAAATTCTTCCACCTCACACCATTCAAGCGCGTTTGGCACCCCACGACTGGCCCACCACAAAGGCTCTATGACGAGCTGTATTCATCAGATGCCTGGATCAAAGCCCACGACGAGATACAGAAACAGAGGAGAACAGATGGGTGCCGGCTCGAGATGGTGGTTGCTGGCTTAATGCTCTGGTCAGATTCAATGCGGCTTGCGCAGTTTGGACACTCCACTGCGTGGCCCGTCTACCTCTTCTTTGGAAATCTATCAAAGTATGTCCGTGCATCTCCGGTTTCGGGGGCGTGTCACCCCATTGCCCTGATACCATCTGTATGTCGTCCATCGCTCCCTCGTCATTCCATATATCTAACCTTCTGAACTAGCTACCACAAGATCTGATCAAAATGGTCAAATCCCTCTCCCGACGGAAAAATCATGCGGATGACCTTGCGCATTGCAAGCGAGAGCTGTTCCATGCAGTGTGGCGGGTACTACTTGATGAAGACTTCCTAGAAGCATACAAGAATGGAATCGTCATTGAGTGTTACGATGGTATCCGCCGGTGAATCTATCCGAGGATCTTCACATACTTGGCTGACTATCCCGAGAAGTAAGTGGCGATAATAGTGTCGTGGCATCGGGGTGTAATTATCTTGAACAGAATCTTGATAGCAACAATTCGGGATAAAGGCCATTGCCCATGCCCACGATGTTTCATCCTAAAGTCGAGCTTTTGGCGTGTTGGCTTCGTGAATGACATCAAAGCCAGGATATCTCAACTTCGCACTTATTTTCACGCCAAAGTTCTTGCCGCAAGAGACAGGATTTACCGTCTTGGTCGACCAATTAAGGCATCCATTGTCGAGACTTTACTTAAGGAGCACTCCCTTGTTCCGACTGTTGTAAGTGCAAATAATCTTATCTCTCACGCATTTGTTCCTGATGCCTCATGCTCTAGAATGCATTCATAGAGCGCCTTGCTCCGCTTGGCTTAGACTTATTCCTGATGATTGTCGTCGACCTCATGCATGAATTCGAGCTCGGGGTGTTAAAAAATGTCTTGAAACACTTGGTTCGCATCCTGCATAGTTTGGACCCACTCAAAGTGGCGATACTCAATGAACGGTAACGAACTACAATTCAAAATGTTTCCTAGTCTAACTAATCTTTGTAGTTACTCCGCCACCCCACCTTTTGGAGTTGACGCTATACAGCGTTTTCCCGCGGATGCCCTGGAAATGGGACACATGGCCCGTCATTTCGAGGATATGCTCCAGGTAAGCTCCCTTATTTCACAGTGAAACCACTCTCACCACCGTGTGAACCAGTGTGCGATACCCGCCTTCGAGGGTCTTTTCCCGGATGGGCATGACACTGCCATCTCAACTCTTCTTTTTCGGCTGGCCGAATTCCACGCATTAGCAAAGCTTCGTCTACATACCGATGGCTCTCTTGGCCTCTTTGAGAAGTCGACCAAGAAACTTGGTCAAGAACTCCGAAAGTTCGCCAACATAACTTGCGGAGCATTTGATGTCAAGGAGCTGCCTAGCGAGGCAATGGCACGGCAGCGCCGTCAACTAGCACAAGCAGAAAAGAGTGGCAGAAGTGTCACCTCACAGAGTGGTCCCCGTCGGAAGACCTTTAACCTACTGACGTACAAATTCCACTCTTTAGGAGACTATGTCCAGACAATACAGCACTTTGGGACAACAGATTCGTATACAACGCAAACCGTGAGTAGAATCTTCCATGGCACTCCACTTGGGATTGACTACAGCTTGCTGACAGGGTGAACTTGCTCATCGCGTGCTCAAGAAGCTGTACAATCTTTCAAGCAAACGCAATGTCGCACAACAGCTTGCCAGACATCACCAGCATCTCACCCATGTACGGCGGCAACAACAAGTATCTGATCCACCTACGTTTGAGACCGAGACCGAGACCTCCGAGCTGGATGGAATCCCGGAACTGCATCACGTTCTCTCCAATTCCCCTAGTCACACTGTTAACCTCACGAAGTTCCTCAGTGATCATCGCGCTCGAGGTGATCCAGCGATCAAGGCATGTGCTTTGTCAGCTACAGGGATTACGCTGACCCAAGATTGTTACATCCAGGAAGACTTCATTCGGAAATTGAAAGATCATCTATTGTCCCGGCTATACCAATATGAGTACGACGGGGATGAACAACAGTTTACTAATACCAAACGAAGCCATATCCACTTCGTGAACAACCTCAACCGGGTTATTGTCTCGAAGACATTTCGTGTCAACTACACATCTTATGATGTGCGCTGACACCAGGACTTTGTACGGCCAGGTCACAGATGCACCGTCATGACCTTATCCCGAGAAGATTGCCAAGATGCCCATCCATTCTGGTATGCACACGTGATCTGTGCATTTCTCATCCCTATCGTACATGCAGCACCAGATGCTCGTAACCGCTCTCAGCAGTTGATAGAGGTCTTGTGGGTTCGTTGGTTAGGTGTCCAGCCGGATTATCGATGGGGTTTCAAGGAGGCTCGGCTGCCGAAAGTTGGGTTCATTCCCAACATTGATGACGGCGCATTCGGTTTTCTTGACCTGTCCCTGGTCATTCGTGCCTGCCACCTTATCCCGGTATTCTCAGAGGGTCGCACTGACTCCCTTTTGAGGCATGGGGAATCTCTTGCCAGGCCTCCAGGTGAAACCGACGACTGGAGCACCTTCTATATCAACATGTTGGTTTCCGATTCCTGCTAATTCAGAGATCTGATCATGTACCTATAGCTTCGCCGACCGGGACATGTTTGCTCGATATATCAATTTCGGAGTCGGTCACAAGTCCCAGATCCAAAGCGAGGAGAAGATTGGAATCGGCAACGAGGAAGAAGATGAGAATGACACAGCCAGTGAGGACATACCTGATAGTGAGACTGAAAGCGCAGTTTCCCTTGGCGACGAAATCGAGGAGAGCAGTGATGTAGATGCCGACGATAGGGATGATGTCAATAGTGATGAGGATGTTGGTGATATTGGCCAGGATGTCGGAGAAGATGAGAGCGAGGACAATTTGGATGATACAGATCTGGAGGACTGTGACTCCGAGTTAGACTTTGAATTTTAATAGCTCTCTGATCATAGTCCGGCCTGCTGCCATTGTACCACACTACACTTTTTGTAGTTCCATTACCTTTCCCTATTTAGACATAACTGACCGTCACTCTTCGGGTACCTTACACCCTCTCGTAGTACTGCAAAGGATCCATAACACCCTTGTCATAGTATGGAAGGCATTCCAGGTTGACCGAATTCCTGTGTGTAATGGCAGGGGTGCTCATTTAAGCAGAAAGGTATCAATAACACCTATGAGGCATACATGGGCCCTCAGATCACAACTGTGGACAATGGAAGATAAGGGTCAACTAGTGAACCGTGTCTCGGAAAACCGTTTCAGATGCTAACGAAAGGGCTTGTATGGACTGTCCAGCCTATTTCAATCTGCCGACACTCTACATTGCCAGACAATGACTTCATATTATGTTGCTTACTGCCCCACAGGGAATCTCTTTGGCTTACTTTGACATGATATTACCATGGGCTAGCTGACCATTCTGATATGAGCAAAAATGGTCCTTCTCGGGCATTTAGTTTCTTCGTGAGATGACATTGCATTGGATGAGAGGCGCATCTCGTGTACTACCTATTTGGGGTTATTTGGCAATCATTAGCATGGCATGCATGGCATGCTTTCACGCGCCCTGTGATGCTACATAATAATGGGTCTCAGAGTGGGGGAATGGACTTTGACTAGTGTACGAATAATTGGCCGACCAACGGCAGGTTTCAAGCGCCGACTAAACAGAGAGTGAGTCACGCAGGCCGCATGTCGGTCTGACCCTCACCACTGTCCCCAACGATGCCCAGGGCTTTGAAAGATCCTGCCTCAGGATCATCCCGATCAGGCTCCCCCTCCACCCGGCCTACCCAAAAGCCCAAAATCCCCCTTATTCGTTGGGACGGTGAGTTTTCCTTCCGTACCACTAAGCTACTTGACTGGTGCCAGGAAAACGAATCTGCTCGCATCAAAATATTCTCGGATTCGACTCAGGAAGCAAAGGAGGCAGGCCGGAAGAAGGAGGTATCATCAACCTCTAAAACCCATTATCTCCAGCAGGCCGCCTGTGCCATTTTTGTAGATGATCCAAACGAGCAGCTGCGGGAGCTGAGCCAGACCAATTCCGAGGAGTTCGTGTCTCGAATCACCCGTCGCATCAAAGAGTAAGTCCCCCCTCACCGATTTTAAATCTAGCTAATGATATTAGACTAAGTAGGCAGTATAACAACGCGAACAAGTCGTTGGGACAAACGGGAGCTGGCCGGACATACGAGGAGCTCCAGAACAACCCAGGGACTCAAAATATCATAGGTAAGTACATAAATTTGGTGTCGATCGTGGCTCATGAGTCGTCCATGCTCAGATGGTGTCATCGAGTCGTTTCCGTGGTGGCCCACCCTCCACGGCTTTTGGAGAAGCAATCCGGCATTCAATACTTTTTTTTCCACCGCAGATCCTGGGCAAAACTTCGAAGCACAAACACTTGCACTGTTCGGTCAAGTGGACCTGTCTAGCGGCATGAATTCTCCAGCCGAGACCGGAGGATCTGACTCGCAGCCACCTGTCACATCCTCCAACCCGGCGCCAGTCCCGGATAGTGCCATCGACCCCGTCTTGCTGCAACTCAGTGCTGCCAACCCTACTTCCACGACTACAATGGATGTCGATGACCCAGAGGGTTTATATCAACGGCTCCCGTCTCTTCCCCCTCTGATTGTCCCCCCCCCCACGTTCAACATCCCGCCAGCTTCCCGCTTCCAAGTACAGCCTTCCAGCCGGCCACTGCATTCCCACGTATTGTCGTTGCGTGGACACACTGCCCGTTCACCCACCCCCTTCTCCTTTCGTGGTGGTGCACCGTGCATCACCCCACCTGCGCCGGGTGAGCGATTTTATTCGCTGAATTCCGACGATGACGACGACGACGACATCCCCAACTCCCGCTTCAAGCCAACTTCAACCCCGGGCCCCCACACGTTTTTATCCACTCAACACCGGGAGCCGGCAAAGCCAATCGCTTCGGATTCCGACTCATCACCCCACATCACTCCCAGTGGCCTCAACTCTGACTCCGGCGGCCCTTCTCGGCGTGCGGTGGCATCAGCGTCAACACAGCTGACATCACCAGGCTCCGGCTCGTCATCCAACCCTCTGACCACCCGCCGGTCATCCGGCAAACAACGTGAGACACCCATGGACAAGTTTACAAGCACGTTTGCCCAGTCAAACGAAATGCTTGTGCGTGGCCTTGAGCACAGTCGCCGGGACAAGCTTGAGGATAAACAGCGTCATCGGGATGCGAAATATTCAGAGCGGGAAAATCAGCGCAAGTTCGAGAAGTGGATGAGTGAGCAGAAAACTGAACAAGAGGACAAGGATCGTGATGCTCAGCTCCGGCTGTCGGATAACCGGCTCAAGCAACTCGAACTCGAGCTGGAGCTAGAACGGTTAAGACACTGTAGTATGTAGTGATCATCCTGCAGTCATGTGCTTACGCTGTCAAATGTTCTTTGTACCTTGTATGTCTACATCATATGTATACCATACAACTACTGCTCCTGAAAATACTCGAGCAAATCAGCCATGACATGTTGCCGGAAGTTCTGACCTGTTGAGTGAGCAAGTCCATCATTGATTTCCTCACCCCCATTGTCCTCCCCATCTTCCAAGTTCCTATTTTTCTCTCGATACTGCTGTGCAAAATATGTTTGTGAACTTTGCAATCCAAGCTCTTCTTCAATTTCAATGATCATATTGTGCAAGATCAAGCAGGAGCGGATCCATGTGGTTGCATATTTGAGTTCTTTTTCCCCTTGAATCTGGATACGTAGCTCTTGAAGGGACTGGAATCGACCTTTGAGGGAACCATAGAAGTGTTCTGATCGAACTCGAACCTTTATCATTTAGAAACAAATAAAATCAATGAAATAAACAAAATCTTACTGATGATAAATGGTTATTGAAAAACCTCTTCTCCTGAGTAAGGTTTCCTCCTACAGGTCTCTTGAATGGTGTAACACACCATGTCTGTGATGAGTAGGCAGAATCGGCCCAAAGCCACTCTCCATTGTTGAAAAACTGTTCCGGGTGGCAAGCAATCCGGGTTCTCTGAAAAGCACTAGCATCATGGATGCTTCCTGGAATGCCAATCACATAGTCCACAATTTTCAAATTGTGGGATAAAATCACAATCTACAAAGAGCTCAAATGAGTTTTTAAATATAAAATAACTAGAAGCTTACCTGGTTTGTAAGTGAATAACGTGATTTACGGTCAAAGAAACCCTCTCCATGATACCCTGGCTTTTGAAAAAGGTTGAAGGTGGTACCATCCACACAGAGAAATCCATTGCTCCATGCTGGGCAGGATCTGGATTCAACCCATGCCTTTGACAGCTCTTTCTCCTCAAAGTCATCTGCACGGTTGCCTGGATCAAAGTGGATAACTGCATCATGAAAGCGTGAAAGTGCAATCATGACACGCTTGTAGCAGGTATAAACTGTACCCACTGCAACCCCTGCCCATTCAGCCATATCCTGAGTAGTTGCAGCATTTCCATAGTGTCCTGCACCATTCAGGAATATGGCCAATTGCATCCAGACAGGTAGCTGGTTGCTAACTACAGGAGCAGCATCAGGGTCAGCATGGGTTGCTCCATAAAAAATGGGATGTCCATTGATTTTGTCCACAAGTGCTGAAAAAACTTCAGGAGAAACACGAAGCTTGCGGCGGAAGAGATGGGGACGGTGAAGCTTCCACTCATCCAGAAGATGAATCTGAGGGGCATGGATGGTGCGAATACGGGGGGCAAGGACTCGAGTTCGAGAGATCTCATCATGAGCAGCTTCGAGGGTAGTCCGATAGCTTGTAAAAGCCCGAGAAAAGAAAACAAGTTCATCATCAGAAGAGTCTGAGCTTTGGGTAGTGATGGAATTGGATGTGGTGGTGGAGGATGTGGAGGATGGGTTGGAGTTGTCTGAGTCTGAGTCTGAGTCTGACTCAGAGTCGAGTGCAAGGTCAAGAAGTGATTTCTCTAGGAGTTCAGTGTACTGGAGGATATCAAACTGCAGCTGAGCAGTCTGGAGCAAGTCCAAAATCTGCTTTCGCTGTGATTCCCGTGGCATTTGAGAAAGGGAGGGAACAGTAGGGGGCCTTATATCTGCAGTGATGTCGTCTATTCTTGATATGGAAATATGCTGTGCTACAGTATCCGAGCGGAGTCTGAACATCGACTCGATAGTGCTACTAGCGCTAGTCAATTAGTACATGACTAGTAGCCTTACACACTCGAATGAGAACCACTAATGGCGAACCTGGCGTTTTGGCTCGGCACAAGTCAAACGCAACAACTTGCAGTGCCCCGTCATTGCCGACGTCAAGTTCGCGCAGTCAGCAGTCCTAGCACTAGTAGCACCCAAAACTCCAACTCGAGCCAACAAATGGGAGTCGTACGTGTTATTAGGGAGTATGTGTTATCAAGGAGGTCGTATGGTGAAACCAGAAATGCTATGGGGAGTCGGCTGTATACTTGATAGAATGATGACAAGTAGACCAGCAACCCGTGGACCGGCAACGTTGGCCACATGATGTCTAATCAATCCTGCCATGAGTTGCAAGCCTTCTGACAGCGGATCCAGTGCCAAGCAAGCACGGCTGACCATGTCACTTGAATATTCAGCGCCCTCAAATACTACTCGAAGCTGTCCAGCCGCTCTGGCGGCAATCTAATTTCGTTCTTTCTTCACTCGTTCTCTGATTCTCCTCGGACTAATGAGAGTTATCGGTGGTACCGGGTTCGTGGTCCTCGCCTTGGGTGCTGCAGCTGCGGCGCACGTCTCAGAGAGGGGCGCGACACAAACTGGAAGCCTCGATGGTCTCTACTCGCTAGTAAAGAGACGCATTCCATCTCATAGCGACTCCTTCCACTTTGATTTGGTGCCAGACGACGGCGCCCTCGATACGTTCACATTGAGCGATGTCGATTCGTATGGCCAAGGAAACGCCCACATCAACATACAGTGTTCGTTAGTCAGCGCATGCGCTCGCGGTCTATACACGTATGTCTTCTTTCCTCCCTTCTTCCACGGCTGAAATCACGCTTGTCAAAAAGGTACCTTACTGAATACGGTAGTGTCGACATCTGGTGGACTGGTTCTAGGCTCGATCGATGACCTTCCTGACAAGCTGCCATCCATCGGGGCACCTGTGACACACAGTTCTCTCGTTAAATACCGCTACTTCTTCAACACCGTCACCTTCAGCTACACGACCACCTTCTACACTTTCCAGGACTGGGAACTCCTCCTTGACTGGATGGCCCTCCGCGGCGTCAACCTTCCCCTAGCATGGGTCGGTTACGAATACATCCTCGTCCAAGTGTTCCGTGAAGCAGGATTGAGCGATTCGAACATATACAACTTTTTCTCCGGTCCACCCTTCCAGGCATTCAACCGCTTTGGTAACATCCAGGGAAGCTGGGGGGGAGAACTTTCGATTCAATGGGTCGAGGATCAGTTTGAACTCCAAAAACAGCTCATCCCACGTATGGTCGAGCTCGGGATGACCCCCGTGATGCCTTCCTTTACTGGCTTTGTCCCACCCGCACTCTCTGAATTGCATCCGAATGCGGCTATCATCGTCGGGGGTCAGTGGGAAAATTTCCCAAGTGCTTATACCAACGTTTCCTTCCTCGAACCTTTTGATCCCCTCTTTTCTACCCTCCAAAAGTCGTTTATCAGCAAGCAGGCAGCTGCCTATGGCAATGTCTCACATATCTACACGCTTGACCAATACAACGAGAACAACCCATCCAGCAACAATGCCTCGTACCTGCAAAGCATCTCGTCGAACACGTTCGCCAGTTTGCGCGCCGCTGATCCTGACGCGGTCTGGATGATGCAAGGTTGGATGTTCTTTAGCTCCCAGGCGTTTTGGACCACAGACCTCGTTCAGGCATATCTCGGAGGTGTACCAGGAAACGACAGTTTAATCATCCTGGACCTCTATAGCGAGGCGCAACCACAGTGGGAGAGGCTGGATGCCTATTACGGAAAAAACTGGATTTGGTGCCAACTCCACGACTATGGAGGGAATATGGGTTTCGAGGGCAATTTGGTCAACATCACAGAGGCGCCGCTGAACGCGCTTGCTGCCGCTAGAAGTTCCATGGTTGGTATGGGTTTGACGCCGGAAGGTTTGGAAGGAAACGAGATCGTGTATGACATCCTCCTCGACCAGGCTTGGTCATCGACACCCATCGACCAAACGTCATATATCTCTTCATGGGTCTCGAGGCGGTACAACGTTGACAATCTCCCGCAAGCTGCTGTGGATGCTTGGCAGCTACTCGCCTCGACAGTGTATAACAACCAAAATCCATCGGCTCAAGCGACCGTCAAGAGCATCCTCGAACTTGCGCCAGCATTGACCGGCCTTGTGAACCGCACCGGACACCATCCTACCCTCTTGTTCTATGACACGAACACCACCATCGTCCCTGCACTTCAGATGCTGATTAATGCCACCCAAGAATCTCAGGAACTCCGCACGATTCCCGAGTTCCAATACGACCTCGTGGACGTGACCCGCCAACTACTCGCCAACAGGTTCATTGACATATACGAGAACCTCGTCCACGTCTATAACTCGTCGTCCACGGATGTGACTGCGGTGGAGTTGGCCGCAAGACCCCTCTTGGGGCTTATACAGGATCTCGACAGGCTCCTGTCCATGAATTCGCATTTCCTTCTTTCCAACTGGCTGGACGCCGCACGAAGCTGGTCGCATGGCAACGAGACGTATGCAGCCTATCTCGAGTATACCGCTCGGAATCAGATCACGCTCTGGGGCCCGACGGGACAAATAAACGACTATGCATCAAAACAGTGGAGCGGTCTCGTGGGTGGTTATTATCCAGCGCGTTGGCAGGCGTTTGTCAAGTATCTGGTGGAAAGCAAGCAAAACTCCTCGTATGACGCGGCTACAGTGGCGAAAATGATGCTTTCGATTGGGGAGGAGTGGGATAACAGGAATGCAGGGGGTAGCGGGGGGACGACGGGGGATCCATTGGAGATTGTGCGAGCCCTGGCAGCCGATTACACTGGTCTGAGCGGGAGCCCAGCTGAATAGCATCTGAGAAATGGGGACGACTGTTCTCACCAGTTGTGCCATCTCAAGTAACTCGAGTCGTTGATGTAGATATGTCACCCAATCCAATAGTATATACCTGCATTCAATCATCGCACTGTACATGGCTCAAACACTTTTTTGGAACCCGCACTGGGCTCCCTATATTAAGCACCGGTGAGCGGGCTCGCGCTATCATAGTCACGTGATGGTTAATAACTACATGCGACCCCCGAGGTGGACCCCCCAGGTTATTAACATTTGGGTTTTCGCCCGTACCCTACCCTAGAGGCTTGCAGGTGCGACGTTGAAGTACATAGTTTAAATAACCATAAAAAGCCACATCCTGTGGCAACACCCGCTACGGGTGAAAGGCAAATGTTCACGCACCCAAGACATAGTAGACGATCGGGCTTTTGGCGAGAGCGAGCACACTCAAGGTATCCATAACGACATGGTAGCGTCTACACACGCGTCAGATTATATTCCATCATTCTCCAGCATTAACAAAGACGACCTACAGTGTGGATTTAAGGTATGAGTTAGTGACGTCCCGTACGGAAACAGAGTTGGGAAAACCATCGGTAGCACAGCTGGGTCGTCGAGAATTAATCGCCCACATATAAGTTACCACGGGGAACCTGAATGTACTAGCATGCACCTTTTTTCTTCTTAATACCTATGCTCCATCGCTGCAGCGCGCAGCACGGAAAGAGGTGAATTTCCGTCAACGTCCGTGACTTGAACCACAGACTCGAAGATATCATGACATGCTCGTGTATTGCACCCAACATCGGGACGGGAGAGGTCAGTCTAATCAGACACAAGATGACGGGTAAGCCAATGTCTAAACGTGCACGCACACAGAGACTCGGAATGTGCAGACCTCGGCAGAAAGCGAGACCCACTCACTGCTTTGTAACACAGATAGTTCCCGTTAGTCCTGTCTTCACTTAGGGAAGGTCGTGCCTCCTGTACCCGCCTGCGCTCCAGTGCAGTCGGTTTACTGGTACAGTCCTCTGCACAACGGTGACTCGCAACTGCATCCATTGCACGTCTCCCTCTACTGACAGGCACCCTTTTCACCTGCCAGTTACCACTCTGCACGCATGGGCCGTGTGCACTGAGTGGTCCTTTTCTTGCCTGCTCATGCTTTTGATGGACGGCGATATCAGTCTCGGCACACTCTTCACAGCCCCACAACCACATCCGAACTAATTTTCAATGCCACTCAATGTCCTCACATGCTTCATACGCTGTGCAATCGTAAGACCGATTGCTGATATCTTCAAACCAGTAGCTGATAGGAGCCAGTGCTCAGCAAGACCCAGCTGTGACATTGTTTAGGGGCAAAAAGAGAGGGCCTTGGGTGAGCAGGTAGGCTGATGGAAGGCAGCAGCAGGCAATGGGGAGCGCATTGGGCACTGATTGGTGGGCAAGGACAGCGAACCGGCTCACGTGCGGATCCAACTCCGCCCAAAGTGCCCGCCGAACTCCCAGAACAGCCATTTCACGGACGTTCTAGATACACGCTGTACCCCGATCGGAGTTATAAAGTCGGACTGTTGCTGACAAATCAATACAAACAGTGCAAATCCTTGGGAAATGAAAAACCCACAACTACCGGTTTTCCCAATCCTTGTGGGAGGGTCCCTAAAAACAACCAGGCACGGACATTCATTCATCCCACCCCCTAGAAGCGAACGTCAGCTGCTGACATTGAGGCGATGATGACGGCCACGTCCGCCAGGTTTTGATCGCGATACCCGACATGACGCTGTTGCGGTCATATGATTCTCGTTTCTATGTAAACAAATTTGGCTACATCTGGACGAAACAGAGTACGACGTTGAAAGCGACCATCAAAGCGGACAAGACGTACGCGCTCGCGGTCATGTCCATGGTACGTGAAGCGACGTTGACACCTACGGCGCCGGCTGCGACCCAGTCTCGCCAAGCTGCTTGCATGGAGATGACAAACGCTTCACCCTCTGGGCTGTCTTGGCCTTGAAAAGGATACGCGTAGGGGTCCGCGACAGGAGTCAGCCAACCGTCCGGGGTAAAGTGGAGCAACCCAGAGGTTCCATTAGGGGATGACAGACGCTTCCTTGCGAACTCGGCCTCTGGGAGGTGCGTGTGGACTCCCGATAAAAGGGATAGCCGATAGACGGTACTCGCGAGAAGGGCTGTGGACGACGCATCCAAGAACGTGGATTTGTTATCTGCGTAGTTGTAGAATAGTCCGCTGGGATCCTGAGGGGAAAATGATCAATGAGCGAAAGGAGTCGAACCTGGTCAGAACGTACTTGATGTTGGTACATTCCACCATGGATCTCTTGGATCCAACTAGCGAGATCTTCCTGTTGCTGCTGGAGTGAACCTGCAAATCGGGACCTTTGAATTGTTCCCAGAACTCGAATCATCCCCGCTGCCGCCCATGCGTTTCCTATTGGATTGATCAGTATGGACTTGGGATGACAGAGCGAGGAAGATCACCAGTGGACCAATGCCCGTTATCCGTCCCATATGAACCAAGTTGTATGTGCTTCCATAAATTATTGGCGCTTGCATCTCTCAGGTACGTGCGATATAGGCTGATTTGGGTGTATGCTTCTTGCAAAAGCGTCAAATTGTCGGTGGTCACGCCATAGTAGGCCAGAAAGGGTGGCACCATATACACAGAGTCACTCCTGCAAAACACAGCAAACATGAATCACATGTCGGGGTCGTCACACAAAAGTAACCTGGCTTACCATAGTTGCACCTGATCCAAGCGATGGGATATTGCACCATCTGGGGTCTTGGGTGCTTTCTGGAGTAAGAACTGGAGCTGATCGCGTGCTGCGCCTGCGTAGTCAAGTCCGTCTGAAGCACTTTGTCCGGTCCAGTTAGCGAGGAGAACGGCGACACCGATGCTAGCGGGATCCCCGGCGCTCGAGTCTTGGATGAGCGGCTGCGGACCAGTGACGTTTCCGTTCGAAATGGAACGGTTAGCAACGATCGTATGCGCGATGGAAAATACGTCGCTCAAAGCACCTGTTAGATTAGGGGGTATCTGTTGGGGCGGAGGAACTACAGAAGAGGAAAGGACAGAATAACTCGAAGCATTGTACTCCAAAAGAACTTCAGAGCGCGTGCCGTACTCCCAGCTGCGAGGTCATGATCAGAGAGGCGTGATATTTGGAGAGGCAAAACTCGCCTGTGGCTAGCCCCCTCTGCGAGTCGTTGACCAACGACAGAAACTTGCGCATCGGTAAGATATTGGGCAGTCACAGGAGTAAACGCTGTCATCCAAAGGACGACGACCACGACCCAGAGGCATCCCAGAGAGTGCGGCATAGAGTGGTGCTTGGTAGAGGGAAAACATTCGACTAACCATATGATCAGTCAGTCCGAAACACTAATATGCTATTGCCAATTGGTTGGATCGGCGGGTAAAAAGTCGTTCGCATTCTTGCTGCGTTAGAACTGCATACCAATACCCTTAGCGTCTTTTACCAAATGATCCTTATCTAAGAATCCTGCATTCAAAGGTAACTCGTACTGTCAAGTCCTTATAATTTGGCTCCATGATATGTTCGTCATGCGAGTTGAGTTGATCTATTCAGTATGTGAGAAGATAAATAATGGTGTTTCGTTTGCTCGAGAAGAAATTCCTAACATTTGGCTGCAAGAGAAGCCTGAGGTCGCTTCAAGCAGAGGCGAAGGGAACGAGATGGTTAGTACACTGTGATTATGTAACATCAGTAAATTTACACGTGTGTAAATCATGCTTACAGTATGGCACTTGCTCATGATACGTGTGCTCGTGATGCATAAATATCATTTTGCATGGGTAAAGCCACGGAGTATGAGATCTGGCGGTAACGACGTCGCCTAAACGGAGGCAAACTGCTCTGCATTTGTTCCTGTACGCATAATTTTCCCATAGTTTAAGAATAAAACTTGCTTTCGAGACCACGTTCATACCTGCCGAGCTACAGACACGTAAACCACGACCAAAATCTACTCCGTACCACGGGAAGCCACAGACAGAGGTTCAGCCCAATGCTCCTGCGACTCAGCAAAGCCCCTCGAAACCAATAAATGCCGAGACATGGTTTGTGCTCCATGACTGTCGACGAAATTCTCGCACCTAGTAAGGAAGGGCCGAAGTTGGTGAGCAGAGATCCAGCACCGGGTGGCGGTCGAACAGAGCGTATCGATATAATCGAGATTGACTCAGATGAAGAACATCCTCGTGGGGAGGTGCGTCGTAAGGGATCACGCGCACGTATTAGTCTGTCGTATACGTCACATATGTCACAAGATTGTCACACCATGACATCCAGTGTTACGGTTTTGATGATAATCACAGCAGATTCGAAATGTCGTTGTAGAGCTACAACAAGTTAGGTCTCTAACTAGGACGAGTGTCAAGACATGGTATCATGAGTGCTCGCCCCACCTTTGATCAGATTGACAGACAAGGTCGATACTGAGACTCGCACAACACAGCTCCGACACTTAGTACTTGGACTTCAGGTTCTCCACCAACACCACGATGGCATCCTTGAAGTCCCCGCAGCCTCCGCCGACCTGGCAGCACACTATCGAGGACATCGTTCAGCTGCCCGAGGACAAGCTTGATTCCGACTACGTGAGTCCTCATGTTCCTCCGTCGCTGACCATCGTCTGAGCCGCGTATTCGTCATCATTGGTGAGACTGAGAGGGCAGCGGTACAGTTGATGCACGATCGACTACACCGAAGGCGATAAGGTGTTGTACGAGGTTACCTTCGGGACGCCCGATGACTGTCCCTGTAAGAATTGTTTTAACATGGACCATCTTGGGGTTGGAATACCTTTCCATGTTGTAGAATATTGCACTGCAATACCATCATCATAGTACATACACAATTCCAAGCAAGTTCAGGATGGTAGTGCACACTTCTAAACACTTGGATGTCAGAAGCAAGCGATATGCATGCCACCATATGCATATGCCAATCATTGTCAATCGGTCAAACTGACTCGTCAACTTGGCACTTCAAGCAACCAACACATTTATTTTTCTGCCCCTGGTTTTTCGCGTGGTAAGATCATAGGTCAAGTGAATAAAAAAACGTGCATAGAGTTGGCAAGTGCGTCTGAACCCTACTGGCGGTTTGACGGACGAAAGGAGGGACGTAAACGACGGATATGGTGTGCCCGCGAGTGGGATTTGTCGACGACTTTGTGTGAATGGCAAAGCGGTGGATTGACCCGAGGTGAGGGTGGTTGATGATTCGGAACGGCAGACCACGACACTTCTATACGCTTTGCTTGGTGGCTTAGACTCAGAAGCGCTTTTCGGACAGCTTGGATAAGATTGGGGAGGGGTATTTTATAGATGGAGAGGTCGGGTATGACGAGATAGGTCCAATCTGGGTGTACACGTTAGATGAATGGCGTGAACGGAGAGGCAGTCTGACCCTGCAAGACGAGGGTCTCGCCCTCTTGTAGGGAAACAAGGTGGAGGGGAGGATGTGGTGTAGGTTTTCTCTGTGGAGGAACAGTCGTTAGCAGACAGGCGAAACAAGACGAAGGGAACTCGCCGGGTGATCAATCTCGGGATTGTCTACAGCATCGGCGTTGCGACCGATGACGAGGCAAATCGCTGCGGTCATCTTGGAGCGCAACCGCCTACGGACGACGGACGACTTGCTCGTTGCCTTTTTGGAGGTGTGAAAGAGGAGGCTGATGCTGTGCCTGCCACGCGCTGCGAGGTGTACGAGACGTCGTTGCGTGGCGTCAAGGTTGTCTCCATTGTTATCCGAGGTCGTCGACATGGACCGTGGCTCGGTGTCGAGATTGGACCACCATTTATGATGTAGGTGGGATGGTGTGCGTGCGCAGACGAGGGCGGTGGCGAGGAGGGGATTTGGGGGGACAAAGTTGGTCGGCTTGAGGAGAATGGCGTCGGGGAATGCGCGCATCGTAAAATGGGGACATACGAAGGCTGGCAAGTTGCGCAGGCTGAGTTGAGCGGCGGGGTGAGCGGGGTCGATGAATCTGGCACGATCGAGAAAGTACGGGTTGGCGTGACCCGGCGCAGGGCGGACGACGACGCCGGGATGAGCTCGGGGCAGTCGACTCAGTCGGAGCATCATGGTTTAGTGAGAGGGGTTAAATGGCCAAATATGGAAATGGAAAGGGGGGTGAGAATGCGTAGTCAGTTCGGAACTTTCCTTTTTGAGCATACCTCTGCAGCACGTCTGCTGATCCATCTTTCGAATTCGATCCACCATTTCATTCCTTCGGTGGTCAGGTCCCTTTCAGGCATCCTTGGGTTGCCAACGGCACACAATGTCGCGCAGTCGTCGCCGTCGAGGGGAACCTGCCGCGTCCCATTGGGAGCCGGGCCTTCACCGTCCTCATTCTGATGAATACAGGCAGAGACGTTATGCACCACCCTCGGAGCTTCTCCCAAGGGACAGCTTCAACTATTGGCGGGAAGACTTCGTTGCGCGAACCTCCTATTATCCTCAGCGTTCGTACGGACGGGAGAGTTACAATGAGCTGTGGCACGATGACAGTCGTTCATGGCACGCCGAGTCCTCATATTCTAGACCACGGCGTCATTCTGGACTTAGTCGCGACCAGGGTGACAGGAGTCCACCTCACCGAAACCCTCCACATCACCGCTACTCAACATGTACCCCCTACATTCCTCGTCCTACAATTCGTCCAAGAAGTCCTATAGAACCTATTCAACTACCTCCGAAACCCGTTCCGCCAGAGTCACCACGGAAGGCGTTGTCTCCACCAGACATGTCTTGTCAGCCGCCCGAACCAAGCCCAGGATATCTTTCTCTTTCGGAGGAGCCATCGGAAATTTTGCACGATCCTGCAGTAACCCGCAAACTTCTTGTCCTTGATCTCAATGGTACCCTTCTCATTCGTTCTCCTCGATCTCGAACTACATCAGGACTGCAATTACGGCCCGTACAACCACGCCCATATATGCAGTCCTTCAGACAGTATCTCTTTTGTCTCCCGACAAAAGCCTGGCTGGACACGATGGTATGGTCGTCCGCGCAGCCACACAGTGTGGATGATATGGTAGACAAAGTGTTCGGTACCACCAAGGGTGAACTAAAAACAGTATGGAATCGAAAGAGTCTTGGGCTATCGGAAGCGGATTATCGTGAGTATATGCTTCTCTTACTTGATGCTGTCTCTGGTAAATGTACCCTGACCGACGTTTGCACTCTAGATCGGAAGGCGCTTACCACGAAAGATCTTACGAAGCCATGGGACTTGTTCGCATCGGCTCTTGCTCCTGAGAATTTCGACGGGCATTCTGCAGTCTCACCACAATCCCGAATCATCCATTCGGCGCTCACAACGCTACTACTCGATGACTCTCCTCACAAGGCGGTACTCCAACCCTATAGTCACGTGTGCATACCCGAGTATGACAGTACGAGGAGACAGCATGATCTTCGATCTTTCTTAGCCACACGGGAGCACAAGAAGGGAAAGCGGAAGAACCAGGTTGAGGCAACTACCCATTCCACCGATCCAATGATTCCCGAGCCACTCCCTCTCACAGAATTGGCAGAAAAGGAATCATACGACGTGATTTTGCTTGCAGTCATCGGTATCTTGGAGACTATGAAGTTACAGAGCAATGTTGCGGGGTGGATTCGAAGTGGTGGGCTGTGGGCTACACAGGAAAGAGGAGAGGAAGGTGGTTCGTTGGACCCCGAGCTCCACAGCGTCGCCGAGATCAGGGGTAGCAAGACAGTCTCGAACGCAGCCGTACGAGCTGGTAACGACGCAAGTAGTAAATCTCACCCCGCCGCGAGGTCGGAGCAAGCTCATCCACAAGCGAGGATATGGTTCAATGACTCATCGGTTGTGGCTTTTTGGGTTGCGCGAGGACGCAGAGCCTTGATGGAACTTGGCATTCCGGCTGTACATGGTATGACAGGATAGTTGTCGTTGAGCCTCTTAGATCATTCATGTGGTATGCCTCCGAGACACTGGTTAAAGTTTGCATGATCACGATAGCTCTGTTTAGAAAGGCGAAGTCAATTTGAGGGGTATAAGGGATCTCATGGCATTCATTCGAGAAGGTTGAAGAGTCTTGATCAACAGGAAGAAAGTCAACACCAACATTATGTTGCACCGACCGATACATGATCAATGTGGCTCTCTAGCTAACTGAACCGATATGTGCAACACAAACCGTCCTTCTCTGGCTCATACAAGTTGGTTTTTATTCGTAAACGATTCAGATGAAGTTATACATCTTCTGGATTGGTTGCATGCTGTAAACTACAGTCATCGAGAGCAAGGGGAGACAACGAGGGACACAACACATTATAGCCTACAACATCGATCCGAAACATGGAAACATGAAAGTAATCCACACACACACGAGTCCCGTACAACCCTATGTCACATGGGCCGTCCGCCGTGATCTCCGGGAACCCACGTTTTCTGGCTCATCACCCTGCTGAGCGTTGTGATACAACGAGGACCCCGATCGATCAGCTGTCCGTTCGACGATGGACGTGCCATCGCGGAAACGTGTCCGGAATAACACATTGGCGTTCGTGAAAAGACCCTCTTTCAGGGATACAACAATGAACTGCGAGCCTTTAAATCGGTTCTTGAAGAGTTGACCTATGTGTTGAGTGTGTGACAGGTCAAGCGCCGCGTCAATTTCATCTAAAATATACATGGGAGCAGGCTTGAACTGGAGAAGCGCCATGATCAGGGACAGCGCGATCAGTGAACTGGTCAATGGTTTTGTAAGAATTCGGTCGAGCACCACATCAACAGTGACGCACCGTTGTCCACCGCTAAGTTCCGTGAGGCTTTGCTTCCACACGGATCCAAGTCGGACTTTCACTTCGAGGCCTTGCATCAAGTCTTGCCCCTCTGGAGGTTGCAACTTTGCAAAGTTTCCGGGTAAGAGTTCGGCAAATATAGCACCAAAATCTCTACGGACAAGTTTTAATAGTTCATTTCGCGTAGGCGAGGGGAAACAGCTCACCCATCGACTTTTTCCCATGTCTTCTGAAGAGCATCGCGCTTATAGCGATCAAGCTCTGCGATCGTGTCCTCGATCTTTTGTTTATCTTTCAACACAGTCGCCATCATCTTCTTGATCTCGAATTCCTTCTTCTCGACGCTGATATTTGGAATGAGCAAGTGGGCCATAGACACTAATTACGACCGGTGCTGTGCTTACGTTTCGATCATATTCATGACTTTGTGGTTGACCTTTTTCTTCATACGACGTTGCCGTGCCTCTAGCTCACCCGCTTTGGCGGACAGAGCCACGATATCAACCGAGGCGAAGTCGTACGGAGAGCCTGGTTTCCCAAACGACCTGTATGGTTGATGAGCTACATGGACGTAACTGGTGTAACACAACGTACTGGCATTCCTCACGAATCCAGTCGTATTGCTTCTCGAGATTCCCCATGGTTCCAGCTGATGTGATCTTGTCTTTTTCCAGAGCGCTTATCTCATGCTCAAGTCGCTTCACATTGAGCTCGGCATCGGAGATGCCCTTCTTCTGGACTTTTATGGCGTCATCCAGCTCTTTCAACTCGTTGTCGAACCGCGTGAGAGTGGCGCGTTCTTCTTGCAACCTTGCCTCTGCTTTTGCATGCCTAGCCTGCATGGAAGTATTCAACTCAGATAATGCTGATGGCCACCATGCATCATACCGCAACATCAGCCATTTTAAGCTTGGATCTTGCCCACGTCTTTTTGCAGCGAGTCGATTTGAGCAAGAGCATTTCCAGTCGCAACGTCCGCAGCTTGGATATCAGTTTCCATTTGTTCTTAAGAGATGGGCGGCCATCAGATCCAGTCAAGGGGATAGGAGGTTCACTCACCTAGTTCCAGCAACGCTGTCTGGTGCTCCTTTTGCCGCGTCTTCACTACGACAGCTTGCTTCTGGAGTGCACTTTTTTGCCGAGAGATCTCGCTCTACATCAAGCGTAGTGAGTAGGGCCGTACAAGAAATCCAGAGATGTTTCTCACTTTCAGCTCGCTGACCTTTCCCTCTTTGTTGTCCTTAAACTCGCGCATGTCTTTCTCGAGTTTCTTGACATCCTTTTCGGCCGCCTTCTGCTCGTCCTTTGCGGCTTGAACAGCATCTCGAAGCTCAACAATGGCTTTCTTGTGAGACTCGACCTCAGCACCGAGCTAGACGTCATGCATCAAGTTATTCCAACATGACAGATGAAACTCTTCGCTCACCCTGGCGGCATTGCTTCCTCCAATTTGCTCGTTCAACAAGCGAAGCTCATGTTCCTTCATCTCTACATCCCTTGAGAGCTTCTTCCACTGTTCTCTCCTTTCCCGTCCCGCACCCTCCCCTCTTTCCTAATTCTGCAAGTATAGCCTGAGCCTGATTTAACTTTCTCTCCACTTCCGACAATTCCTGAACTCTCAATAATATACCGCTTCCGCTAGGTGGGGCTCCACCGCTCAGCATCCCAGATGGATCGTAGACATCACCATTGAGCGTTACGGAACGGACCTTGGCACCAAAGGTAACAGCATTAGCAGACTCAGCGTCTGCGCAGATGATCGTGTCGCCGAAGACATAACCCATAGCCCGGGCAACCTCGTCGGGGTAACCTATGAGCGAAAGTGCGACGTTCGCCTTCCCAGGAGCGAGGTGTTCGACTTGTGCGAGTTTCTGTAGGTGCTATGAGAAAGCAATAGTGTAAAATTGTATCAAATGTGAGCATACCTGCGCAGAAAGCATGAAAGCGTTAATCTTATTGAGAGGTATGATCGTCACGCGTTTCTTGAGCTTGCCATTCTGTAGAAGGTCCTTGCCAACCCGTTCATCCTGGACTACGACATTGTATAACTTGCCGCCAGCGGCAATCTCAAGTGCTGTTGCCTGATTAGTGTGTTCCGGAGGGACAGAAGTCAAGGTAGCAACGAGACCTTTGACCTTGCTGCGGTCAAAGTTGGGGTAGGGCGACGTGTAGTCAAAGCTCAGGTTAGAGAGTCCGCTGTTTAACAGCATCGCGCACCTAGATGTCAGAGTTAGCATTTGTCGAGTAAGATGAGGATTGTCCCTGCCTCCATTCGTTCGTTGACTACACCTCGGGCAGTGCGCAGTTCAACTTCGCATTGTTGCTGTTGCTCAGTGCTCCACCCACACTCAGACAACTGTCGTTTCAACCTGTCAAGTTCTCCTTTCATCCTGACGAGGTTCTGCTGCCCCTGATGGGCATCCTTCTCGACTTCCTTCCATTTTGCCTCCAGCGCTTTCAATTCCTTCTCGTTCATCGAAAGCTTCAGATGATTCTGTTCCTCCTTAGCAGCGGCCTGAGCTAGGCGAGCCTTCGCCTCAGCAATTTGACCCATATAACCTCCTCCAGTGTTCCCGGAGTTGGATGTTGACACGCCGGTTAAGAGTGTTTGAAGCAGTTCCTCCGAGTTACCGAGGGTGGCCTGCATTGCGTCATGAGAGGTCTTTACGCTTTGATAATCATTCTCGAGTTGGTTGACTTGACCCCGCTTATCCTCGAGTGAATCGCGCAGGTTTTGGAGTTCTTCCCGGGAAGCGGCAACCTGGCTTTTCTCCTCATCGATATTGCCGTTTGTGAGTTGAATTTTGGTACGAAATTTCTCGAGCTCTTTGTCCAACTCTGCAACTTCTTCTTCCATCTTCTTCAGCTTTCCGCCCTTCTTCCGTTCCGCTTCACGTTTCTCGTTGACTCTTCCCACATCTTCTCTGCCGCCTTGCAATCTTTCGACAACTTTTTCCTCTGCTTATTCGCAGTCTCTTTCTCCGCTTCCTTGGCTCTGATGTCCTCTCCCACCGTCTCTAGTTTCCTCCTAGCGTCAGCCCACTCCCATGCCCGCAACGTACGACCGATTCGTTCGAGTTCTGCCCGCTCCTTTTGCCACTCGAGGAATTGCCGTTTCTCCGCACGAAATTTCTCCAACTTTGGCGAAATCTCTTCAGCGAGGATTGAGCTGAGCTCCTGGACGCGTTTATCCTTCTTGTCCATTGTCTTCTTGGCTTTGTCCTTGCGCTCTTCGAACATACGAGTACCAGCCGCTTCCTCCACCATACCAAGAATTTCTTGCGGTCGCATATTAAGAACCTGAAAGATTCATTGAGACAAGCGCACGACGCAAACGTGGATATGGCTAACCTTGGTAATACGACCCTGCATGATCAGGAAGTTGGGATTATTGATGTTCAACTGAACACTCTGAAAAAGATTCTGAACCGTTTGTTGAGTGGACTTGTGCCCATTCAACAGGTATTTTGAAATACTAGGGAGTGCAATCTATCCTCACAAATCGGTCAGGAAACGTCAGGCGGCTGAGATGAGTGGCCGACCTGGCGGGTGACTGTGATCTGCTTATAATTCTCTAATCCAACTGGACTTTTCTCTCGATCTGAATTGTCGAAAACAATGGTAACGCTCGCTTTGGTGACGCCAGCTTGTCCACGTTTATATATGAGATCTTGTTGGTTCTGCGCCCGCATCTACAGAAGCAAGGCCTGCAGTCAGGCCCAGAATGTCTAATAACAGCTTGCTTACCTGAGCCATGTTCGTGATTCCAAGAACAAAACATATCGCGTCTAGGATATTAGACTTGCCCGAGCCGTTCAAGCCGGTGATTGCGTTAAACGAAGGGTCCCATCCCGTGATCTGTGTCCGCACAGGATAAGATTTGAATCCTACAACATAGCGTCAGAGTGAAACTCCGTGAGGGGGCGGGCTTACCTTCGATTACAAGTTCCTCGATCCGCATGCTGTGTGTTCGCGTTTGAGTGTTGACGCGACGCGACGCGCCTGAGAATTCAAGCGGAGTGTGAATATTCTAGTCACGTATCTGATTTTACGCCGCCGTTATGTATGGCAAAAAGAACCAGCGCCTGTTTTTCAGCGCTTGAATGGATCATTATGTATTACTACAGCATCTGCGTTCACACCTTCTATGGCGGGCTTCTTTACACAGGGGCTTAGCTGTGTGCCCAGAGGTTTTACTTGTTATCGGCGTCAGTACTACAGAAAAGGAAGTTTGGAGCGAAAACTGCCGACAAATTTCGGCCGGCAACTTGTCACGGCATTCCCCAGGTGCACGCTGCCTCCGACGGGTCTCTTGGACTGTGTCATTGACCACCTTCTCCCCGTCCACATTCCTTCCACTTATTCCGTTGGGTTAACGCCGTCACCGCCGTCACCTGTGAGCGAGCTCGACTTCCTCAAAACCCATCCCAATTCGCGACCAATCACCAATCACCCGACAGCTCCTAGACCAGGTATGGTGGTTTTCTCTGACGCCCGCCATTAGTCCGATTGATTTGGCCAACTTGCCTTGGAAGATGTCGCTTTCGGATATCTCCGACTTGACTGACCTCTCCACCGACGTGGATGAACCACTCGCGAAGCGCACCTCCAAGGTCAAGAAAGCAGCTAAAGAGTACAAGATTACAAATGTTCTCCGCGCGCCCCGAACAGCACAGTATACCGCCAAGTCGCTTTATGGTACGTCATTATGCAGTAGAATCTCTTTCCCCAGTGCTCATACCTCGTCCGTTGACAGACCAGATCATTGACAATTCCATAGACCTTGATCCGGATTATCAGCGGGGTAAGCCGTTTGCTTGTGGCGTGATCGCTGGTATTATAGCTGGATCCGACGGTGCTGATTTCAAAAAGACATAGTATGGCAGGAGGAAAAGCAGTCTGGACTGATAGACTCGCTGCTGCGCAATTACTACATTCCCCCGATCATTTTCGGTACGTGAAGCTCCTGCGTTGGTCATGTCAGATTTCACAACGAAACACGAAAGCTGTCACAGCCCAAGAAGACGGAAGCGAATTGCGAACCTGCATTGACTGGAAAACAGCGTTTGACCTCGATTCAAAGGTAAAATTATGATTTGACAGTATATGTGTATCTCATTTAACCCGTCGCCCGATGAAGATTCGTCGATGGACAGGTTTGTTGTCAAATTTATAGCCTCATTCGTTCTCATGCATTTTTATACACAGATACCACGTTGGTCCCCTCCCAGTGTCAATGTTCGTACACTTTACTGATTGTTATCTATTTGGTTACTAGACAAAGATTCGTGAGTATCTAAACCTGCAAAGTCCATTCATAAGTTAAACACTTGCTTGCATAGATTCACCAATGAAAAACTTTGGTTCAAGTCAAGCGCGACTCATACAAGGCGCAAGCTGCTTCCTCAGTACCTGAAAACACAGTTTGCAAATAAACAGATTGTGTGTGTCGAATATACAGGATTGGACAATGACCAAGAACGAGAGATCTTCCAGGCAAGCAAGCAATCTCCCACGCCATTCACGTTCTTACATCTACTTAGAGGGTTCAATTAGGCGTCGCGCTCACACCCGCAGGTGCGCTTTGTTGGACTATCTGCTATTGATGCTGATCCGACTTTTGGCAAAAGAACGACTGCAGGCTCTTGTCAGTCCGTGGTCTACGGTTATTCACGATATCCAGCACCAAGTCCTCGGAGAGGAAGGTTTTGAAGGTTATCTCGACTGGGGTCACGCCCGTGGACGGGACTTCCAGTGCCTTGCTACGATCGGTTACCTTATTGAGAATCATCCAAAGACTACAGTCCCAGGGACCAAGGCACTAGAGAAATGGCTCCAGAAGGCGGAGCCCGTCTCAACTCAACTTCGTGCCGACTTGCATGAAACATTCGGATCTTCGTAACTCTGGCGCGTGACAAAAAATACAGCGGATCCCTTAACCGACCTACGCGTGTTGCCCCGATCGAGTTTGTCATGATTGGGGTCTTGATTTACTTGAAGAGGCAGAGTCTGTCGCTCACACAGATATCTTCTGCTATCGAGAAAATGAGGAAGGACGTACGTGCCTCCCACCAGGATATCCGATCAAACACTCGCGTCACGAAGCATTTGATGGAATTTATGGCCAAAAAAATCAAGGTTTCTGAACTCAAAAGCGACGGAGATGGTGACAAACCAGCCGCCCTAGCGACAGCTAAAGCGGCCAAGTCTGCCAAGCGCAAAAGACCTGTGTATTCGGATGACTCGGACACAGAGCCCACTCCCAAGGTCAAATCCACGAAGCGTCCAGCTGGTTCAACAGCTGCTGAAGGTTGGTCAACTTTGTTTTCGAGGAAATGCCTACTGATCACTGATTGTAATCAAGCTACCAAGTCATCGAAACAAGTTTCCGGTGGCGATCAGAAGATAAGCAGCGAAAAGAAAGTAGCAACCGTACCAAAGCCCCAAGTTACAAAGCCTTGGCAGCCTTCAATGTCGTCTCGCACGACAAATAATTCGTTGTCAAACCTTTCGCCCGTTCCTCCTAAAAAAACACTCTTGCCTCCGCTCGCGGTGCAAACATCCCGTAGTCGGGCTCCGCCGCCTCCGCCTTCCACTACAAATGGCCACAATGCACCGTCGAGATCCACCACATCGGCTTCTGCCGCCACACTCCCTTGACCGTACAGACCTGCTCTACGATGAAGGTAGAGTCACCGCAAATGGCCTCACTGTACTCCCCGTCTACCTTGTCCGCGGTGGACAGACTCGCCCCCATCCGCGCTGCCAAGGCGTCCCTCGCTTCTGGTACTAACGTACAGTCTTTACCTGGGAGCAACGCCAGTGACATGAAGCCGATACCAAGTCCAAGTGCAAATACTTCGCAAACACCAGTTAATTATCGAAACCCTGCTGTTCCCCAACCTGTAGCATATCAAACAACACTTGTGTCTCAACAAGCTCCGCCACCACCCCCCATTCAGCCCTCGTCGCAGCATTTCCCCGCTCACCCAAGGCAGGGCGGCCCCATTCCCCCACAGCTCCAGACGGTATTGAAATCTTTGCATTCTCAGTTTCCGCAACTTGGTTTTCGCAGTCCAAATTCGAGTAATGGTGCTGTAACTCCAGCACAGAATACGCAGCCAAACGAATTACCAGCCATCATGCGATGCCTCCCCCAGCGCCTGGGCTTGTGAACATCGGTTGTACCAATAACCCAGGACATGCATCCCAAACATATAGTGTTGGTACATCACAGGGGACTTATGATGGAAATACCACCGGTGCACAGGCAAATTCGAAGCAGACATCCAGGAATACTCCGATTCCTATCCCAGGTTCGGTCCGCATGCCCTTCCGCAACGCCCAGCAGCTCTCGCTGGTGTTCCAAATAACTCCATGCGTGCAGAACCGCTTGGCCCTCCCCCTAGACCATCGTCTTCGGACCGCGTGACCCCGGATGGACGACGTCGACCATATGATAATGATCGACGTTATTCCTCGGATGACAGACGAATAAACCGACATGATCGCAGTCGGGATAACGATCGCAGTAAACGAAACAGGTTTCGCTCGCGAAACTAGTAGAGAGAACTCTTCGAGACAGACGGGGATGCAAGAGAATGACTTTTCGTCATAGGTAGCGACCTATATATGAAGGTGAAGTAATTGTATGTCAGCCATAACGGGGTTACCCCACCTGCTATCCTATTTTTTGGTAATGCGGCAGGCAGGCAGAATAGAAGTCGAGGCCCCGTCCGCATTTATCGATATACGCTTCTTCACTTCCGATTCCATGCCAAGATAGACTTATCGCCATTACCCAGTCTTTGTTTTATACCAGCAGCAGTTTTATCATGATCATTACCATCCATGTCCATGCAATCACTTCAGTTTGCATGCATAGCGAGGTCTCAATTCATGTTAATGTTCCGTTTAGTCGTATGTTATACTCCCTTACTTTGGACCTCTAGCGTTTCACTTTGTCTTCTCGTCCTTGATAGCATTCACCTTGCCAAAGAAAGAGAAGAGGTTTTTAAGACAATGTGTGGTGGGACCAGACGTGGATGATTTATAAGAGAGGATGGTAAGATACATGGTAATCCATTTACTGTAGCAGGAGGGTGACCGCCATAGTCACGCAGGCTAGAGCCACATACGGTGAGAGGCGCTCTCCTGTCGATACTCGTAGTTAGTATAGTCGCTGAACTCGAAACGCGTTCACGCACCTATCCGAGCGGACATGAAGAATAAACCAAAGATCCTGGTCGTACGTCAACACGAGAGACGACAACAAGCTTGGGGAATGGAGATACCCGTCCTTGTTCCTGTCAATTAGACGAGGCGCGACCGCACGCACGTACGTGCACGTGCAAATCATCAACAGGATGACGAGGAGTAGTGATTGAAAGTTGAAGAGTGCTGACTTGTGGTATGGTTAGTTCGAACGGAACCTTGAACGTTGACAAGTCTAACCATGATTCCACTTGGTTTGAGGGGAAAAGAGAAACTAGGTCAGAGTGTCGCGGCGGGCTTGCGGCGGGCCAAACACAACTGGCGGACTACTTGCCACGTGTATCGCGTTTCCCCTTTTAGCACTGTACTACAATCCGTTTGCAAGTCCATTGACTTTGTGAGCTTTTGGAGGGAAAACGCGATATCTTTTCACAATAAATATAGGTCAGTGTTCATCTCGTCTGGCGGTGTTTTTAGAGCGATATGGTAGGAATGTGGCAACATTCACCACACTTGCTTTTCTCTTGGCAGATCCGAGCTGACGGTTTACTCCACGGGTGTCCCGGTAGTATTTTAAATCCGTCTAGTCCGGTCAACCCAATGATCATGTCACGGAAGTACTCCGTGCTGGATGAGCAAGTTTTAGCAAGTTTTGTCTTTCCAATTTGACAAGCCAGACCCAAGAATCGCGGCGGCCATCACCTGCCACTGTTCCACTGTTCCCTTGGTATCTATTCTTCCCCGCATGCGCAATCCCAGGCACTGATGCGCACAATCAGTATCTATAGATGCCTGCAGTTCTGCGTGCTGTACACCATGCCCTATCGCTACGATGCAGCTCTCGTTTCCGTGGAGAGAGATCATCCTCATACTTTGCAGGTAAATTTTACATCAACAGACCAGCAAATCTAGTGTCCGATATGGCATACAGCAGGTGTTTGTTGCACATGGGACATCCTGTGATCTTGATGTTGTAGTTCGTTAACACACCCAGAATACCCTCATCGGGATTCGGGACCCACACGCCGCATGCTCGTTACGGGTGAGTATTTTCTCCGTGCAGTTGGCGTCTTAATCTTGACTTTGTCAGGATGTCAGGACTGGCACGAACCTTGGTACATCAATTGATGCGGCGGGTTGTCATTTGTGCCGAACTCGGATTTCCGTGTGGGCGCGGCTACGAGCTGTGAGTGCTGAATAATGAAGTCTCAGGAACCTCAGACTCCTTGGAGAGGGCGGGAAGGGGACTTTGAATGAACGGGGTCCCGTATGGGTATCATCGATACTTGCCCAATGACCCTGATTCAAAGTCGAGGAGGCGCGTTTTCTTACATTGTCTCTTCTGACTGTGGGCAGTGAAGAGTGCTCTTCCCAGAATAGTACGTTCACACGTAAAACACGGGAGTAGGAACAAGTAAACCACGCGATGCCTATCTTGATGCTGTTGATAGGGTGGCAGAAGACGGTATAAACACAGTAGAAAGCGCCAGACATGGCGATTTGTTAATTAGGCACGGTCTAGTATGCATCTTGAAGCCTCCATGCAAAGCAGTGACAGCATGATAGAAGTTCATCTCCGCCTCTTCGGCGTGTGCCAAGCAGGACCATGCCGCCCATGCATCTTGGCCGCGTTGAGGCTCTGAAGTTAAGTTGAGCCCGACATGAGACGATTCACAGGTGGCACACGATGGTTTCCCGGCGGTCTCCTCGGGCTCCCAGCGTCGGTAAACATCTTGAACACGGCTATGCAGCTAAATATCTCGCGTATATATATTCACACAGGCGATTATAGCTAGGGCGACAATGACAACGTATAGCGGTGACGGTGTTAAGGGGCCCGGTCTTGGTCAAGTTTACAGAGTCTCCAAGGGTATTATTGATCAATTGATGCACATGATTCATCTTATTGCACTATCCAAAGAAATGGGTATCGTCAGATCGGTGCAGATTCGTGCACTCCGAGGCGGTCAGGATCCGTTGCGAGAAGTCTGGTTACCAGTAGGTTGAATAAATGTTGCCCTGACTGACGTGCTTATCGTGCACGTGATGGCTGGTACCGCATGGTACCGAATGATGATCGAACCTTTTATTGTACCAAATCCGTTGACGAGATCGCATCGGGGGGATAAGGCGGCTTTTCTCGTGACCAATTCCGTTATTCTCGATCCATGAACGCTCCCTTACAAAAACCGGTTCGTCGCACGTTCCTTGCTTTCCATTCCCTTCCATAACCTCGTCCGATGTCGCTTGACGACGAGCACAACAGCCTGGGCTTCGCTGAGAAGGAGAAACAAGCAGGTAATCACCCTTTCCCTCGACGCTCGCTCGCTGTACTCACTGCAACGGTTCCCTCTTTCAGACGACCTCGGCGCACCCCTTCCCGTTGCGGATTTCGATGATCCCAATATTAACAAGGACGAGGCGCTCGCTGGGATAATCGGTCAGCATGTCGTGTCTCTCATTCTATCCGTCTCTCACAGCAGCTGTCAGAGGACTGACTTCCCCCTACCCCGAGGTGCGATCCGCTGTCGCGAACACTGATGATGTCACCATTCCTTGTGGCACCCTCCGTGCATGGGTATTGGGTATGTAATGTCTTTTTCTAACTTACTCTGTTGGAGCTTGGCTGTTTCCCTTCTCCAGGTATCATATGGGCAATTATCGTCCCTGGCATGAACCAATTCTTTTTCTTCCGCTATCCCTCCGTCACTGTCACCAACAATGTCGCACAGCTTCTCTCTTTCCCGATGGGTCAATTCTGGGCGAGAGTTGTGCCGAACTGGAAGATTTTTGGCATCTCAATTAATCCAGGCCCGTTCACGATCAAAGAACACGTTCTAGTAACAATGATGGCAACTGTCGGTTATCAGTCTGCATACGCTGTGCGTTTGTCATCTTCTTTCGCCCATGCTCTTGACTTAGTAGATTTGCCAAGACCGATATCATTGCGGTCCAGAGAGTGTACTACAACCAGATATTCAATTTTAGCTGTGCGTTTTCTCAGACTTTTACTTCTTCTTTTCTTGTTGCTCACATTCTTGTTCAGATCAATGGATGGTCGTCATGTCGACGCAGATGATTGGTTTCTCCCTTGGAGGTGTCATGCGACGCTTCCTCGTAGAGCCCCCTTCAATGAGTATGCCGAAAAATTTCTCGCACGACTCCTCGCTGACTTAACCTTCCAGTCTGGCCCACGAACCTGGTTTACTGCGCGCTTTTCAACACATTGCATGCTCAAGTCTATGCTGGTATGGGCACCCGTGGAGGTCTCACGCGTGGGCGATTCTTCATATACGTCTGGGCCGGCGGTCTCCTTTGGTACTTCCTCCCGGGTTATCTTTTCCAGGCACTCAGCTTCTTCACCTGGGTATGCTGGATTGCTCCAAAAAACGTCGTCGTCAACCAGCTCTTCGGTTACGAGAGTGGTCTCGGAATGAGTCTCATGACCTTCGATTGGGCCCAGATTACCTATATCGGCAGTCCACTCGCTAGCCCGTGGTGGGCGGAAGTAAACGTCATCGGAGGTTTCGTCGTCTTCTTCTGGATCTTGACACCTATCCTCCATTTTACGAATACTTGGTATGCGGCATACATGCCCATGTCGTCACGAATTTCATACGACAATACTGGTGCCTCTTACAACGTAACAAAGATCCTCACCCCAAACAACGAACTGAACCTCACCGCCTACGAGAACTACAGCCCTTTGTTCCTGTCGACCACATTTGCACTTGCATATGGCCTGTCGTTCGCATCCATCACAGCTACAATCGTCCACGCTCTCCTGTTCTTCCGCAAACAGATCTGGACCCAGGCCCGCCGAGCTCTTCGCGAGCAACCAGACATCCACTCACGTCTCATGTCCAAGTACCGCCAGGTTCCTGAATGGTGGTACATGTGTGTTTTCGTGGTCATGTTCGTATTCGGCGTCATCGCTATTGAACTTTTCCCAACCGAGTTCCCAGTCTGGGGTTTCGTGTTGAGTCTTGTGATCGCGTTCTTTTACATCATCCCCATCGGTATGATCCAAGCTATCACCAATCAACAGGTCGGTCTCAATGTTATCACCGAATTGATCGTCGGCTACGCAATACCTGGTCGTCCTCTCGCCATGATGTTGTTCAAGACTTGGGGATACATTACGATGTACCAGGCACTTCAATTCGCCTCCGACTTCAAACTTGGCCACTACATGAAGATTCCTCCTCGACAGATGTTTGCATGTCAGGTGGTTGCTTGTGCAATTTCCGGGACCGTCCAGCTTGGCGTTCAGGCCTGGATGTTTACCAATATACCGGACATGTGCACTATCACGCAGAAGGATGGCTTCATTTGCCCCAATACCAGGTGTTCGGGACTGCCTCTGTAATCGTATGTCATTGAAAACGAGTTTTGACTTGGCATTTTGACGACTCACCTTATACCCTAAATTAGTGGGGTGTTATCGGCCCTCAGCGCCAATTCTCCAGTGGCCAAATATACAACAGCTTGCTCTGGTTCTTCCTTCTCGGCGCCATTTGTCCAGTCATTGCGTGGCTCGCCCAGAAGAGATGGCCTAACAGCTGGATCCGGTATCTCAAGTATGTCGTGTTCCTCTAGCCATTTGATCCAGGAAATTGAAGCATGTTCAGCTTCCCCGTCATTTTCAGCGGGACAGGGCTCATTCCTCCCGCGTCCGCCGTCAACTATGTCACATGGGGTATCGTCGGTTTCATCTTCCAATACTTCATCCGCAGACGTCACTTCTCCTGGTGGACAAAGTACAACTGTATGTGTTACCCTGACTCATATGTTAACCCTCTCACTTATATTCCTCGTTGCCTTACACGCGTAGATGTTCTCTCCGCTGCGCTTGACACTGGTCTTGCGTGTTCAGTTATCCTAATTTTCTTCTGTCTTCAATACCCCGATAACGGTACGATCGGTCTGAACAGTATACAAACTTGGTGGGGGAATACTGTATTCTTGAAGACTGCTGATGGCCAGTCGGCGACTCTCCGGGCGGTAAATGGAACGTTTGGGTGAGTGTCCAGTCACCAGTGGTTTGCTGATCACATTCTGATCCTCCTGGTGAAGGCCTTCGACGTGGTAAAGTGAATGATGTACGATGGTGTATGATTTGAACGATTTAGTATACCTACTTATCTCGTTGGAACGACGGAAAATATAAGTTTGCTTGCAGAAATTGTTGTGATCAGTCTTTGTCCGCCTGCCGTGTTCTGGAAGACCTTACTCGATCAGACAGCAGGTTTTTCGGTCTTCGTCGTTAAGAAGGGTTCCGTTTGCTGTACTAGGTCTAGGTCATTCACGTTGTTCGTCTGGCCATTTCATATTTAATCAATCAATCGAGAACTTCAAAACGCGACCTTGTCCAGCGAGATAAAATTAATTAACTGGTACTATGACACTCGTATTACCTGGTGGATTTTGGTGGATTGGTCTCAGGAGCGATCAAGACAGCGGTGGTGGGAATATTGTGGCGTTACCGTGGGACAACTTAGGTCTAGTCCTACACACAGTCTAGCGGTCCGCACCACCGTCGACGTCCACGTCCCCCTCATCAACATCAGTAACAATGGTCAGTTCTCGTTATCCTGGTACAGTAGAGCTGTCAGACATCTCTGTCCATCTCGGAACTTTGATTCATCACCATGGATGCTTGGATGACCGGACGAGTCTGGAGATGTACCCAACGATTCTTGGATCAGGCTTGGCTGACTAGGCCTTTATCGTTTCCATAGGCCACCTCGGAACTCGCAGCAACATACGCCGCCCTCATCCTCGCCGACGACGGCGTTGAAATCACGGTACGTCGGCACGGTAGCGTCCGCGAGTACCAATCCCCAGCTCAGATCCTTGTTAGTCCTGACAAAATCATTGCATTGACGAATGCTGCCGATGTTGATCTGGAGCCTATCTGGGCAACACTCCTTGCCAAGGCCCTAGAGGGCAAGAACGTCAAGGATCTGCTATCGAATGTCGGTGCGGGTGGAGGCGCACCTGCCGTGGGTGTTGCACCAGTTGGTGGTGGTGGTGGCGCCCCTGCAGCTACCGCAGACGAGCCCAAAGAGGAAGAGAAGAAGGAAGAAAAGGAGGAGTCAGACGATGACATGGTATGTGCACGCACCGTCACAACGGATGGATTTGTTTTCTGTGAGACTGATTTGTCGGTAACCCGTTCTATAGGGCTTTGGGCTGTTCGATTGATCTCCCTTTTCTGCTTGCTATCTTATTCCTTGTTGTATCCTCATCCATTACATACACTGTGCATCGATCAAAATTCTCTGGGCCATTTGGTCCGTGCACCGATAGACTGTGTTGTCCACTGTCACTGTGCGAGGATGAGAATACCCGCTCGCCGTGGGAGAACGGGCGTTACGCATCGCTCCGGAGCTCCCCACAGGGGTTCGACGTATCCTTCATGACGGGGATCTTTCCTCCTCTCTCAATTATGTATATATTTACGGGAAGGCTCTTCGTTTGGTGGATGGGAGTGGTCAAAGTATCCACTAGTACGAATTACAAACCCATCTACATGCTGTTTCGTTCCTATGTACTACTTGTTATCCACGAATGCTCAGGACACCCATACTAGCGGGTCACCTGCTTGCACACTCACACCCTCCCGAATATCCTTTCCCAGTCCTTTGACCACCTTTCCAATGTTCTCCTCCCCCGCAGGAACATCTATTTCCGTCTTCATAGCCTCGAGAAGTGATCATCACTTCATCCGCCGACTTGATTACTTGTCCCACCTGACATTTGATTTTCCAGACAGAGGCAGACATGGATGAAGAGACGCATGTACAGTCCGAGAGCTCGTCGACTTCGGTCGACTCTATCGTCCAATCAGAACACAGCTTCGTAATACGGTACGTCTCGAACAACTCACCCGTGTTCAAGCGCGATGCTTCGAGTTCCTTCTGAGCCAACCATGCGTGGAGGAGCATGTTTTCCCTGCAGAGAGAGAGACTTGGATGACGTGGCATTTCGAATGGTACTCGTTCTCACCTTGCTCCCACGCGAGCAGCAGCCTCTGCTCGTTTATCTGTGAACTCGGCCACCTGGTTGGCAATGGCCTTGACAAAACCCGTATAGGTCGCCATCGAGAACACCGTCGGTTCAATCTGGCAGTCCGTCAGTACTAACGAAGGCTAAAGCCTCAATGTCAACTCCGTACCTGAAACTTGTACCTGTCCAGCGTTGAACTCTTGCTCGATCTAGAATTTAAGCGCATTCAGCGAGGAGGTCCAGTGGACGGCAGCGGCGAGCGTTACATACCTCTATATAGCGGTCCTCGGTGACGGGCATGAACGAAACCTATTCATGCATGGGTCAGAAAGGTACTTGAGTCAACCTTGCAACGGGTCGTACTTGATCGAATGGCCTGAGTAACCACGGACGCTCTGGGTTAAAATCGGCCCCTTTGCCCCAAGTTTGCCATGCTGGAAGAGTCCTTCCAAAGAGCTGGTATCCTCCCGGGGAGACGACGGGGTATATTGCTGCCACTGGGCCAGCGATTCCGACAGCGCCCTGGGTCAACTTCTTAGCCAAAACGACACGCCCCCTGCTACTTGGAAACTCACGCTAGGTGTAAATGTCCGTGACGGGTTCATTTTTTGCCCAACGAGACGACACCGGGGATCGATCTGGAGAAACTACTCAGTTTCGAAGTTGCTAAGAGTGCTATGGCGTTTGCTGACTGGTACCAAGAACGGGCAATGCCAAGTAGAATCCAACGCCGAATACAAGCTACCCAGGACTGCTCGTCAGCAAAACAGCGTCATGATCAGGCGTTCTGATTACCCAGCTAGACCCCATAAGCTTCTCCAATGCCTCCGTGGCGCCGCCTTCAAGACCGTTATTTTGTGCAAGGTAGTCGATGTTGCTTGGTAGGTATACGGCCTTGCTTCGAATGGTGGTCATGTACCTTTCCAGAGCCTCGCGGTTCCATCGATCGTCAAGGGCGATAGGGAAGACGATCTTCCTTCCCGGGAACTCGATATCGACCAATGTATCCGGAAGCAAGTTCTCCACCTCTGCCAAGAACTCGAGGACATCCTTTTGGGAGATGATTACAGGATCGAAATGGCACTGACAAGACGATCTTGGTGTTAAGACAAGGGAGAGATCTGAAAAAGAAAAGACGCTTACCATGGTTGATCTGATACACGGCGCAAAAGACCATATCCCGTTGAAGTCGCGCTTGCGAGCTTCTGTCTCGAGCGCATGGACACGTGCTCGCAAGTCGAAATCAAGCTTCATCTGACCATACTCGACGAGAATGGCGGAATCACCTGCCTAGTAAGCTCCGCGTTAGAGCGAGACAATCTGGCCTTGAACACGAGGGAGAAAGTTACTTGGCGGAAGGCTACCACGGGTCTTGGACTTCCAGCTGGAGGCATAATTTTCTGGAGGATGGTGGTGAGGTGACCAGTCGTCTCGCTCTGAAAGCCATGTTCAGCGCGCGGTGGTACAGCACTGCCTGAAACTGCAAGTCGAACATCTTCAATCCACGCCCTTGCGGTTTGTGCACCTATCTGCGCCTCCGCCCAGGAGATGCGCTTGAACTGGACCGTGCCTCCAGGACTCAATTGACCCAGTTTCCATCTGCATGCTTGAATGAGCACGGAGACAAACTCGAGTTCGATCCAAGTATTTCAATGCACTCACAAGTCGCCAGACGCAACGGTACAGGCACATATATAACCCCCCATGTCGGGTCCTTCTTGGGTAAGAATCACCTGGCGTATCCCCGTTCAGATTGACAGTGCCTAACGCATAGCCATTATCAAGGATGTTGCTAGGGTGTGACCCTCCTTCACCACCGTCGGTCCTAGCCCACTGTATCCTATTCTTGCTTTGCAGGCGGATACCCATGCGATTGCTGGCTGAACTGATAGTCCATTGTGTTGAATAGAAAGAGGCGTTTCCCTCTGGCGTCAGGAATTCCTCATCATCTTGCGGACCAGGGAGGACGTCGACAACCCAGTCTTTGGGATATATAGGAACGAGGGCTGTCGGTAGCATGAATGGAATAGAGTTTCGTATGTCATGAGAACTTGGTGCGCAGTTACCGAGTGCGATCTGATCTCCAGGTTTCAGCGCCCTTCCCTATGGTGAAATGAGACTCTTCTGGATTCAGAATGAATGAGACCAAGGCTTACCTGATAACCACCCAAGCCCATGGACGTAGACTTTGACCCGAGGTACTGTGGGACCTCCGGGAATCCACCACGAATAGCGAGATACACTCTGAAGCCGTTGCTTAATTCTCCCGCTATCTCCAGTATTCCTTTGGCAGGGACAACGAGACGGGCCCACATGGGTACCAGTTCTCGGTTGACCTTGACAGCGACTGCCTTTCCAGTCACGGCCACCAGGCATGAAACATGAAACGTAAACTTGCACCCCACTCCAGGGAGCGTGACGATTTCAAGGCTCTCGGTTTCTGGATGGTTCCCGACGAGGACGTTGGCAGCCTTGAAAGCCTGGGGATCCATGGGCCCACTTTGGGGCATGCCGAGTCCGATACGCCGCCCAGGAAGGTCCTGGATTGTAGCCTCGATGCCACCTGAGACGACCGTGAAAGCCCTTTTTATCGTGTCAGGAATGAAACCAAGCGAACGATGGGCAAGCCAGACCTGGGCGTATATTCGAATGTATCAAGAAAGGTCGTCGTTGCTCCTCCATTCTTAAAAGTTGGGCTCTCGCAAATCGCCCTCAAGAATGATACATTATTGGGAGGACCATGAATCTTGCAAATCGACAGAGCTTGTTGAAGTCGAAAAACGGCTTCTTCTCTGGTCTCGCCTTTCACAATGAGTTTGCACAAGAGTGGGTCAAAGAAGGTCGCGATATTAGTTCCAGTTGAAATCTTATCATAATATCAGAGACCAATGGTACGACACAGCGATGAAGAAGTCGAACCCAGTGATCGATCCGTAGCCAATCTTGTTCGGGAAGGTCAACTTGTTGCAGCATGCCAGCACATGGCTGGAACCCGTTGGCGGGGTTCTCACTATAAATACGGGCCTCGATGGCATGCGTGGCACCTTTTTGCAGGTTGGCGTCCAATATACCTTGTGAAAGCGTGGGACTATCCAAGTTGAGGCCACGAAGTGCTGTTCGCTCCGCCACTCCCTGTGCAATCATGAGTTCCACAAGGTCAAGACCGGGATGGATCGCCTCCGTTATAGGATGTTCGACCTACGGGGGTGGCGTAGTGATTCATGAATGTTGAATATTTACAGGGACCATTATTGAGCTCACTTGAATCCGAGTGTTCATTTCAAGGAAGAAAAAGTCCCCGGTTCCACCATCCATGAGGAACTCGACAGTGCCTAGAGGTGAAAGCTTCGGTGTTTTGACATTTCCGGAGAACCAATAATTCACGATTACCTGCAGAAGAATACTTGATGGAACGACACAGTCGAACCGCAGCGTCACAGATTTCTTGGCGAAGCTTCGGATAGCGAGAGAAAAACGGGCTTGGCGCTTCCTCGATCACCTTCTGATGCCTGCGTTGAACACTACATTCGCGTTCGCCCATGTGGACCACGTCGCCAATTCCATTCCCGAAAACCTTGCAAGGAACATCAGAAGCGTAGCCCTATTTACAAAAGTTGCAGGCTGCACCTGTACTTCAATGTGTCGCGCAGACGGATAATACCGTTCGATGAAAACTCCTTCGTGGCGAAATAGTGTCTTGGATAGTTGAGATATAGATCATAAGGAAGAGCTCTGGACAACTGACCTCGGCACGTTCTCTCGTACTTTCGTAACGAGCTGAGAGTTCGGTGTCATCGTTGCAGATGACGAGACCCATTCCACCACCGCCTGCGGTCGCCTTGAGCATGACTGGAAACCCAATCTCACTTGCAATTCGCAGGGCGTCTGCCTGTGTGTTAACGAGTCCCTGCGAACCGGGGACCAGAGGTAAGCCGGCTTTCGCCGCCAGAGTTCTCGCTTCGTGCTTCAGGCCCATGGCGCGAATGACGTTGGGCTGGGGCCCCAGCCATATCATTCCAGCATCCACAACTGCCTGAGCAAAGTCAGGGTTCTCGGACAGGAAGCCATATCCCGGGTGGACCATCGTCACATGTCTGTCCTTGCACACGGCGATGATCGCAGAGAGCGACAAGTAGAGCTTGGACTCTGGTTGACCATCGGAGGGTTGAGATGTGTCCTTCAAAAGAGCGGCTTCGTCGGCCAGCGAGACATGGGGCGACAAGGCATCAGAGGGGCTGTAGACAGCGATGGTAGATATACCGAGATGTTTTGCAGTGCGTAAGACGCGCACTGCTATCTCGCCGCGATTAGCGACCAGTAGCTTGTGCCCGCCGTAGAATCCGCGACACTCCATTGCGACTGATAGAGATGGGAACACACAACAGAGTCACATTCTCTCGGCTGGGTCATGCGTTGTCCCATGACGGTGGGAGATAAAGCCAGAGCATGACAAACAAGGAGTAAATACCTGATGGTCTTGCCACTGTGTATTCGCCATTGTATGTACGGGCAGGAAGAGAACATTGTGAGAGTCTGCATAAGTTACTGAATCCTATCGAACAGTACAAGGAGAGTAGTAGCGGACGAGGTATGTATGTAAATAAATAAATAGGCCATGTGATTGGCTCGTCCACGGCATCTGACATTCCTCCACCATGTCCTCCTCGTTTGTGCTACGTTCGACATTGCCCAGAACATTCGCCTCTGCGACTGGTCGCAATGTTCTGCGGACGGTGCTTCAAGGTAATGTCTTTCACAATCTCTTGCAGTTCGTACAACTCAGGTTTGTCGTAGCGAGACGTGTTTCTAGTGACCTGACAGCAATCAGCAAGGGAACCGTTAATGACCCAACAACCTTCCCTCCTCCCTCAAAGACACACGGTTCCTACCACTGGGCATTCGAACGTCTCCTGTCTGCAGCGTTGCTGCCCATGACCGCGGCAGCATTTGCAACGTCTGGCACGGCTTACCCTGTCCTTGACGGTCTCTTGGGTATCTCACTCGTGATGCACAGTCACATCGGGGTAGGAAACGTCGCAAATCGCTCGAGGTACTTTATATCACTGACATCTCGATGCGTAGTTCGATGCCATACTTGTCGACTACCTCCATTATCGCAAGTTCCCTACCCTTGGTCCTCTGACGACCTGGACGCTCAGAGCCACGACTGTCGGCGTTTTGGTCGGCGTTTACCAATTCAACACGAATGATATTGGTGAGTTGTTCTCATGCCATGTGAGCTGGTGGGACTGAGTCACACGCTAGGGTTGACCGAGTTGATCACCAAGGTTTGGACTGCATAGATATGGGCTATGGCACTCCATACCTTGGCACCCGATGTAGTATCAGAAAATATAAGTTGCCTTGCAGACCGAATACCGTGCACAGGTGACCTACCACCGTGATATCGAGTTCATTATGCTGGTCTCGTATGAGTAGCAGGTTTTCATTCTATTCCATTCATTGTACTCTTTGTACCTTGAGACATGTAGCTCTGAAAGACAGAAGTTCCGCAGCTTTACACCATAGCCGGTGACATGTATCAGATGTCGTCAATCATATATCGAGGCTTTGTGTGTTGGTCGAACTTGGCGGAGAGTGAAAGCTCCTCTTCTCGACAACGATGGGCAGAAACAGTACGTCGCGATCCCGTCCATCTACCCGTCTTACACTCGCTCAGAACCCCACAAATCCACTGTGCCACACAGACCCAGTGTGTTTTTCTCAAACTCTATCAAAGTTGTATCCTGATCCCCACCCAGAGTTGAAGAAAGATCCAGGCGTACCCAAACTCCCCGATCTCAAAATCCGAAATGCAGAGAAACAAAAGGCACGATCGGCAAGTCTATTTCTTCACCCTTGCCACCCAAAAAAACCTGATTTCAATGTCTGAATGCCATATAGCCACCCCCTCGCACCGACCCAGATGCGACAATGGCATCCGAACCGACCTTGTCCTCACTCGCGAGGTTGGCGTCCTCGGTCGAACAAGCGCAAGCCTGTGACGCTTCAGTGGACTCCACATCCCCCGCTCAGAAAACCAAAGAGCAGGTACGACGACACTATGTTCGCGCGCTCCACAAGGTCATCGACGAGAGTGACATCATCATCCTCGTTCTCGACGCGCGCGATCCAGAGGGCTGTCGCAGCCGACTCGTCGAAGAGGAGGTCCGGAGACGAGAAAGCGAAGGAAAGAAGCTCGTGTTTGTCCTGAACAAGATAGGTGCGCGCGCTTCGCTCTTGTTCTATTGCCTTTGCCTGCACGGACGGATTTCAGATCTCGTTCCGAGGGAGAACGCACAGCAGTGGTTGAGGTATCTACGGCATTACACGCCGACGCTCCCATTTCGTTCGGCGGCAGCCAATCAACGAACGAATTTGTCGTCCGCGACGGCACCAGCGCTGCTCCGGCTCTTGAAAGCTTACAAGCCAAGTGCGGCTCAAAGTGTGACTGTCGGCGTGGTCGGATTTCCAAACGTGGGCAAGAGTAGTTTGATCAACTCTCTGAAAAGATCCAAGGTCCGCTCTCTTTCATTGGTATATCGTCTTTGCATCCAACGCGTTTGTTTGTTTGGCAGGCGTGTGCAGTTGCAGCGCAACCTGGACATACCAAGGATCTGCAAACGGTACAGCTTGAACGTGGCCTCAAGATCATTGATTCTCCGGGCGTCGTGTTTGATGAGGACGAGGACGAGGATCTGGTCAGTCAACGCCAAAAGGGTAGCATCTTACTCCGAAATGTGGTCAAGGTCGAGAATATCGACGATCCGATTGCTGTTGGTACGTCGTTCAGTGCGGTCTTTGCCAACACCACACCTTTTTTTCCCCTTTTAGTGGAGGAAATCCTTTCACGAACCGAACGCATGACACTACAAAAAATTTACGGGCTTCCAGAGTTCTCAAACACGCTCGAGTTTCTGACCATGCTGGCACTGAGCAACGGAAGGCTCCTCAAGGTCGCTTTCCCCATCATCCTCACGCACTTGAGCGGGACTCACATGCAGACTAATAGGGCGGTACTCCGGACGTCCTCTCCGCCGCGCGACAGGTGCTAATGGACTGGAACCACCAAAAGATTCCCTACTTCTCGGATCCACCGACGATTCATCCTTCGATGATACCCTCCATGATCCCGAGCACTGCAGGCGGATCCGCCGTTGTTGCCCCCGGCGCAGAGACCGTCGGCCAAGCCCAGATCCTCGCCGACTTCTCCAAACCGTTTGAATTGGCAGGGTTATTTGGCGCTGCGGACGCGGGCGCATTCGCGTCGGAGGTGACGATGGCCGACGACACCGTGGAACACGAGGCAGAGATGGTGGCGGACGATACACCATTACATATACCCCTGAAACGATCCCACTCGCCCGGTCCTGGTCCTGAATCCGAATCTCGATCTGGGTCTAGTGTCGCTCGGCGTCCGACGTCGGACGTGTCGTTTGTACGGACGCCGAAACGGTTTCGAAGGGCAAAGGATCTGTCGGCGTACGAAGTGGCTGCTGTGGAGAGTCACCCGTTACGTCGCAAGACACTGAAAAAGGACGCCAAGAGGGCGAGGCGGGCGGTCACGCGGATGCAACGGCGGTCTGGACAGGGTATGGAAGTGGACGATCTAAGGGACACGTTCATGATGGGGATCGTTTGAAGCGCATTTCCATTCCCACTTCATGGAGACGGGCTCCGCGACAGGCTCATGAAACATGGCAGAATTAGTTGCAGCGAAGATACGCGTACATGTCAATCAATATATATCTATCCTGAACCAAGACATCATCGCATCCAGCCGAGCATACTTACATCCCACACCATGGCCGACGGCTCTTATTGATGCCCCTCGCCACGTTCATTGTTACCGTGCGATCTGCGCAGAGACACACCAAACACATGCTTTTGACGCTCATCAGCAGGTGGCAAAAAGGCATGCTTGTGTGACTCGGATCCGACAGTGGCTGCGCCGAGTGCCTTGACGAGGCCCCTGTGACGGAAAGGGGGTCGTCGAGGAAAAAGTGGGGGCCCCCAAGTCAAAAACAATCAACAACGCGGAAACGCGCACTCACCTCTGCGTCGCATCCAGATATGCATCCCTATCAAACCGTCTCTCCGTCTTGAGCGAGACGCCGTCACGCGACAGGGTGATGCCACGTTGTTCGAGTCTGAACCCAGCCCCCACAAAAGGATGGTTCGGATCTAAGACGGGAATGAAAGGCGTTGGACGTACGAGGCTTTTGTGGATTGGAAGCGCGATGAGATGGCGCGGGCGACGTAAAGGACGGCGAGGATGAACCCGACGAAGAGGAGGGTGGTCTAGTGGGGATTGGGATCGGTCGGTTGTTCGGGGAGGTCGGAGGACTCACCATGATGAGGGAAAAGATGTCGATCCTGGTGAACATGTGAGGTTAATGCCGAGCCGAGCAGGAGCCAGATAAAGACGAATACCACGAAGCCATGATGAACAGTTTGGTTCAGACGTTGGGTTTGAAAGCTTTTTCAAGTTGGGCGGGTTGTGCAGAGGCTGTCGATGTGCGCGATAGTGACGAGGAGGACAAGAAATTTGTACTGTCTAGGTTCGTACTAACCGACATGCTGTGCAGTGACACAACGTCAAACGTGGAACCGAATACCCGGACATTTCAGGTCTTCCCACACGACGACAAGCGACAATCTAATTCATTCTTATTTACTTTACTGTAAATACAATCAGCGACAGGGATGTTTTTGTGGAGGAGAAACGTTACAGACCCCAAAATGGGGTTAGGGTCAACACCATCACTTCCGTCCTACCTCCGCCAGAGCCTGCTGCACAGCAGCCAAAACCTGGCTATGGACGTCCTTGCCCGCAGCAATGAAACCATAATTCTCCCCAAGACTTCGCCCAAGTCCAAAGTCGAGGGATTTACCTCGCGAATCCGTAATGACACCCCCACACTCCTCGACGAGCAACGACCCAGAAGCGTGATCCTGCATAACATGAGGCAGTTTGACATACGGTCATCAAGATGAGCATTCAACTCACCCAGATCTTCTCCCGGTACCCAGTTCCAGTGGGCATGCGAAGGTAGACACCGCCATCGCCTCTAGCGAGGCAGCCATACTTGGCCTGACTATCCATTCGTGCCGGAGCTCGCGTGATGTTTAGTAGCTCAGAGATTCTGTTGTTAAACGCGAGGTCCGCGTGCGCAGCTTCGACCGATTCCAAAAAGTTGAGCGTCCCAGGTACGACAGGAGGGATCGTCAACGGCACCGACCGATCGCCCGAGAGCGTCACCTGTAGTATGTACACGTTCATGAGGAGAAAACGACATAACCAAAGGCGCAATGATGTACCTGTTCGGCACCTTGACCTTTGACGACCACAAAGATACAACCCTTGCGGCCATCAGGCTCGTCGCTCTTCACCGGCAAATTCGGGCAGCCAATGAGACCAAGGACGACCTGCCCGTCGACGATCAATGCCAAGCATACAGCATACTGCCCACCGCGCAAGAACCCCTTTGTCCCATCAATGGGATCGAGCGTCCATCGGCCTACAAACAAACACGTCAAACACGTCCTCATCACAGAGGCCAAACGATTCGGCGACGCACGTCCGGTCCGACCACCTTGATCACCTCCACGGTCGATCGCGTCCATGAGCTCTTCAGGCGTGCGTTCTTGACCGGGACCGAGTCCCCAGTTCGAGGTCTCCCCGGGCCCTAGAGGAGCCGTAAGAGCCTCGTTGGCAAGCGCAATGATCCGACTCTTGAGTTCACTGTTACTCTCCTGCCGCATTTCGGCTGCATCTTCTTCGCCGACGATAGGGTCGGCCGGGAAAGCACGGCCAAGGATGGTGTTGACGACAGCTTGGGCGGAGTAGTCTCCGACTGAGATGAGGGTGATATCAGATGCCGCCATGCCCATCGATTGGCCGTCGCTGCTCACCTGTCACAGGCGACTTGTCGCCCTTTGTGAGCGTCTCGTTCTTGACGAGCCTGTTAAAGACAGAGGACGTCAGTGCGCAAGCACGGCGCACGGCGACCAGCGCGACTTGTTTCTCAAATGCGTATGGCAAAGTCATGGTGTACAAGAATCGTACAAGATGGGGACGTCGGAAAAGAAATGTCAGGTTTTTGTGGACATATCGGTACATGGACGAGCGGATGGGAGATCGCTACACGTGACTGACACTTTGTGAGAGCAAGATTGGTGATGGTGTGCTGCCACATTATGGACAACGGCCGTTCACAATAACGCAATAGTACCAGGAGTAAGCCAGGGAAACGGCCGATGCTGGGCCGAATTAGCTGCATTATCCTCTCTTTATCGGTGCAACGAGCTTCAGAGACATCAGACCATGCGACGAGATGATGTCCCGCGGTCATGTTTCGTGCTACAAAGTACACACGAGCCTAAAAGCACAATAAATAGCGATGGAAGATGACAATCCCATCATCTATGTATGATGTGAGCGGCAGTGTACTTTAATATCAGACTGGCTTCATGCTCCGCCGGTAGATACTAGAAATTCCGATCAGAGTGGGTTTACGGTTTACCACCTCGTTGGGCTACAAACAGTTCAACCATCACAACGAGGATCAAACAAAAAGACTTACCCAAACATGCCATTCGCAGGCAATGACTGGAGGGCAACTTCTTTCCGTCCGCCGTGTTCAAAACACCGTATTACCCCACCACTTTTGCACGGTAGACAACCCAATCGTCCCACTCTTTGGGTACTGCAGGACGAAAAAGATAAGAATAATGGCACAAGCCAAGCCAGTATCCAAGGCGGCAGACAGAACATCTTTAACACGAGAATTGTAGGGTCAACATGAGGAAGAGTCGTCCTGCATAAAGCCGACGATCGCCCACGGGACGTAATTCAGCCCAGTCGCATGCGCGATGATTGTCGAACCATTGAACATGATTGGGAAGCTGATTTTGGGGGTCAGCGCAACGCAAGTCGGCCGAGACAACCAGAGACCCACTTGACATAACGAGCGATGCTATTGGGCCACTTGAGGTGGACCATATACGCAATCACGGGGCAAATCGCTCCAATGAGGAACCAGTATGGGAGCGCTACCCTCGTTCGTGCCAGCCTACCCTTTGCCTCCCGCTCGATACCAAATTAAACACCGTCGTAGAGCTGGCCAGGCGAGAACATTCTCATAGGGCCAATGACGCCCCAGACGACAATGCTTGCAGTACTGTTGCACCTATTTCGTGCTCGTAAGATTAGGTCCATGTTGTCAATAATCCGGCGGTTTTGAAGGACATGGTCAACGTGAAAAGACATGTTAGCTTGCTGGGAGTGGGGTATCAGTAACCTTAGAAGGCAAGGATAGATGATATGGATTGCGAGATGAAGGACGTACAAAGGTGACCGGTGAATCGTCGGGTACTGGTTGGTGTGCTTCTGCAGGCGATGAACATGCACAGAGCAAGTCGAGTAAATTAGGAATGCTGACCCGGTGGCTAATAGGACCCTAATTAGAAAAGGATGGTTCATCTGATAGACAGTGAAGACCACGACGACGCACCTATGATACGCTCCCATAACTCCCCACGTCTCAGAAAACGGCCGAGTGGATATGTATCCAACCACTTTTTGGATCAATTGTTGCGTCCTGTAGGTCCGTCACACAGTCATCATCAACGAAGTGTTGTACGCCTGCTGGCAGGAATACTAGATGTGGAGGAAACCTAGAACCGTATGCATACTTGAATGGGAATGCATGACGAGTTGCGACTGAGTTGCTAGGTGGTAAGTCGATGTTGTGGTCATGTGTTGAACTCGAAGCTATCACATATGAGTACCTCTAGTCTCTCGCGACTCGCGGAACTCGACGGAAATACTGATGCTGGTAACGACCACGAGAGTCCGGGTGCCGGTACTTGTGTACGGTGAGGTCTACATGCTAAGTCAGAATTTTGCATTGGGCCCGAGAACGTTCATGGACGGATGTCGGGGAGACCCGAATTGGTGATACGGAAGCCCAACTGAATTGACCACTGAATGTATTGTGGAGCTCAAGAGGGGCTCATTCGAGAATGTATAACGCCTGGCTCGCTCTCTCCCATCAACCAGCTTCTTCCTCTGGTCTCTCAGCCAGCCCAGGCTACCCACCACGACGCTGTTCAAATCTTTATTCTCGCGTCTCTCCACAAGTCGACAATGAACATGGCTCTGAATTCCTGGTTTCATAAAACTCACGCTCAGCCCACTCGATTCATTCAAAAGGTTGAGATGTGCACAGCCCTCTGTGCGGGCGACGACACTTGGGGCACACCAGTGGATAAAAACCACCTTCATACCCTGATCCGGGTATTCTTGGTGCCCACTGCCACCAGTTCTGACGCCTCTAAAGACACGCTTCTGATTGAACGTGTTCTTTCTACTGGTGGAGCGTTCCATTCAGTAGCCCCTATACCCGGGACGCTCTCATCCGGCGGCACCCTTCTTCACCCGGATGTCCATGAACGCGTTTGCGTCATTGAGGGGCCGTCTGCCACATTCGCGCGTGGATTGGTGGTCCAACGAACCCTTACATTTGGAGATAGGGCCCTCACCCTCGCACAATTTGCGCAGATTCTTGAGTTTGTCAGCCGAACCGCCAAATTGGTCTGCGATGGCGGGGACTGTACATATCAGTCTCGCTCGTTTGCGTTTATGTGTTTGTCTGCGATGGCGCCGATCATTCCGCCTCGTAAAAGAGCAGAGGAGTCGGCCTCGAAGGCCAGTTTTGGGTCGGAACCCGTGGACGATTCGGTCTTTGAGTTGGCTGCCGAAGCGTTTTTGGCACAAGTATCGTTGCTGTTCAGAGACGCCGCATCCATGCAGACAGTGAGTCGCCTCTCGGTTGAAGTGACACGCTGACTGTTGATACAAATGCTTTTTGCAGCTTGAGCTGATAAGTGCGTTGAAGGACCAGTCGCGAGAGAGAGCTAGGCCGAGGCTTTACCACTGAATTCATACCAAGTCTGCTTAGATTTCTCCACTTCTTCAGGGTGGCGAGGTTGTACGGTAAACGCTATCAAGGACTGACTCCAGATGTATCTCTTTTATATTCGCTCTTGTCTATCACAATAATCGTCGCACGGCCCGGGATTATCTCAAGCTGTTTACATCAACGCTTCCACGGCCCTCCGGGCACTCCTGGACCTGCAAGCCTGTCGTGGTAGCTGATGTGGTGCCAGCGTCAGTATCATTATATGTTACATTAACCCCATTCGCTCTGACCACATTGACTGATTGACTTCGAGACGATTTCCAACTTCGGTGGACTCGCTTTCAGGGTCACGCTTAACGGACGAGGATCCATGCCTTGAGCTTAAGTGTCTATCTATTGGAAACATGCCTAACCTTTTCGTGTATGTTGTGCAAACCACTATAATCTACAAACTCTTGATAGCGGAATAACAGATTCACATGGACTGACTTCCACTGCCCCTAAAACCGTCGATAATAAGTGCACCCTCCACTTTCGAATTCATCAGCTTCCAGTCGACAAACCAGAGCTCGAATTCTCACTTGCAATGCCAACGTTTGACACAACATGCAAGAAGACCGAACACAAAGTTACGTCGCTTGCTCACACACACTGGCGCAAACAGTCTGCTGCCTGTCCGTTAGGGAACGGGAAGGAATGTACAAAAACGATCTCAGACTTCGCTCCCCAATGAACAAGTACATACCACCCACTCACTTTAGGAGACACGGACAAAAGCTTGTGTTTACTCTCGTGGAGGCGAAACGAGCATGAATCAATCATTGAATCTGTCATACATTGGTGGAATCAATGGAGTCATGGAAAGACCAGTCCGGAGAAAGGAAGATCGAGAGGGAGCCGCCGTAAGGCATCACAACCAATGCGGAATGTGTATGATGGCAAGATACACGCGAGATGAGGCGTTAAACTTGCGATGGTGAGTACTTCATGCAGCCATCGATTGAACGAGTATTACTGGTTGTAGTACAGTCGCTGAACAGTAATAATGTCGGTCTGAACAGATAAAATACAACAATCAGATGTGACGATCGTAAATGACAGCCCGAGCATACCACATTTGCCGCTGATTATAACCAGTTAGAGCTTGCCAAGAGCATAAGCACATGAGACGTACAGCCTGGACATGATTGTCAAGAGTACATACCTTGATCGTGAATGGACCAGGGTTGAGAGAAACACCAAAGACACGCCAATTAGGGACTGCCTTGTTTACAAAGTGAATCAGCCAGAGCATACGGTATGGCATGAAAACATACCGCAGCCCATGCACGACCTAGCGGGAATGATATCAATACGGCGACATAGCCTGATATGTTGACTTATGGATAACGGAATTGGTTCAATCCAGCTAGCAAGATAGTCAAAGCGAGTCCTTGGTCAATGTGGTTAGTACTAGTATCCTTGATTTATGGCCCGCACATACCCAATACCCAAACGCGAAGAGTTGACACCGGAATGCTCGGGTCGTCCGTGTTTCAGGATACGGTGAATTAATTAATCATCCTGGTAAGGAAAGAAGCAAAGAGGGTGCAAATCGGAAAGCGATTTAATTCGAGGTTTTAAAAATCCCCGCAAGAAGATGTTCCTACAAAATACTTGGTATTATGTATGGAGCAGGATTTTCGGGAGAAAAGCATCAGGACATGCTTGAAACGTTGACTCACGGTGCTACGTGTCAAGGCACAGTAGCGGCATGAGAGGACGTTATCCCCATGATACCAGTGAATGACTTGCGAGGTCCGACCTCGGCCCGGATGACAAGGTGTCAGAGTCTGAGCAGTGTACTGTTGACTTGAACACTTCAGTCGTCGACTTTCGCATCGATGGGAGTCTCTCACCAAAAATGCACCCAAAAGATCCAAGTGCGGCTTCTGCAAGCGCCGCCTATTCTCCCACCAAGACCGTCCCGCCAACACCACGATGATCGTAACCTTGCTCGCGCTCGCAGCTGTGCTGCTGGCCATCAGCGGTGCACGAAAACTCAGACACTCACGGTCACAAGCACAGCCCGGCAGACCACCCCTTCCACCTGGCCCGGCACCCCTTCCTTTTCTCGGAAACGTGTTCGGCGTGAACAAAGACGCGCCCCATCTCACATATAGAGCGTGGTCAAAGACGTACGGTACGTACAGGCTTGTAATGTCTGATGATATCCATGTCGACATGCAAACATTCAACAGGCGACATTGTTTACATACGCGTGTTGGGCCAGGATATTATTCTGCTGAACTCGGAACGAGTCGCAGTCGAATTGCTCGAAAAGCGCTCGCAAAAGTACTCGGATCGGCCCGTGTTTGCTGCTGCTGACCTGTGCGGTTTCCCGGTGTTTCCGTGCTCTTTGCCCTGACGCGTACACAAAGGTTCGACTATGAGTGGCCGTCTTCGAGCGCACGGTATGGACCGAGGTTCAGGTTACACCGACGATTGTTACACCAAGTTTTTCATGCCAAGGCAGCACTGGGTTATCGGGAGAGACAACTGCAGAGAGCGTACGAGTTGTTGACGCGTCTATTGGACGACCCTGCGCGCTATGCAGCACATTTCACCACGTGCGTGTCCGTCGCACCCAAGTGTGTGGTACTCACACTGGTTCACAGCTTCTCCGCATCCGTGGTCATGGGAGTGACGTATGGGTACGACATGAAGGGCGGAGATACATTCGTCACGTCGATGCAACGGGCTTCAAACATCTTTTTGGGTATCGCTACACCTGAAGTATTCGCGCTGTGCATCGCCTTTCCGTTTGGTAGGTTGTACTATCAATTTGGTGCCTCTTGATCGTTTCTTTTTGACGTACGTATGGTACAGTGAAGGCCCTGCCGGCGTGGTTCCCGGGAATGGGGTGGAAGTCCAAGGCTGCTGAATGCCGACGTCTGGTCTCTGACGGGTTGAACACACCGTATGCATGGGTTAAACGACGGGTCGTACGTCCCGAGATCAATGCTCATGTGTGTGAGGGACTAATGGGGGATGCAAGGAGCAAGGGGATGCAACGCCATCCATGGTCGCTGATGCGATCATCCGACATCGTCTGGACGATGACTCTAACAACCCAGAACTCGTGCAAGCCATCAAAGAGTCTGCAGGGACACTCTATGCAGGTGATCGCGCATCTAATGCGTATGTTTGATTCCTCGAGGCTAACGACTCCCTCAGCTTCCGTCGAGACGGTTTGTGTTGTCGACCGTCGTTTGGGAGCATGGAGTAACGCGCGGACCACAGACTCATGCTACGCTTCTCGTCTTCGTCTATCTCATGATGAATCACCCAGAGGTCCAATGCCGCGCACAGGCAGAGATCGACCGGGTAGTCGCGCACCAGCGACTGCCTGACTTTGAAGACCGGGCATCGTTGCCATACGTAGATGCGGTGTTGCGAGAGACGATGAGGTGTCACCCAGTGGGGCCTATGGGTGTGTTTGATATCGATGTTGGGTTTCTAGCCCCACTAACGTGGTCTAGGTGTTCCTCATGCGACCACCGAAGACGATGTCTATGAAGGTTGTTACATTCCGCAAGGTGAGTGCCGTCGACGTTTGCGGTAGCTCTGGGTAATTATTCTGCAGGTGCGACAATCGTGCCAAATGTTTGGTAAGTCCATCAGCGCGGGTATGTGCGAACGATGACGATGGTACGGCAGGGCGATGTCGCACGACGAAGAAAAATATCCCAATCCAGAGGTGTTCATGCCAGAACGGTTCTTGCGCGAAGACGGTACGCTGAATGAGGACAAGGTTCCGTACATGTTTGGTTTCGGGCGTCGGATCTGGTGCGTCCACGCGCATTCCTTCGAGCGTTTGAATCCCAAACGTGGTGCATACAGTCCAGGGAGACACGTCGGGGATGCCTCACTGTGGTCCGCGATGGTGTGCATACTGACACTGTTCCGGATCGAAAAGACGGAGGGGTCTGACAACGTGAAATGGTCGACGGGGTTGGCAAGGTGCGAGATGTTAGCTCGGCGAGAAGTATCGAAGCTGACGCGGTTTTTCCAGGCATCCGCTCCCATTCCCATGTCGATTCATCCCGAGAGACGAAGAGATGGATTGTCAAAAGCTGGCATCGTTGATTTATGCCAGCCGGATTGCCTTGTAACCCACTGTCTCAGCCTAGGTTTCCCTTTTGTTCTTGTGCAGATTCCACAGTATACCCAGGACCATATTCGTTGAAAAACTTTGCCTCAGACTGTTAGATTGACATGACTGTCTTACTTTCCCATATTGCGTGGATCCTTGTGGATCATACAATGTTAAAGGATGAACTAGTCGTTACTGCGGGAAATCAGCAGACTCTCCACGTTGTGCATTCTGCTTAATAATGGGTCAAAGGTATCGCTATGAGCGACTCTACAAAACATGAAATCTCCTCTCCCCCTGGATCCTTCGACTTGCGACGGATCTCCGTCGTAGATCTCTGGGTTTCCGTGGAGTTGCAGATCTCGCGAAGAATGTCTTGCCCATTCACACAAGAATTCAGAAGCAACCGAAATTCTCGTGGAAGTTCTTCAAGTTTTGTTTGTCTTTTGTCGACGATCTGAGGGAAGATGCGATTTAGAATCAAGGGATCTTAGTGGTGGTAAAAGCGAGGAAACAACCGCCAGCACACGCTTATCAGATCTTGGCCGGGTCAGTCGTGACTGTGACGTAACTGTAACACGTCACACGTCACGTGCCTTCTATATTTTTTTCGGTCGGAAATTTTTTAATACAACACCTTTCTGTTCCGTCCTCACTCGTCCTCTTTTCCTCTTCTTCAAAAACTAGCTATGCACGCTATCTCGTCCTCGTCGTCCCGCGCAGCCCGCAGAGCAGCTACAAAAGCCGCACGCCCTATTCTCTCCCGTGGTGCGCACAAGGAGATTAAATTCTCCAACGACGGACGGGCGAGCATACTCAAGGGTGTCGACGTCCTGGCCAACGCTGTCAGCGTTACGCTGGGGCCCAAGGGTAAGTGTCACTATTGCCCTTCATTCCTGGGCCGTCGTAAATGACCACCTCCGTCCAGGCCGCAACGTCATCATCGAACAGTCCTTTGGCGGTCCCAAGATTACCAAGGGTGAGTCAGACATTTGTGAGCATCGCGTCTCGTACTCAATGAAGGTCTCAGACGGTGTGACGGTCGCCAAGTCGATCACGCTCAAGGACAAGTTTGAGAACCTTGGTGCCCGGTAAGCTCATGTCCCTCTCTTTGCCCATGTCGTTCACACGCTCACACGCTCGACAGTCTCATCCAAGACGTCGCCCAAAAGACGAACGAAACTGCGGGCGATGGGACAACGACCGCGACTGTTTTGGCTCGCGCCATTTACGCCGAGGGTGTCAAGAACGTTGCTGCGGGATGTAACCCCATGGACCTTCGTCGTGGGTCGCAAGCCGCTGTTGACCGTGTCGTCGAGTTCTTGTCTCTCAATACCAAGAAGGTGACGACGACTGCTGAGATTGCTCAAGTCGCGACCATCTCCGCCAATGGTGACACGCACATCGGCAACTTGATTGCCCAGGCCATGGAAAAAGTTGGCAAGGAGGGTGTCATCACTGTCAAGGAGGGCCGTACGATCGAAGACGAGATTGAGATCACCGAGGGCATGCGCTTCGACCGCGGTTTTATCAGCCCTTACTTCATCACGGACGTCAAGGCGCAAAAAGTCGAGTTTGAAAAGCCGTTCATCTTGTTGAGCGAAAAGAAGATTTCAGTCTTGCAAGACATTCTTCCTTCATTGGAAGCGGCTGCACAATCGCGTCGTCCTCTGGTGATCATTGCCGAGGATGTTGACGGAGAGGCCTTGGCTGCCTGTATTCTCAACAAGTTGCGTGGTCAACTCCAGGTTGTTGCCATCAAGGCACCTGGCTTTGGTGACAACCGCAAGTCGATTCTCGGTGACCTCGCCATACTCACTGGCGGTACTGTCTTTACGGACGAACTGGATATCAAACTCGAAAAGGCTACACCTGATCTCCTTGGGTCTACTGGTTCCATTACCATCACCAAGGAGGATACAATTGTTCTCAACGGAGATGGTTCCAAGGATGCCATCCAGGCGCGTTGTGAACAGATTCGCGCCCTTCTCGCTGACCCCACGACGAGCGAGTATGACAAGACCAAGCTGCAGGAGCGGTTGGCCAAGTTGAGCGGTGGTGTTGCGGTCATCAAGGTTGGCGGGAGCAGTGAGGTCGAGGTCGGAGAGAAGAAGGATCGCTATGACGATGCGCTGAATGCTACGCGTGCTGCCGTTGAAGAGGGTATCCTTCCTGGAGGTGGTGTCGCACTTCTCAAGGCATCATTGGCACTTGCGACCAACACGCCTGGATCGACGAATCCACCATTCAACCCGGATGCCAAGATTGTTCCCACGGCCAACTTTGATCAGGACCTTGGCGTGAATATTATCCGCCGGGCACTGACGCACCCCGCACGGACCATTTTGTCCAACGCGGGCGAGGAGTCTGCGGTGATTGTCGGCACGCTATTGGGTCAGTATGGTAGCGCGGACAAGTTCGCGATGGGTTATGACGCGAGCAAGGGCGAGTACGTGGACATGATCAAGGCTGGCATCGTGGATCCACTCAAGGTTGTGCGGACGGCCCTCGTGGATGCGTCGGGTGTTGCAAGCTTGCTGACGACGAGCGAGGCATGTGTGGTCGATGCAGAAGAGGAGAAGCCAGCAGGTCCAGGTGGAATGGGTGGTGGTATGGGCGGCATGGGTGGCATGGGTGGGTTCTAAGAGTCTCCCATCGCTACTGTGATGATTTGCATTTTGCATGAGATCGCTGGCATTGCTTGCATTTAGTTTATGTGGTTACAGATTATTACACGATTTCAATTGCATCACCACTCACTGAAACTGAAACATGGGTGACCCACACGGCGATAATAGGTCCTAATAAATGGGCCCATTTGCGTCAGGCGCGCTCACTCCACCTTGTTCAGCACCTGTGTCGTTCAAGTTAAATCTGGGTTTATATTTACAGCTACATCTACCCCTACGGCACAACGATGGCGACCGACAAGCAAGAACGACGTCAGAAATTCGAAGGAGTATTCGCGAAATTGAGGGACGATCTGGTAGATCGTCTCAAGGGGGAAAACATGCCTCCCGAGGCTGTCGAGTGGTACCGCCGGGTGAGTCTTGCTTCAGATGATGACGATCGTCGACGCTGACGATGGTGGCCGATCGATACCGTCTACGTCGTGTCACAGAACCTCGATTTCAACGTCCCGGGGGGTAAACTCAACCGTGGGATGAGCGTCGTCGATTCAGTGGAGATCCTTCGTGGTCGGGGGTTGACCGAGGACGAGTACTTTAAAGCGGCGTTGTTAGGATGGTGTATCGAGTTGGTGGGTCGTTTCGTTTCGTGCGCGTCTTCGTGTTTAGCGATCTGACTCGCCACGTAGCTGCAAGCGTTTTTCCTCGTCTCGGATGACATGATGGATCACTCGATCACGCGCCGCGGACAGCCGTGCTGGTACCGCGTCGAAGGCGTGGGTCTGATAGCGATCAACGACGCGTTCATGCTCGAAGGTGCCATCTATCTATTGCTCAAGACACATTTCCGGGAGGAGCCGTATTACGTGCATTTGCTCGAGCTGTTCCACGACGTAGGTGTTGGGATCTGACACGGATGAGGGCTGACGGGCATTCAACGGACATAGACGACGTTCCAGACCGAGATGGGCCAACTGGTGGATTTGATCACGGCCCCAGAAGACCGTATCGATTTGAGTCAATTTTCGTTGAAAAAGTTCGGTGTTGGTTTCTCGGTTCCCGTCGCTGACCTCGCGCGCTGATCGGTTTGAATCTGAAACAGACACGCGTTCATCGTGCAATACAAGACGGCTTATTACAGCTTTTACCTCTCGGTCGCGTTGGCGATGCGCGTCTGTGGTGTGCCCGAGTCGTACGAGGTCCGTGGGCAGACGGTACGCCCGTACGAGGTGGCGCTGTCGATTTTGCTGCCGTTGGGCGAGTACTTTCAGATCCAGGATGATTTTCTTGACTATGCGGGGACGCCGGAGCAGATTGGCAAGATTGGGACGGACATTGTGGATAACAAGTGTTCGTGGTGTGTCAACGTGGCGTTGGCGGAGGCGACGCCTGAGCAGCGGGCGGTGTTGGATGCCAACTATGGACGCAAGGATGCGGAGAAGGAGGCGAGGGTCAAGGAGGTGTATGAGGCGATTGGGTTGAGGGAACGGTACCGGGTGTATGAAGAGGAGGTCAAGACGCGTATCGATGGGTTGATTGCGAGCGTGCCCGAGCCCGTGGGGAATGTGGATGGGGGTGTGTTGAAGCGGGGCGTGTTTACGGCATTTTTGAACAAGATTTACAAGCGTACCAAGTAGTGTTGTACAGATTGGTTATATGATGTATGTACATGAGTAACAAGTAAGCTAGGTGTCCGTGATAGATGGAAGAGTCTGTGATACATGAGATGAATTAGAGTGCTGAGCTGGCTTCGGGGCCTAGGATGGCGAGGGCTTTGGAGCGTGAGCGGTGGGCGTCGCGTTTTGCCTTGCGGGCGGCGCGTTCATGGGCTTCTGCAATGTTGTTGTATACCTGTGCGAGATCGGCCCGGGGGGTAGAGAGGTCCTTGTCGGAAGGGGACGGGGACGGGGATAGAGGGGATGAAGCGGAGAGGGACAGAGAGGAGACGAGGGAGGAGGATCGGTGCAGGTTCGTAGTCATTGTCACGGACATCGTGATCGTCATAGTCCACATCGCGGCTACGGACATTGGCAACCCGGTCATCGTCAGAGACATTGTCCTCGTCATCGTCCCAGGGGGTAGAGAGGTCCATGTCGGAAGGGGACGGGGAGGGGATGAAGCGGAGAGGGACAGAGAGGAGACGAGGGAGGAGGATCGGTGAAGGTTCATTGTCACGGACATTGGCAACTCGGTCATCGCGATCGTCATAGTCCACATCGCGGCCACGGACATTGGCAACCCAGTCGTCGTGATCAGAGACATTGTCCTCGTCGTCGGCAATGTGGCCATCGCTATCGCTATCGGCATCGTCATAGTCCTCGTCCGAGTCATCGTCATAATAATCACTGTCATCGTCCACAGGATCGAAGGGCCCGATCGACTCGTATCGCCTGGTGCGTGCAATCTCTGCGTTGATGAGAGCGCGGAGATGTGCGAGGGTAGGATCTGGCGGACCAAACGGATTTGGTTCGTCCCACACGATGTGATTCCCGTCGTAGTCGTCGTCACCGTCGGAGATGGTAGCAGAGCGGGGATTCTTTGGGAAGCTGAGGCGTTTTCTGATCGCGTCGACGATGGAATCGGGTTTTTTCGGAGACGGGGGAAGCGGCCAGCGAGTGAGATGCACGCCGAGGAGTTGTCTGTCTGACTTGTGGATGGCAAAGGAGAGGGACATGTTTTCTGGAGAGAGGGTGCATGGACGCGTCGCTTTTTAACGTGTTGGCGGTGTGGAGGTTCTAATTTTGGAGCATGGACTATTTTTGGTGGTCAAAGCAAACCAGTGGTGTAATAATGCCAAGGCCAGGTTCGCTTTGATCATCTTGTCTGCCAAAGCGCTTGAGCACGTCCGAGATCGTGCACTCCGTCTCGAGTTCAACGCGGAGGATCGAGGGGACGAAGGAGGTGCGGATTTCTACTGGTCCGGTCCGTTAAATATAAATAGATCGATGGGAGCCCTTCTTATAACGTGCCTCTCTCCACATCCACCGCGGTCTCTTTTTCCTCTCTAAAAATGCGTTCTCCGTCGTTCCTTACCTCTCTCCTCGTCCCAGCCCTCCTCGTAGCCGCTCAGAGTCGCACTACAGAACAGGGCGAGGCTCAGATCTCCAGTGCGTATCTCCGTCTCTGCCACTTCCCCGCTCACCCCCTACCAGACCCGTCCGTCGAGTGCTCCCTCTACTACTACGCCCCCGTCGGTCAAGCAGTGTCCGCTGGTAAATTCCCCCCCGTCTGGACTCCAGCTACCATCATTCCAAACGACACCATTGCACTTGCCAAATACCAGAGCATACAGTCTCAGATACCCAACATATCCCCAAATGGACAGCAACCCGGATCTCTCCAAGGAAACTGGTCAAACTTTACATATCCCCCTACTGATCCAAACTGTTGGTGGACTTATCACCAGTGCACTACCCCAAAACTGGCCGGTCTGCCCCCCGACCTCGCAGCCGTACCAGAGGTAGTACCCCTTTCCTCCTCTCCCACCTCTCCCGCTCACCCCTTTCTAGCCGGGTACTCTGGGATACGGTTTTGATGACGGTCCAAACTGCTCTCACAACGCCTTTTATGACTTTCTCCAGCAGAACAACCAGAAAGCCAGTTCGTTCCCTTTTCTCCCCTTTCTCCACTGTCTCTCACTCTTTTGCAGGCATGTTTTTCATTGGCAGCAATGTCCTTGACTGGCCTCTTGAGGCGCAGCGCGCCCTCGCAGACGGTCACGAAATTGGCGTCCGTAAGTGTCCTTTGCTCTTTTCATCTTGTCCGCTCACCTCTTTCCAGACACTTGGTCTCACCGTTATAGTCTGTCCTCTCCACTTTCCCCTCTCCGTCCCTGTTCACCTCTTCTCTGCAGTGACCGCACTTACAAACGAAGAGGTCTTTGCAGAGTTTTATTACAGTAAGCCGCTTCTCTACCTCATCCCCCTCCTCGCTCATCCACTCGCTAGCTGTATGCGCTTCCCCTCGTCCTCCGACTTCTTGCTCACCCCTTTTAGATGCAAGCCATCAAACTCGTCACTGGTATCACTCCCACTTCCTGGCGTGTGCGTCACGTTTGGTTGCTCTTGCATTCATCCTTGCTTATCTCTTCCACAGCCTCCCTTTGGTGACGTCGACGACCGTGTCCGTGCCATCGCCCATGCCCTTGGTCTCCGCACTATCATATGGCAGTACGACTCCAATGACTGGCGTGCCAATACTGGAAACATCACCGTTGCTGACGTCGACGCCAACTACCAGGCCCTCATCCAACGCGCTCAGAATGGCACCTTTAGCAACGTATGCACTACATCCTTTCCACTTGTCATCCCATTTCCGACTTTTGCCTTACAGGCTGGTACAATCATGCTCACTCACGAGCTCAACAACTTTACCATGTCCGAGGGAGTCAAGTTTTACAACCAGCTCAAGGCTGCCTTCAAGCACCTCGTCCCCATGGGCGTCGCCGTTAATATATCTCAGCCCTACGTCGAGACCAACTATTCCCTGCCCAACTTTGCACAATGTCGGTCCCCTTGTTTGTCATGCCATCATGTCACTAACACATGACCTCAGACATTGCTGGGACCACGACGCTCTCGGCTAGCGCTGCCTCGCCAACGGGTTCATCTGGCCACAGCTCTGGCTCGTCTGGCTCATCTGGCTCGCAAGGTACCAGTGGCGCGGTACCCTCATTTAGCGCTTTAGGCGGTTTGGCTGTGTCAGCCGCATTTGTGGGTAGCATCCTGAGACTATTGATGTAAATCCAGGGACCCTCGCTTTCCTTTTGTTTTTTTTAGACTCTTTCAATCATTAAGTACGACTGTATCGATGACCCCCTTTGTCTCTGTTATTGTTTTGTTTTTAATTGGGATGTTCCACGGACTCTCTTGTCTCAACCTTGTTCCTGCCATCCCACGATGTACACGGAATGGCCAGGAAACGCATGGCATATACCTGTCATACCTAATTCTTGCCGTCGAAACTGTTGTCTTTGATTGGGGGAAGACCTCGTCTTTCTTGTTCAATGGAAATAGAATATGCACTTGGAAACCGGACGGAGCCATCGAAGAGCATGGGTGGGGCGTGCACTCGGGAATTAAACCTTGCCGTGCGATGTGCCCGGAGCGGGCACTACGTCTTATTTGACATGACATGTGACCGATCCAATGACTCTTGAAGGCGTAGGAGTCGGCGTATCCATCCATATCTGTACAGCTCAAGGATGCGGCTCCGAGGACATGGGAAACACAAGGCCTATAAATAGAGCACGAACGAAAATATCGACGCAATTGGGTCGTCATTGTCGACACGCGGACGCTGGGCAGCGTGCCTCGCTCGACATGACTACTATGCATGTGATATGTGCATATCCATCGATGTCGGTAGGGGAGGGATGAATCGATGGTATGTCACAGGTGGTCCGACATCCCCGAGATGCGATCCCGACTCGGATATGAATACTCGGAGCGCCGGGATCATGCGGTGGGAATTATCCAGTAGAGACGCGCGAGTAGATGGTGGCGCCCGTAAATGAGCGCCATGTAGATCGAGAATAAAAACAAGCATAAGAAAATAGACGAGATCGACGTAGCCTGGGTGGGCGTCTGAACCTATACTGACACGCATCAGGATCGACATGACATAGGAAGATGCGCGGTGGGAACCTTGCCTGGTAGAGACGGCGTCCGAGTAGGCAAGTCAATGCTCACACCAGTATGGGATGGCCACGCAAGCGAGCATCGATAAACGAGAATAAAAATATGACCAGCTGTACGCTCGCCGCGTCCTTGAGGTTAGCATGTTGCACCTCCACCTCCAATGTCGAAATGAAACACTACCTTGCGGGTATGCCGTTCCGGGAGGGTGAAACAGAGTGTCTCCGAGTCCGCTGGATCGCATTACCCTGGGTATCGATCGGCCGGACGTTTTTCGGAAAAGAAAACGTGACGTCTGACGTCTGCGATCTGTGCTATCGTCTTGTCGAAAAGCTCGGGGGCACCGTCGAATACGTCATGTCACATCATCACACACACTTTCTGGCGACGCTGAGCAATACATGTCAGGTGTTCAGGACAGTCGAACAAGGCACCGGCACTGTCTCGTCCTGTCGACGCATTCCACTCGCGTGTCGAGTCTGATACCGCTGCGGCTCTTAAGATGCGCGCCACGGAGCAAGGCTGCCAGTCCATCCACGAAGCAGACCCCAGTTTTCGCGCACGCCACCAAGATCGATCCAGTCTTCGTTTTTCCTCTTGGCGACAGGGATGGCGGACGCAGAGAATGTATTCCTCCGGGCGAGTGGATCCGTGAACTGACGGTCCAGTGAACAGCGACCACGATAGTCAACGTTACGACCGGGGACGTCGTTTGACTCGATGCGTCGGTGTATCGCTCAGAGGGTGGTTGGCGGACGAAAGGGGGGACATGTTAGAACACGTGGAAGTGAGGCAGGGACACGTCGGCATGTGAACGTTCGGGTGCCCAACCCGAAGTACCGGTGGTTGCGAGAGGCAACTTGAAGGGCTGGGACCAGGTGGGAGGAGATGACGAGAGCAGGCGGGCTGCCATCTCAGTTCTCGCTTAGGGTTAAGTACCAAGTGACAATTTTCCCATGGACACGCCAAAAAAAAAAAATGAAGGTCCAGCGACGTGGGCGCGGCTGACGGACGACTCCGACGCTCATCAAGGTTAGACATTCTACACTAGAAAGTATAGAAGAAGGCGTACCTCTGGTGGTCAGATTCTAAGAAGATAGGGGTCTCACTGGCTTGCGCTGACACTGCCACTCTCCGCTTTCCTTTTACGCTTCCTAGTGAGTTCCGACACTTGTGGGTTCCAATGACGGTGAGCCGCGCAATGTGAGCGTAACGGCAACCCACATTAAATATCCCTCAGTGCAACCATCGTGCTGATTGTCCGCGCCTTTCATCGCCACTCCAGTTGGAATGCAGAGCTCGACGTCATGATGAACGCCGCGGTGAACGTTCGTGGAGCTCCCTCCAGCCTCTGGAATGTCTGCCATCGAATCTCCTCAAATTACAACGTATCCTTTAAGGGCCGTTGGCACACTTACTTTAGGTTTGTTCCGAAAAGGTTTCTCATCAAATTTCTTTGCGCGGAGTACAAACTCAGGGTTCCATTTCGTGCCCTCCCAGTGGGTGCAAGATCTCGTCGCTGTTTGCTTTTACTGTGCGTACTTACCGTCGGTCACTGAACGTTGAACTGTTTTCTCTAACCAGGCGGAAGTGGTCTGATGTTCATGTGCAACCTGCATCACAACTCCGCTATCACACTGTGTGCATGCACGATAAAGTTTCCGCCACTCCCCATCCTCACGGCATACCACATATTTGGGTATATTAATGTGGTCTTGTCCTTCCATTCTTTTTTTCCACCCAACACTGCTTAACTGTGGTGTAAATGTGCATCACTGATGCATAGTGCTCACTGTACCTCCGCGCTCCTCGTTGGATTTCGATGCTACCGGCAATCCAACACAGGGATTGGTTTTTACCATCGCATTTCCTCCACTGGTGTACAATGTTACCTCGTTGTCCCAACGTGCTTCGCAGCCGCATTCTACCATCCATTTTAGTTCACAGTCCCTGAGTGTTTTGACACGGTCACCCGCCTCTCTCAACGTGGAAAGTCCGCGCAGAACGCCGAGCTCTAAACTAGGATTTTACGACAATGATTCAACTCGAAGGACCTCGGGGGATCCCGCCACGGCTTTGCACAGGGTCCCCACCGCCTTAATGGCCCTGTGAACATGGTGGCGGCATCACATGATTCTATTAGATGACAGGATACAATCTTATCAGACCTCGACTGACTGCTTCCAGAGTAGCCGAAGAAGGTTACTTCCTTCCGCTGGGAAGAAACGTGCAAGTCACTTTTTTCCACGTCAAATACTGTTTACGACCCCCCGCCATGCACTTCAATCTATCGCAATTCCGCGAGATCTTGATAAATCGAAAAGGCATAAACCGGATTCAAACCGTGATGAGGACAGTCAGCTTTCTCATGACGGACAATCAATCTCATAATGTACAGGTTTGCTTTTCACAATCATTAGGTTATGATCTCATAACGCATATTAGCATACGTTTATGTGAAGAGCGACTTACTGTACACCCACCCACTGACACTCTCCCCACATCTCCGTCCAGCACTCCTGGCTCTACTCCTCTCATGGCGGACAATCTAAAGGACGTCCCTATTGGACTTGACGTGGGAGCGGAGCTTATTGCTGTTCTGTTTGCTGTTGGACTCTGGGGGATCACTTGTGTACAGACGTGCGTTCATCTTTTGTCAAACCATATACGGTTACCACATGTTGATCGAGCCTTCAGTCTGCGTGACTTCGCGCGCTCGTTTCGCCGTATCAAAGAGATGATGTTATTGTACTACGTAGTTGTAGTACAATGCACAGAGATGGAATGTCCTAAGAGTGAGTAGTGATTGGAGTACGCTTGGGTAAAACCCGCAGGGTTTTAGCCGGAGGCTAGACCCGATCTGTGGATGGAACGAGGTGAGCTGTGAGGGCGGGTTGGGCCACTCACAGTTCAGCTCGTTACCTTCCCAGGGGAACGGATGACGAGCGTCCGGCAGTTGCTTGAGCTTGGGTAGGTCATGTGGCTGTCGGAACTGAGAGGGAGAGGAGGGTGGGCGATGAAAAGGAAAGATTCGACGACGGACCGAGCAACGACGAGCGAAGGAGGTGGCGGCAGAGAGAAAGCCGTGCCGCGCCTCGCTTCGCTCTCGCGCAGACTACACCCTACGCTGCTTCGTACCTTCGCTTACGTAGGCTACTATCTGCGTGACTTCGCGCGCTCGTTTCGCCGTATCAAAGAGATGATGTTATTGTACTACGTAGTTGTAGTACAATGCACAGAGATGGAATGTCCTAAGAGTGAGTAGTGATTGGAGTACGCTTGGGTAAAACCCGCAGGGTTTTAGCCGGAGGCTAGACCCGATCTGTGGATGGAACGAGGTGAGCTGTGATCCCTTGGTTTAGGAGCCCGCGACGCGACCAGCGCAGCTCGGGTGCCCATCTACTAGGAGCGGGGTACTCACTATTAGCGTACTGGAGGCATAGCGATTCGCTTGAACGCTTCGAAGATTTCAGGTTCTGATTGTAGGAAGGGTGCGAGTATTAGGGCATGTTCGCGCAAGTATCCTGTGAAGGCATTTCCGGCCCAACGGCCAATAACCTTGACCACCTCGAATGAAACCCCTTTTAGCATGTAGTGGAGTGTGCCTCCTATGCGTAGGCTATGCCCTTTTATGTCCGGCAGGTTGTATTGTTTGGCAATGGCCGAAATGCGGGTGGTTACCTGGTTCTTGGAGAGGGGACGGAGGCCCCCTTTCGGGTGTTTCCAGGCGAATAGATGGGCTTGTGACGGAGCCGGGTTGACACGAAAGTGATTCTTCAAGGCCTCTCCTGGATCTGTGATGCATCCTGTGTGGGGCGCGCAATGCGTGTGTTCGCCTTCCTCTTTTCCGCATTTGGTGAAGGGGATGAAGATTTTTATAACCGGTCTGTTCTCCTTGTCTTGGGTGAAGGCGAGATCATGTCTGGCTACGTGTTTGCCCGGCGCAAATTTAGTGACTGCCGGAACCGTGAATTCGCCGAGTCTGGCTACGCAGTAGAAAGTTGTCGTGATGCATGCGCGTATTGCCGCGTCGCATGGATCGTTCGGGCTAAGATTTTCGCAGATTATTTTGAGATCAGCGAGCGTCAGGGGTGGGCGTTTCGGTTTCCTGGAGGAGTGTGGGGCAAGTCTGGTGGCTCCTTGTAGAACGAGCTTGAGTTCATCCGGGTTGATCTCCCATGTGAAACCGTGCAGGAGGTGCCAGGCACGTACTGCCGCTGCGTGATTGGCTATCGCCGTTCCTGAATATGACCCGGCGAGGCTGGCGAGGAAGGCGGTGAAGCGGTTTCGGGCTACTGGGCAGCGCTCTGGTTCGGGAACGTTGTTCAGGTCACAGTATACGTGGAAAACTAGTATACCTGTGCCATAGAGCTCCTTGGTGCTGTCCGCCCATCCCGCGCCCATTACCTGGAGAATGCGGTCTAGCGCCACTTCCGGAATGGGACTGAGATTGGGGCTGATTGGTTGCCGTGCATGTTTCGAGTAAGGGATCCACAAACGAAGGCGGTCTTTGGCCGGGCAATGGGGGCGGTTAGATGAGGGGAGTGGCGTGAGGTTGGGTGGATATGGACGAGTTCTGGGTGGTTGTGCGGATGTGCTGTTTGTGGGGAGCGGTGCGTTGAAGTGTGTTGTGTTGTTGCTAGATTTCCCCCCGAAGCGTATGGAAGATGAGGTTTTCTTCAATTGTTGCTTCGGCGCGCAGCCGCTCCTCGTATTCCTGCTGTTCTCTGATTCGCTCGAGAGCGCGGGAAGCGGAGGGGGTATAGGCACCTTCTCGGAAGAGACGGAGTTCTTTGGCGGAAAGAGGCTGCTTAGCGTCGATAAGGTATTCGTGTAGGGAGTCGGGGATGGTGAAGGATGGGAGGAGTAGCTCTGCGGCGCTATAGAAGCCGCGAGATGGGAGATCGGCTGGGTTGTTTGCACTTGGAACCCATCGCACGACGACCCCAAGCAGGTGCTTTGTGCCATCGAGGAAATTGTGTATTCGCTTGAAAACCTCGTTGACTGCCCTGTTCCTGTGTCTGCCGACGCGCCATGCTTCAACGACTCCCATGTTGTCGCAGTAGACGGCGATGTGCTGCGGCTCGTCAATGGTAAACTCGATGGCATGTACCAAGAGCTCAAAGCCGACAGCCTCTGCCCATCCGATGTCGCGCTCTCCATGGAGGGTTCTCCAACCTGGGATGAGTCGCCAGGCCCGCCATTTGTGTCCGATCGTGATGCCAATTCCAACGCCAGTACTGGCATCTGAGAATGCCTGGATGTCGAGGATGGTGGGTGGAGGGTGGATTGTTCGGGCGATTTGTCCTTGTTTTAGTTGTTGGAGCCACCAGCCCAGATCATCTCGGATGCGCTTGTCCGCGTGGTAGGCGGCAAAAGGGCGTTTGGCGCATGTCGTGAGCATTGCCTCCAGGCCTGTTAGGTAAGCACGTCCCTGTGGACGCAAGGTGGATGCATGTAGAAGTTTTCCGTACAGTTCCTGGACTTGTTTTAGGTGGTGCCGAGGCCGGCTGATCCATTGGTTGATGGCATTCTCATATTTTTCGATTTTTGCCTGGGTTAGTTTTACTATTTTGTTTTCTAGGTCCCAGAGAAAGCCTATGTAGACAGTGGAGGGACCAAAAGGTTGGTCTTTGGCGGCTTCCCATGGAATGCCGAGCTCTTGCGATACGTGATCGATGTCGCTGATGTTGTAGGTAAATAGGCGATCACGTTCAGATCTGTTCGTTGCTGTGGACAGGTCTTGTAGCGGCCTCGAGGAATTCTCGCTGAATTCTTCTGTGGATCCGTCGGGTAGTGTTGCTCCTTCAAACCAAATTCGGCTTGAAGACTGTTTCCTGCCCCGACCGGGCTCGGCCATGTGCGTGCAGGAGAGTTGACGGTTTGCGTTGTATTCCTCGAGGTATTCACGTTTGATGCGTAGAAATATATGGTCGTCCACCCATTTGTCGAGGGGGCCAATTCCTCTGGCTCGTAGTGCTTCTGCGCCGGCATCGGCAACAATGCCATATGCGCCACATGATGGTGAAGCTCCGAAAGCCGCACACGTATCAATGCACCCGTGTGATTCCGAAACCTTGACGACTGCTGCTGGCCATTGTGAGGGGTGCAGAGGGACCGTTCGATATGCTTCGGCAACGTCTCGCGTAGCTGCCTCTGAACCCGGAGGGAGTCTGGAGATCAGTAGGTAGACAGTAGAGAACTTCCCCCAAGTGCAGGGGAAGTGCTCGATGGTTATTCTGCTATTAATAGATGGGCTGGGGAAGGCAGGGGAGGTATTGTATGGGAAAGAGAAGTTTTGAATGAGCCTGAATTTACCCGGGCGGCCAGGTTTCGGGATCATTGAGAGGGGGGAAGTTTGGTACGGGCCTAGAACATTTTCTATGACGTCTAGCGGGTACGGTCCAATGTATCTACCTTTGGTAATCTCTTTTTGTACGACTTCATTAAACTCATTCTGGTAGGTGAAAATAGAGGTGCTATTGGGTGGTGACTGTACATGTGTGATGAGAGGAAATCCTATGACGAAGCCAAGGCGGAGGCCTTCTAAAAGCGTATGTGCACGATTGAACGGAAAAATGTGGAAGATGATTTGTTCCCAGGCGTCTGCTTTATACGGAGTGCGCGGGCGGAATTTTCTGAGCTCTAGGGCATCGGCTAGCTCCATGCGTAGCTGCAAGACATCCGGAGCATTGGTGCTTGGGGTCGTGCTTTTGGTTGCATCCGGCTTCTTTCTGCCAGTAGCTACATACTGTTTCCCCTGTTTCTCTGATACGTAGGGCTTTGTTGAAGCGCTCGCATAAGGTGTCGAAGAGGTTGTCCCAAGTGCGTTTGGCTTGGCAGGCAATGACCGGAATGCTGTGTCTTCCTCTGCCGAGGCAGACGGCACAGACGGGTAGGACAGTGTTCTCCGATTCTTTGGCTCTGGGGCTTGGGTTGGTCTGAGGTTGGTCGAAGCGAAAGGAGCGGGTCTTTTTCGCATAGGACTCAGAGCCCGTCGGGGCGGACGGCGAGATGGGGCGTTTGGAGGCGCTGGCCGTACGCGCGTGCGCAGGCCTGTAACCAGCGTTGGTTGGAAGTGACGGTGCGACCGAGATCTGAGCATTGAGCTATAGGTCGTGGACGGTGCATGGCAGGTTTGTGGCAGGGTGACGACATGCCAATGGTGGTGTGCCCGCGTCCCGATAGTGGCCGCATGGATTATGTCCGCGTGCGGGTTCGGGATGGGAAAGAATCGGACGCAGCGAAACAAGGTGGAAAGAGGGAAGGAGATAGTTTGGAGAGAGTGGGGGGGTGAGGTTGGTTACTTGAGACATTAGATTGCATGCATACCTGTTTTAAGGTCTCGATTTGCGAGTTTAGGGCCGCGTCTCTCAGCTTTTTCTGGAAAACTAGGATGTGGTATTCGACGAGTGGGACAAGGGAGAAGGATTCGGGCGTTCCAATGGCTTGGTGCCATTGTTTGCGGATACGCGCTTGGTACAGCAAGAGTGCTCGCTTTGCGTATTCGCACTCTTCATGACGGAAGTCGTGGCTTTCGATGGCTAACCAGAAGTCGCATATCATGTTGACACGCTCTTCTGGCCATTCTACCTGTTTCATGGTTCTCAGCATCCTGTGGTTCGCTTCGCTGAACTCTTCCCATGAGAGGTCCTCGTCTGGGACTTTGCAGTCCTTGGCCTTGGTTGCCGCTGTGGATTGGAAGACGGGTCCCATTTCCGAGCGTACAAGGGTCAGGATGTCATCGTCAAGGTTTGGGGCTTCTTCCTCTGCCTCTCTGATGCCTCGGTTGGTGAAATAGTATAAGGGAACATATTCTCCTTTGCGTAGTTTGTTTATCGCGTGTTGAGGGGGAATGAAGAGTGAGCGGGCGGGGAGAGGTCTGTTGGGGATGGGCACGTATTTGTTTTTGTGCTTCTTACGTTCTTCCTGCTTGGCCAGCTCTGATTCCTGTTCCCGCAAGGCACGAGCTTGCTCTTTCTCTCTGTCTGTACGCTCCTGCTCCTCGCGTGCTTCCTGAAGGCGCGCCTCCTGGTCCTGGTCCCAGAGGGTACAGGCTTCATCGTGGCTGAAGCGCCAGACTTCTGTTAGGAGTGCCGCTGCTTCCTCGTCGGTTTTACCTTCTACTGTAAAAATGAGTCTCGCCTCTGCAAATTTTGGCAGGGCATAGTCGGGCTGTGCTTCCAAGTGTGGGTTTACCATTTCTGTAGGTGCTGGGCCGATTACGAGTAGTCTACGTTGACTGGAGACGATGAAAAGGAAAGATTCGACGACGGACCGAGCAACGACGAGCGAAGGAGGTGGCGGCAGAGAGAAAGCCGTGCCGCGCCTCGCTTCGCTCTCGCGCAGACTACACCCTACGCTGCTTCGTACCTTCGCTTACGTAGGCTACTAACTTTTCTATTTCATCCAGTCCGTCTCCTCATGTGCTTATCATGCTGGGAACACGAATGACGAGGGGTGTTTCGATTTGTGTTTTCTTCCAGTTTCCCGCGAGACGCGTTGTTTATGAGAGTCATGGTAGGTGGATCTGACTCGTTGAAACAAGTACGTGCTCATTTGGGAATATCGTAGGTTATGTGGCTCTGGTGAGGACCCTTATCCTGTCACAAAAGCAAGCTTCTCATCTGTCGTGCTATAGGCTAGCTGACTCTGTTCATCAACTTCTCCTCGTCAGGGGAGGTAAGGCGACATATCAAGAACTTCAGATCGTCGAGTTACTGACATCACGTGGTGGTTTCCACATGCAGCTTATAAAGGACTGATCACGAATTTTTGCGACTATAGACAGGTCCTTCGGGTGAATGCGTAAGTCGTCGATCGTCTTTGAGCTTTGGGAGAACTAAGTTTCTATATAGGGAATACTTGGTGAGAAGGATATGTCCGAATCCCTCGAGTTGACCCTTATCCTGTCGCCGGCAGTGGCAAGTCTTGTTGACAGTAAGTGTTGTTGTTCTCTTGATTCAAGTCAAATCATACAATACTCACGTCAAGGTGCTCGTCGCACTGCCTTCACAACTGTTCTTTATCAATCGCATCGCCAAATGTAAGTCGTACTCATGGTCATGCCATGAATATCGTTCCATTACCATCTTTGTCTATAGTCAGTGGGAAAAGGTGGTTACTGTTTGCGTTATGGGTATGTGAGTTGAACTTTGATGCGTATAATGGTGCCATAGCAATGACGCTTGACAGGCTCCAGCTGCTGTGTTCGAATTAGGTATGCTTCCATTTCATGGTATGTTATCTTGCCGTTGATCATTTGATTTGAAGGCGGTGCGATAGGTGTGCTATAATTCTCCTATGGTTGTACACGACAGCTGAAGATGGGACAAAGCGTTCATCACCTTTGGGTGATTTTTTTACAACTAATATTCCATAACGGCAATGTTGATCAAGTCTGTCAGAACGATCACACCTACTTCAGGAGAACTTGTGTCTCGGACTCCCACAGTAATGTGCTTGCAACCTCGTGCGTTTTGGATGCTGACGCGAGTGAAACAGAGTATATTCATAACGGTACAAGTGACGGCGGCCGTCGTTGATATCTCCATCACCACTGGTTTGATTTGTCTACTATGGAGAAGCCGGGAAAATGCACGGTACAGGCGAGCAACGAGTCTTGCTTGACCTCGCCGAGCCCAGCGTCTTACCCGTCATCTTTAGGATGCGTACCGTCATCCAAAGGCTTCTCATAGTCTCTTTGAGCACGGGCGTATGGACTGCACTGTTTGCGATCTTTACCGTGATCACGGTACGTCATTCCTACACGCACAAGCATCAAAGAAACGACGCGCCTGGTGTAGATGCTCGCCTTTCCCGATACACAAATCTACGTAGGGCTCTACTTTCCCCTGTGTCCCCTTTATTGCAACACCGTCCTCGTCAACTTGAACGCACGGCAGATTCTTGCGAAACTCGACCGACGTCCCATTATCGGTTCCATCACATTTTGCAGGGACACCGAGTCAACTGTTCACACCGTGGCTTCAGGACAGTCGCATATATTGGACCATGAGCGGCATGAACTCTCCTTGGGACGGGTAAGCCGTGGTTTCTAATCTACGAGATTGACTCTCACGCTTTCCGTGTACACGTACAGGCACCCCGCAGTCGATGTCCGCCGGTAAACCACAGGTACACGGCAGAGGCGGGTGTGCAAACATTGCTGGGCGTTGACAAGTTTGCGGCATAGCCAGTGTGTAGCACTGGAGATCATCTAGGATATGAGAAGTACATAACGAAAACGACATGTCACCATTATATACACGACTGAGTGCATAGTGCGGCCAGGACCGATGGATGACTCTTACTCAAGCAAGTAGCCTGCTGACGTTAAGGATGCCAAGTACATACCAGAGCACCAAGACTGTTGGTGCAGGATCCATTCTGGTCGATGCTGCCAGCCAGCGCCAGTGAGTCATGTCTGTACACTCAACCGGCGCCGAGTCCACACGAATGCACATCTAAAAGATCTGTTATTCTGATTCAGAGTTCTCATTATCCATCCCACTATTCTCATTATCTTTGATCCATTGCTCGATCCACGTCACGATCCGCGCCACGTTCTCTTCCATATCTTCCAAGGTGTTACTTTCCAGTTCCACGACGATCCCAGGCTGATACGACTCTCTCGCCTCGTCGCACACGATGCCCATGATCTCTGCTTCATTGTTTTCTTGAATTTTCTTGAGCGGATAACCCCTGAACAGATGTGGGAAAGAAAGATGCCGTTAGCGTCCCCAAATGACGACACCAGCTCCCCAAGCCACGCAAGGAAAGCACAAAGACAGCCACTTGAGACGTACCGTGTTTCGAGTCTATCCCAGAGCGTGGTGTGATGACACCGCAGGACGACGACCAAGTCGGCCCATCGCTCAGGGTAGACGTCGGACGTGTGCCAATCGAGGATGACGCCACCTTCTGATACCGGTGATTCGAGTTGGTCCAGGAGCTACACACCCCGCGGAACAATACGTCAGTCCATACCCAGGCCCATCGGATGAATGATATCGAATCAAGAAAAGAGCGATACGAAGTGGCAATGATAGAGCAAACGAGTTGGAACGTACCTTGTCCTCGTCGACAGTATAGGATTGCCATTCTTCGTCGAATCCGTCGTGTAGACCCTGCATCTTGACCAACTCGCCGACGTTGATGTGTTGCAGAGGTACCGGGGACTCTTGGACGAGGAGTTGGGCGTGGGTCGACTTGCCAGTTCCCGGCGTACCAGTGATGACAATGACGGGGGAACGCCTAGGCATGTTTTGATGGTGAACGGCTCGGAAGATAAAGGTCAATCTGAATCGCTGCTAGTATGTTGAGAACATAAGATACATGTGGTTACGTAAGATCTCAGCTACTACGCACAGTGAAACACACTTGAATACGGTATTGGCTATCTACTAGCGTCGCGAAATGGGTATCAAGGTCCATGCAGGTGCGATAAGAACAGTTTAATAAGAGAAGATCATGAGCCAGGGGTTGAGCACGATCTGGGAAGGTCATGTTTCAGGACGGCGAGAAGAAATACATAGTACAAGCGAAGCATCTTACAGGAAAGAGGATGTGACACCCAACGACAATCCTAAAAGGGAACGGCACAAAACGTCAGCACTAGTAGTCCGGACGGCATGTCGATCACGTACGCGAGCGGAAGCACTACTGCCCAGTCCTGTGCGTCAATCTGCCATCCAACAGGGACGGCATTCACGGTTGTACTCAGCACAATAATTGCAGCAGCCATCCAGATGTTCAACACGAGCGCCACTCGGAAGCGTCGCCATATCTTGGGCACTTCAAGGAAGAAATTGGAACGTTCAACCTCCTTCTTGGTAGCTCCCCATGTGATGTTGTACGAGAACAGGTGGGCGAGAAGCGCTGTCGACAGGTGAATGCTGAGGCCACCGAAGAAGAAAAAGCTGGGACGGGGAAGAATGCCCAACTAGAATTAGAAGTCAGGACAGCGAAGTAGTTGGAGAACGCACAAGAAGAGAGCCCATTTCAGGTTCTCCGTCAGAGATGATATCAAGCTGCGGTGTCCGAGGCGGTATTCAAGCAAAGTGAAGCCCAAATTGCCGAGTCCGGGAAACACTACTGTGCAAGCCAACCAGACCTCGAAGCTGTGAAGGAAGAAGCCATCGATTTGAACTTGGAATCCAAGGAGCAGATAGTTGAGAAGCGACAGACTTGCAGCCGCGGCAATCCCGTCTGATCATTTGTGAAGGGTCAGAGCAAGTATCACAATTCTACCAATACTAAAACTCACAATACGAAAACATGTCTGGGAGTTTGAGTCAGCCAGTGGAACGCAGGGAAATCGCTGACACCTTACAGGCCATCATGGCAAACTTGTAATGGACTGGGGCGCCGGACCAAATAAAGATGCGAAGTTGTTTCGCAATCGGGCCCTTTCTCCACCACTCGACCAATGGGTTGAAGATAAGTTCGTTGCATCCTAGCGCGAAATTCAGTACGGTCAATCCTATCTGTCTCCAGAAACACTCACCATACGAGTACTTTTGCCAGCGATTGAGCTCGTCGTCCACAGTCAAGGATACACCTTCTTTGAAACCGCCTTTCGAATATGTCGCCCAACGAATGATGTAACCCCTGAGCTGGGAAAACTTGGATTCAGACAACAGGAAATGGTGATTTCAATGAGAGCGATTACCTGAAGACGCAGTGCCATGTCAAAGTCTTCCGATACGTTCGACTCTGACCAGATCCTCTTCTTTCCGTCTGCAGGGTCGATAAAAGCGGCGTCTTGAAGTGCAGACCAACGTAGGAAGGCGTTGTGCCCTACGAAAGGTGCAACCTCTCCGTTTGCACAGCCAATGGAGATAGACTTGTTGATCCTGCGCGTGAAGTGGGCGATACCGTTCTCAAAGTAATGGAATGCGACCTGCATGACGTCTTTATGAATATGAAAAGCGTCATCAACACCCTGGTAGGAGAAGTGCGAAAGAGGGAAACCGACCAGACTCGTGCTGGATGATGGCAACATCAGGACACTCTGCGAGTTCCCGGGCGGCAGCTCGCAAACAGTCCTACGTCCTATGTAAGAGAACGACAACAATCGGGTACAGGCAGCGCTGACCTCTGGCACGATCGTATCCGCATCGACGATCAAGATGATCTCGCCAATTCGTAGTGATTTCCCGTTCGACGCCCACGGACGCCATTTCCGCCCGCTCTCCTCGTACGTCTCCTCAATAGCTAACTCTAGTGCCTTGTCTTCGAGGGACTGACCCTCGTTCTCTTCCATTTCACCTCGTTCCACAGCTTCCTCGAGAGTCTTCAAGTGTTTCTCCAGCTTTATACTGAGCGCCAGACCATAATTCATATTGGAAGCTTTCTTGAATCGTCCAGCGCGCTTGAAACCTCCAGGGGAGCTATCATGCTTTGGACGAGCGACCCAACCAATGTTATGATTGGCGTAGAAAGTGATGCGCTCCTGACGTTGCTCCTCGCTGATAGCCTGCAAACCGTCTTCATGGATGAAAATAGACGATGTGCCTCCTTGTCGAGCGTAAGTCTGCATGGCTTTCTTGAGGGAGTTCACAGATGGCGCACTGGGACAACGAATGGTGAATCAAATCTGGGGGATGAGCCGTACACGTTTGTCCGGACGTACATGGTCTCTGTCAAGCTTTCCTTGAACACTGGGAGTTCGATGGTGATGTGAGGCAAGGCAGCATCTACATCCCTATTTGGCTTGGGATGAATGGCAGAATAGTATCTAGAATTTTCATGGTAATGTGCTACGGGCCCTAGCCTAAGGATGCATGATCTTAGCAGAAAATGAAGGGAAGCTCCAAGGAGACGTACACTAGTGAAATATTTCCAATTAGTTGGAGGCAGAAGAACTACTCTCGACTCAGTACAGCATTTTCCAGGTCAGATATCATGACGTACCAGGGCAACGGAGAATAGAAAAGGGACCGTAGCAAGCAGGGCGAATCGAACATAGTTATTGTCTAAAACCCACTGCGCGAGCAAGACAGAAACTCCACTCCCTATGAAGACTGGAAGACAAAAAAAGGGAAAATGAGCCGAGAAAAAGCATAGAACGAAAAGTCCCACAAATGGACAGACCAACCGCAAGTCCACAATAAATAGGGGCATAGAGACGAACTGGTCGTGGTTCCTGCTTTACAGAACCGTCTTTCTCGAGATCTGATGCTTGAGGTTCGACTGCTTTCTGGGTCACCTTCCAGTTCCAACGCCATGCAGACTTGGGTTTAGACGTGGGCTTTGTGTTCAATTGTTCCTTCTCGGCAACGGGGATTTTTTCGATGATAGTGTTACTAGACAGATTTAGTACGTCTGAAGCAACGGTCGAGGGTATTCCCGAGACATCCGTAGAACCAGTGGACGTATCTGGCCTCATCGCGGTATGGCGGTATCTCCATACGAGCTTGATCATCTTGTCGTCGAGATCTTGGCAAAGCGGTATTATATTTTCAAAATTATCAGCCCACACAACAATAGCATGCTCGTCTCGCTGTTGTCACAGAAATCAAATCACAATGTGAGTTGGGAGCGTCAGGATGAGAGCACGGTGAGATGATCTTACGACGAAAGCCGCACATTGCTCTTTCTCAGCACGGGGCAAGTCATTCATCGTGTCGAGTACTTGTATCTTAGTATCCGAGTCGATATACATGGAATTCTCATTTGGTGCTCTGTGTTAATTTAAAAAAAGTCACGCCATTTGTTCAGCAAGAGTGGCTAAAAACAAGAAACGATTTTACATCGTCGCAAAGGCAGCATGCACCGCGGCGCTACGAATCTTGACGGCGACGACGGGATTCAGTAGCCTGACCGCCGCCTCGAACGGTGCCAATGCATTGTCATACGGGAAGACTCTGAATTGGCCAGTTTCTGTGCGAATGCAGACGCCTGTTGCAATTCGTTCCCCCGCGGGCCTAAACCATGTTTCTCCCTGTGTCTGATCCCGTATACGTGAGCGGGGCAGACGACTCGCACTCTGGGGCAGCGTACCTGCTGATATACATGGTGAAGGAGGGCATCGTAGGGATCGTAGTCTATGGCAGCCATCGCGAGAGTACTGAAAGAATGACCGAAGACGATGTATAAGTGAACGAAGTTGGGGGAAAAAAAAAGAAGAACCGAGGTATTCTTGTTGGCTCAACCTATCTGAGCTTGGAAGAACGCCTGGCATTTTGGCAGGTTATAGTCATGCAGCGGGAATCCCACTCCCCTAGTTTGCCACCGATCCGGTGAGACCCGCTCGAAAATAGTTGTATGTTAGGGCTGGTGCAGCTTCTTCGTATTTCCTTTCAGAGCCTAGAGTACAAGGTTGATATTCGGCAATCTTAGGCGATGGGTGCATAACGAACTCACGAAAAGGCATGAGAACCGGGGAGAAAGATCCTGCTTGACATTTCAAGGTAACGAGATGGGTGGACCACGTTGCTTGTCGATAGTCTGGCGGTGACAGCGCGGAGAACCTCCGAGATTGAAGTCTCGACCTTGGCTTACAGTCCGTCTTCATCGCGTTGCGACCCATATGTCATTTTCGCATGTCAAGCGAACAGGGGCAGCCTCGAGGTAACACTGAAAGCCAACATTTGCGCAATCGCTATTCTTTTGGTTGGCTGGACTTGGGGAAGCCAGCCTGATGAATGGATCAATCTAGATCATGGAAATAACGCGCAAGAGAACGGACATAATGTGGGAAGAAGATGGGAAGCACACATTATGGAAATGACGAAGCGGCCATGATGAGCCGGTCCCCACAGCTGTGTAAGTCGTTCCTAAAAATCGAGACTGGGGTGCCGCATAAACGGTTTTGGCGTTAACCCGCTTGTTTTGAGAGCTGACGCATGGGCGAGTTCCTGGGGTAATCGTTGCTGTGTATGATGTGTTCTATCGCCCACCCGCATTTGAGATTTATGGATAACTCGTCTTTCCGGCAGCACATGGGTGTCTGGTGATCACGGACGATAGGTGAACAGGAGTCAAGAAAGGAAAAAGTCAGTCACTGTCACAATCTTTTGGTCCATCTTGCAGAAACACACCTTTCATCAATCACGGGTGAGGATGGGATCAACGAGTGGGTAAGGGTACCTGAGTGACTCCTTGGTCAAGGTTCCGAGTTGTTGTTTCCCATTTTCCCTGATAGGTAAAACCCTCCGATGGATCAACACATAGCCGTGCCAGGCACGGACCACAGGGTATGCCATGGGCCCATGGCTCATAGTGGTCAGAGAAGCATGCTGCATCACGTTCGTTATCCGTCGTCGACATTATCATTGTGGACGCTGGTGGTAGTCCGACGTCAAGCTCTGATGGCAGTGGCGCCACGGTGACAGTGTCCGACACGAAGGCATCGGTTATGTAACACCTCCGAATTGAAACAAGGAATATATTGTCCGTCCGTCAATGGGTATTACTACTAGCCTGTCTGATGCCATCCGATATACTACAGCCTCGTTCTCTTCGCCGCCACTACTGCATTATGTATGCTAGCACCTGTCCAAACGATGATATGAAGTTCTATAGACATCCAAAGACAAAAAACTGTCCGCGACTCAGCATCCGACCACTCTCCATATGAGCTCAGTACGAGAATATCATCAACCAGGGATTGAGCACGATCTATCGTCGACGCCACCGGTCAATCACCACCGTCCAGCGCACACAACGAGGCAAAAGAAAACAAACTTACAGGGAAAAGCATGTGACAGCCAGCAACGATCGCAACCGGAAAGATGACCGCCCAGTATGTGCGAGGGATCAGCCAATCCAGTGTGACGACGCTTTCGAGACTGAAGAGAATCAGCGCCGCAAAGCACGCAAACGACACGGCGAACGCAAACCAGAATCGTTTGAGGATCCTGGGCACCTCGATGAAAAAGTTGGATCGCTCCACTTCCTTCTTTGTCGCCCCCCACGTGATGTTGTACGAGAACAGGTGTGCGAGGAGCGCTACGCTGAGGTGAATGCTCAGACCTCCGAAGAAGAAGAAGCTACATCACGAAAGTCTGCGTTAGCCAAAGCTCACTGGATAATAGAAGGAATGACATACAAAAATATTATCCATGTTCCCGTCTCGATGGCTGAATCGATGAGGTTGCGAAGACCCAATCGGTACTCGAGCATGATGAAACCCGAGTTTCCGGATCCAATAAATACAACAATGATAGCTAAAAAAATCTCAAAGCTGTGGAGGTAGTAGCCGTCGGTCTGGATACCAAACCCGAGAAGGAAATAGTTCAGTATGGTTAATGCTGTTGATCCGGCAATTCCATCTACAAGGAGTCAAAGATAAGTCCTTAACGTTAGACGGCAGGTACATGCCGCTTACAATAAGAGAACATATCTGGATGAACATCATCAATCTAGGCGCTCGACAAGTTCCAAAGCACACGTACACGACATCATGCTCAATTTGTAGTGAACAGGTGCATCAGACCACATGAAGACGCGCAATTGCTTGTTGATCGGACCCAGGCGCCACCAAGTAATCAACGGATTGAAGATCAGCTCGCTGCAACCTGCCAGTGACTCGTGTCAACATGCGAGACTGCCAGTGGTACGATGATTGAATCATACCATAAGAGTACTTCTGCCATCGGTTCAACTCATCATCCACCGTAAGGGACACGCCCTCCTTGAAACCGCCCTCGGAGTATGTTGCCCATCGAATAGCGTAGCCTTTCAACTAGATTCCCGAGATGAGTCCGCACGAAGACCTGATGGACCTGAGGCAAGTTGGGACGTACCTGAAGACGCAAGGCCATGTCAAAGTCCTCGGACACATTTGATTCTGACCAGATCTTCTTCTTCCCATCGGCAGGATCAACAAACGCGGCATCTTGGAGTGCCGACCACCGAAGGAACGCATTATGACCCACGAATGGGGCTACCTCACCATTCGCACAACCATATGAGATACTCTTGTTGATTCGTCGCGTAAAATGGGCGATACCATTCTCAAAATAGTGATGGGCGACTTGCATGACGTCTGAGTGATACGCTGAGCACGCTCGGCTGGCAAAGAAGAGTCGCAAATTGCATACCTGACTCGTGCTGGATGATCGCGACTTCGGGACTTTCGGCCAACTCCCGCGCAGCATCGCGTAGGCAGTCTTCGGGAACGACAGTGTCTGCGTCTACCAGGAGGACGATCTCTCCGATTCGGATTGATTTGCCGTTGGATGCCCAAGGTTTCCATTTTTTGTCACTCTCCACGAACACTTCGTCGCACGCCATATGCAACGCGCGGTCCTCGAGGGGTGTGTCGTCGGCATAGTCCAATTCTTCTCGTTCCTCCGCATCCTGGAGCTCCTTGAGCTGTCTTTCCAATTTCAGGCCGAGAGCAAGACCATAGTTCAGATTGGACGCCTTCTTGAATCGCCCAGCACGTTTAAAACCACCAGGGGATGAGTCATGAGCAGGGCGAGCGACCCATCCGATGTTATGATCCGCGTAGAATGCGATGCGTGCTTCGCGGTCCTTCTCGGATACCAACTGGAGACCGTCGTCGTGAATAAAAATGGCTGACGATCCGCCTTGACGAGCGTAACTTTGCATAGCCTTTTTGAGATGAAAGACAGAAGGCGTGCTGCAAGGAAGAGTCAGTGGCAACAAACCGAAATTTATCTCCAATGGATACTGACATCGTTTGCTCCAAGCTCTCTTTATAGACCGGCATCTGGATAGTAATGTGGGGGAGATTGGCGTCCAGCTCCTTGTTGGGTTCAGGTTTCACTGCGGAATAATAGCGAGAATTCTCATAGTATTGCGAAACAGGTCCGATCCTGCGCAACGACGGGGTCAGACAGTTTCAGCGTCCACACACAGTTGACCCACATCATGCCAACATTGGCGATAATCTGATTGCAGAAGAACTGGAAAGGTTCGTTGAGCGCAAATCTGATTTGGTGATTTGGAGGTACTCACAATGGAGACGCAAAATGTGAAAGGCACAGTAACAAGAAGTGCAAATCTGATCCAGTTTCCGTCCAAGAGCGACTCTTGCAAAAGCATGGTAACTCCACTACCGATGAAGACTGAAGAAAATTGCGTCAGTCGAGCATCATGGCAAAGTAGATACTTACAAAGGGACACTGCGCAGCCTAGACCGTTGTAGAAGGGGGCGATGAGCCTCGTTTGACGTTGCTTTGGTGCTGCCCGTTCCATATCCTTCTGATGCCCAGAGCGAGTTGAGCGCCAGCTGAGTAGTTTCCAGAGCGATATTGTCTGTGCATTTGTGCCTCTGTCAAGGTGTCCCTTTTCGACGACAGTGACAGCATCTGATGAAACCTCCTTTGGCTTCTCGTCAAGATTCACATCAGACGGGTTATTGGAAGACAACTCCGAAGGAGGGACGGAGACGTTGCCTCGAGCCCGCCAGACAAGTTTGATCAACATTGCTTCAAAGTCACGGCATAACGGAACAATCCCATCCAGATCGTCAGACCAAAGAACAAGCACACGCTCGTCACGCTAAGTGGTACGAAATTATGTCAGAAAGTTTTCAAGGGATATCGAAAGAAGCAAACTGTACGATGAAGGCGCCACATTGTTCCTTCTCTGCGGTCGGCAATGCAACCATTGTATTGAGGATTTGGATGCGAGTATTATGATCGACATAGATCGCAGTCGCGTCGTCGGATCTGCAGGAGAGTGGGGTAAGTGATATAGGTGAGTCCCAAAGCTCGGTCAGTGACAATGGCAGACGAACACAGTTGCCAAGGCTGCATGGACTGCAGCGCTGCGCACTTTAACCGCGACGACGGGATTCAGCGTGCGAATCGCTGCCTCAAACGGCGCAAGAAAAGGATTCTCGTAAGGGAAGACACGGAAGTGCCCCGGTTCCACTCGGATGCAGACTCCGGCAGAGATGTTCTCTTCTGAAGGTTTGAACCAAGCATCTCCTTGGGTCTAGCGACATTGAATTCCCGGACGACAACCATGAAGGAGATGGGAACACTTACTCTCTTGAAGATGTGATGGAGCAGGGCATCGTAGGCATCATAATCCATGGCCATGCTGGAAGCCGGGGAAGTATATCGGGGTACGGAGGGCACGACAAGTATGGTCAAGACCTGTAGACGCCTTCCGGAGGGATGGGTAAATGGGTGCGAGAAGGTCGTGACATGTTGGGCTGGACCTTAAGGATATAAGTAAGCGCATTCTGAAACTGAAGACGGGTACATAATCCGGCAGCAATGGGGGTCAAACCAGGAGACAAACTTGATGTGGCAGCGATAACCCGGAAAGGGCCGCAAGCAAGTGGCATTATTGTGGGCATCTTAATGACACGGATGCGGTGCTGAATTTGACGTTAATTGCGATAAATCTATGTGATTGTACGGATGCGAATAGGAACCTTGCAACAGGAGGGGTGGAAGAAGAAGAAGAAATATGGCTAAATTCCGAGATCGATCGATGACCACGACACGCATAACATACGTGATTCAATATTTAGACTGCGGCAAGCCATTGCCCTGGTAGGCGACGTTCGTGAGAGGATCTGTGTGAGTCGTTTTTGGCTGCAATGGACACTGGAAGGAGTGTCGCTAAAACCAAGTAGGAAGAGGGAGATCAAGAGTGCCTCATCAGCGATATTTTGGGACACCTTACTCATCGGACTCATCAGCGTGTTGTGAACCAGGTGACTCGGGACAGACCTTTGGGTCAACAAGTCGCTCCAGGACCCAGGTGAAATGAACTGGCGATCAACTTTGGCTCACCGGCCCGTACCCAGCACTGGGCTGGCCAGCCCACCTGGACGGGCATGTTCCTGGCGCTTGCCACAGTGAACACACGTTCATGCGCCGCTGTCGAGGCCTTCCGAGATGATCCCCGCCTCGGGTCAGTCCGAGGAGTTTGGCAAGTGCGGCCAGAGTCTACGAAGCCATTCCGGAAAGCCTCCATCCTGCCAGTCTGTCGTGAAGTAACAACTGAAAGGAAAGGAAAAGAGAAACAAATAAGGAGGAAGGAGTTCAGACGGTGGAGTCGGTGTGGCGTAGTAACCAGCTCAACATGGAAAGAGCATCGTGAAAACACCTTGACAGTTGACAGCGTTGAGTCGAGCACATGCCAGTGGCCGCATTGGTCGCGCCCGTCGTCGGAGGGCTCAACCTCGGATTCGACCGTGCTTTCAAGCGTGGATCAAGCGCAAACTGATTCGAGAACTTTACTACCATTGGCGCAGTCTGGGTTCTTGCTTCACACACCTTTGCGCCACTCAATCCACAACGCTCAACGCAACGCACGCCGCAACCCTTCTCAAATCGTCTTGGAAGGTTGCTTCAAAGCAACCATAAACCGGTTCGATGATCACCGTGGCGCTATTAACGACTCTGCCCTTGGCAACAAATTTGATAAGTTTTATTTATAGGCTCGGTCACCATTCAAGACGCATGGCACAGGTGGCGTTTATCGTTCGTAATCACCACGCCGTCCGGTGGCCGAACCATGGATCATGGATCAACAAAGCGACAAGATATTCCTGTATTTCCAAGCTGGGCTGGTCTTGGGAACGATGCAGAATAAAGGGCAGGTATGACGTATTTTCTCATCAGCACCTGTCAGTGGAGCATTGCTAATCTGGTTCTCGTGATATTCGCTTTGAGGGAGAGGATGCCATCTTCCTATGGACAGTAAAGAAGCGCGTGTTAGTGACGACTTTACAAAGATGTCAAATCCAGTGACATTCAGTCTCATCATGTTGAACATCACGAAACAAGTATCACTTGCATCGAGTACACGCCCTAATCACGGGTGCACACTGTATTGCTGAATCAAGGAGTCTCACGCGAGAGGTGCAGTAACCGAGTAAGCCGGGATCCAAAAGACGCGGAGTGGATCCTACCTGAAAGAAGCTGCCATCAATTGATCACACCCTTCACCCGGACTCGAGGGGCCAAAAAAGGACACTATTATCTTGGATGTCGGGGTGTTGCCTATGCAGGAGACTTTCCACATCCGCAAAATTGGTTACATTTCAATCTTAGCACGTCAATTTTCTTCCTCCCCTATCGCACAATGAAACTAGACAACTTAGGTCCTAAGATTCCTGTTATCCGGAATCAACATATCAGGTTGGTTCTACATCCCTCGTCGTCGGCCCAAATTGCGCCTGATCCTTCCCCCCTGGCATCGGTATTTTATTGGTTCTTTTACAGCCATGGAACAACCGTCACTTGAAAAATACTGTTTATATTTTATCTTATTTTCCGAGATTGACAGACTCGCGCCACAAACTGACGGGCTTTCGCTCCAAGGCTATGCGCTCGGTGATGTTACACCGTAACAGAATATCCTATCGGGATACTCCAGCTCTCCTTCTTTTTCCTTTGTGTTCCTTTTCCTGATTCTCCATCCGATTAACATGCCGATTATACCTGACAATTACCCGGTGCGTTGGCGCATCCACCGTGAATAGCTCGCAATACATTGATACGCGTGCGTGCATTTTTCTCTGTTTGTGCGTTTACGGTGGCCGAACGAACTTCCATTCCAGCATGTACCTTTAATCGAGCCCAAATTTGCCATGAGACGTTCACAATCTCAGGGATTTAACCCACGATTATGGCCCCCATCGCGAAGACGACCGCACTAGTACAAAACGAGGCGCACAAGAAGTCACCCCCCGAAAGTAAACGCATATCATGAGATCATCGCTCATTCATTCGGTAGGGATATAGATGTGAATATTTTTCGTGATATCTCACCACCCTGTATGTATGACTGAAAAGGCTTGGAATTGATGGAGAGAGAAAACTTGAATGGTCGACTGCTAATGAAGCCACTCACCCTAAATGGATCAGCGCCTGGCCCATCGGAGGTGGAGATAGTAAGGCCCACCCGTCAAATTGAAGTTGGTTGAACGTGTCTCTGACAGTCACATACATCAGCTAATCGATGCCTGATCAGGGGCCAATCACATCATACAACAGTTTCGAAACATTACGTTACGAGACAGGCCACTGCCGCCGATCTGCGAAACAGAGCCGAGTCAAATGCTCGCCAAAGACTCGGCTAGCTAAGAATGTCAGAGTCCGCAATAAGCCTCACATAAGCCTCCAAAGACATAACGTAACACATCACCACAATATGCGCATCGTCATATTCGGTTAGGGCCCATCACACGCGGCGTTCTGCGTTCCATGTGCCCTGGAGGCGTTATCGCAAAGACATTGGCATGCCATGTTGGATAGATGTTTTCGCGAATAGAAAGGTTTTTGGTAGCTACAAAACGTAACTTTGAATATGTATATCGCTAGCGAGCTTCAAAGTACCTGATGGTAAATCACTGAGTTACCTGACCGACTCCTGACTGACTGCCCCGTTATCTTGGACGATGGCTGCGCAAGTCACGCCTGATGTTGATCGATGGCGAAGCGCTCGTATACACTTTGTGCAGCTGATCCTCGTGCCAGGAGGATTCGTGTTTAACCTGCAACAGCGATACCGGAAATGTGGTTTGGTGACTGACCGAGCTGTCAGATTCCAGGCATTTGTGGGCTCGGAGGAGCGGAAGCGAATAACTCCACATCGGCACACGGACCCCCCCTTGGTTCTATCTCATCACCCGGCTTCTACCAACCAACTGAACCTGATTTGTGCAGTTGAAACGTGTCCCGGTCACTCCCTATCCATCAGGTAATTCCCTTTCTTTCGTACAGCTTGACAATTGCCTGTGCTCAGCTCAGGGTTCGTGCAAAAGCGTTGCCAAGAACAGTGACGTTGCGAGACATCTTGACAGAAATTACAGTACTTACGCGGAAAGAGAACAATGAAACAAAACACAGCCGTGAGCGGTCCAGACCATCTCTTGCTGGCGTCGAAAGGACGGCCAGGTCAAATCGTGTACACATACCCACAGCCTGTCACGGGACACCCTGAAAGCGATACACCGCGGGGCGTCCACACCGCGATTGGGCAGGGGAGGGAAAAGACGTTCCGAAACTAACAGCGACTGGTCCGGTCCACAAGGAGATATGATGAACCCGGGTAATCTCCGCGTGATCTCAGATTCGCAATCTCGACGCGATAATGCAAATCGGATGTTTGGTGCCGTGGACTTGGATATGGTACATTTAATACCACCCCCGTGATTCCCCGAGCCCCTTGCGCACGAGTACAGATTTGGGATTACAGACCCCTCCTCATGCAGGATCAGATATTGCTTGGAGGCGTGTATGACCGACGTACCTCGCTCGCTTGAAAAAGTCCTATAACACGCCTACTCTAGTTCCCATAGCCCATTAATCTACTCATCCGTAGCACCTCTCGCGTGCCATGCCTAACTCTCCCAATCGTTCAGAGACTGTCAAGTCCCCCGCTGAGTCGCCATTCTTCATCGGTGAAGGACGTTCGGACCGTCTTGGCGACCAGCTTTCCCCGTCAACTTCGTCTCCCAGCGTGTCGCGTCCCTCGACCGCTGGGACGAACGGGCCATTCTCGTCCCCCGCCGGCAAGAACATAGACCCCTCGAGCCGCGTGCACACGCCTTCAGTACTCGCTACGCAAGGCGGGTACGAACCAGAGGTACCCTCTCGCGTGTCCATTGCTGCCCGCGCAGGCATCCCCCGCGTGGCCTCCTACTACGGCAGCCCCCCCACCAACCTGCCAAGTCGTAATTCATCTGCCCTCCGGGTCCGCGAGAGCTTTGCAGCACCCTTCTCGCGGCCACTAACAGCAAACTCCACGGTACCCTCGTTGACTCAGAAGAGGGCAACGCGCATGCGCTCCACGCTCCTTGATGACCCTAGTACCATTGAGAAGCCGTGGATCTCAAAGAAAGACCCATATGCGCGGGTTGCATATTTCTTGACGTATGGTGTTGCATTCCTTGGCATCCTCGCCTCTGCTGCCCGATGCTATCTTGGGTACAAAAGCGTGCCCACGATCAAAGGAAACTTGTGTATGGTGCTGGACGAAGAGTTCAATACGGACACGGACACCATCTTCGGCTCTGGCGGAAATTGGTTCCGCGAGATTGAACTCGGAGGCTTCGGGTAAGTTCTCGTGGGCCTCCGCAGCTAAACAAGCACACACTCACCTCTTACTTGCACCAGTAACGGGGAATTTGAGATGACCACGTCGTCATCAAACAATTCCTACGTCCAGGATGGGTATCTCTATATAACACCAACCTTGACATCAGACATCATCGGCATGGACAACGTGTTAAATGGTTATACGTTTAACCTCACTGACTGCACCTACAATGATACCAACCCGGAAGCTTTGCCTGGTGGGAGCAACAGCTCAACGCCCGATGCTAACGCGTACTACCAAGCGTGCGGTGCTGTAAGCAACAGTACAAGCGGTACCGTCATCAACCCCGTTCAGAGTGCGCGCATCACCACAAGAAACAGTGCTAGTATCCGGTACGGTCGGGTCGAAGTCAGGGCCAAGCTTCCAAGAGGGTAAGTATCTTCCAACTTCACAAGGACGTGATACTAACCAAAGTCAACTTCCACCACAGTGACTGGGTAGGCGTCAAACAAGAACCAACGACTGCGTTCTCACTATTTTGTAGCTTTGGCCTGCTATCTGGATGCTTCCCGTGAACAACACATATGGGCCCTGGCCACTCAGTGGGGAAATTGACATCATGGAAGCTCGCGGCAATGCCCGTTCATATCCCAACCAGTAAGACCAAATACCTTCCTTTTCCAGCACTATTCCAGGAGCTAACGCATATTGGTAGAGGAGTTGACTACGTCCGCGGTTCGCTTAACTGGGGACCACTGTCGTTCCTGAATGCCTATTACAAAACCTTCGGTTGGTGGACACAGCGTCGGACCGACTATGGGGAAGCATTCCACACTTACGTCCTGGAATGGACTCCGAGTTTCTTGTGAGCCCCCCCTTTCCCTGCACTTCTCCGTGGTCGATACTGAGATAAGTCACCCTGAAGGCGCATCTATGTCGACTCAAGACTTAATTACATGCTCCAGCTGAGCTTCAACGAGCCTTTCTTCACCCGCGGAAACTTCCCCTCTGTTGTTGAAAACGGGTCGACGCCAATCGTACTCCAGAACCCTTGGGTAAACGGAACCAACGCCACACCGTTCGACCAGCGTGAGCATCTCTCTGATGGGCGGCTAGGCACTGGAACCGAATCCGTATTAATGCGAACGTGTTTCTTCTTAGCCTTTTACTTGGTTCTGGATCTCGCTGTCGGCAGTACGAGCGGGTGGTTCCCCGATAACGTAGGCAGCAAGCCATGGTTGGACGGTTCCAACATCGCAATGCGCCAGTTTACAGTCGCCCAGGACCAGTGGTATCCCACTTGGGGATCCAACGGGGAAAGCAGTTCGTTCATCATGTACGTCGCCGTTCAGTCCCTTATTCCCGCACAGACCAAGTGCTGACGTCCGCGGCGCGATCTAGCGACTATGTCAAGATGTGGCAGCTCTGCTAAACGCGTGCGCACCCAAAAAATACACTGATACTTTTGGAGATAGCATCGTTTAATGTATATTGCAAACTTGTTCCATTGGTCTTGGGTGTTCCTTCAATTGCCACGTAATTCTATAGACGAGCCTAGCTTGTTCAACCTAGTAGACCTCAATGTCACCGACCGATCTGAGTCATACCTGGTCACATGTCTTACTTACGGATATCATTATGGTTAGAGACACTCACCTTCAAGCCTATGGAGCTGGCCGTTTGCGGGGTTTGAACTGGGTCATCATGGACATCACGTGACGCTGACCGAAGCTGAGTGTGGGGTAGTAGGACTTAATATCATATCACACCAAGTATGTACATTATCACAGTCATAATAATTACAGTGTAAAAAGTAGAGGCGATATCTCGTTCACATTTTCTATTGAAATCAAGAGAACTGCACGATCACATAGGAAACAGGACAACAACGCAAAAAAGCGGCAGAAACAAATAAAAGACAAGGGAATAAGGATATGTCAGTCTAGGGTCTCGCTGGGTATAATTAATCGAAAGGCAAACCCGAGTGCTTGACGGCTTCCATGCGGTGACGCACCAGAGTATCGATTTCGATTGTCACTTGAACCAACCGCCACTGGCAACCAATAGTTCAGCAAGCCACGGTGGTAGGTATGGTCGTTTGGACAGGGATTTGGGACGTCAATGGGACTTCGTTCTCGACAGACTCTTCGGACAGCTGGCTGTACATGCGTGAGCCAAAGGCATCGAATGCGACGTTGTAATCACCTTGAGTCGGGTGTGCGAAGACCGAGAAGTGACCTCACAGCTCTGCATGAGGCAATCGTACTAGGACCAAACGGGTTTGGTTAGTCGTTAAATCCCGTGATTCGGCCATATGAGATACCTGGCAGTCGTTGCTAGCGAGAGTTCGTCATCCAAGTCATGTGCATGCCACACGCGTAAGGGACTCACCAGTAAGGCCAGTCATAGCCAGCACAACTAGTAGTACATATTTGAATCACGGCCAATTCCAAAAGAGAGTGAATCATACAGTTGACATCCATAAACGCAAAGACCTGCATGTATAGATGAGAACATGGTAGGGAGAGAAGTACAGGCGGTTTACCGTCGGGGGGATGTAGGTTACGACTGCCACGACAAAATACACGAATCCTTGTGCGCGCAACCGCTGAATCAAAGGCGATTTGGATCGTTGTCTCGAAAGTGCCACGATGGACAAAACGAGGACAATGAAGTCGTAGCACACGGCTTGCCCACCATGAAGTGAGTACACCAACCTGAATGCAACTGCGTGACTTACAATAGACGAGGACGGCCGCATTCACCGCTTGATGTGTGATATAAATTCTGCACCCTCCGGGAATCTGAGTAGGGTGAAGATTTGCAACGTCTAATCGTATTATATAGTGGGTTGAGAAATTTCCCAGGGATGGATGATTCGTACCTAAAGCTAGTACGATCCACTGTCCTAGCGCAAAAACCACTAGCAGAATGTGCACCAAACGGGTGTCCTTCCAGATCACCCATCTATGTTCCATGTAAGATACAAACAGCCGACATACATGAGTCATGCACTCACGTGCGAATCATGAAATTCATTGAGGTGCATCCCAGAGCAATGTCTCCGACTATCTATGGTCCAGCAACTATTCAACAAAAGCCGATCATTATGGGACCATGCACTTGTTACTCACTGCTATAACCATGGTCACAGCTGATATAGGGTGATAAGTTGCGTGGAATGATGATGATAATGATGACAATAACTGACGTAGACAAATGAAATTTCCTGAAGGTGGGACTGTCCTAATTGCACTTGGGACGAGATGGATGGGTTACGTCGCAGACCATTGCTCCCCAACACTTACGATAGAAGAAGAAAAATGAATTGACACATTCGTCCAACAAGGTAAGGGACCTTCCTCGGATGTTATCTTGAATTCATTTCGAGAAAAAACGTGACGACTCACCAGAGCCCATCGGAACGCTAGACGCCCACGGATAACTGCATACTCCACATCGAGGGATGAGAGGTATTCCCACCTAAATAACGATTGAAGGGCGTGCTCCTGAAGTCGGAGAAGGTGAACATACCCATAAAGACCCAGCAGAAGAAATATGACATTCATATCAACAATCTCAAGGCGAGCTGTCAAGGTTGGATCTTTCCATTGAACCATCGTTTCAACTCGGAATGTAGCTAGTCAACCAGCGTTTCGAAACCCGCTTGTGGAATGAGAGAAGGGTTGGCGAAGAAGACCAACGATCGTGATGTTGGTCCACCGATCTAAATACACTCCAGCAACTCAGCACTGTCAGCATCAGCAATACATTTGTGGTGACGGAATGATAAAGGGAAACTCTCACATACCTTCAGGGTAGCCTATTGAAACCCTTGCTAGTCAAACTCTCAGACGGTTTGTGAGACGTCACGAATCAATAAGTTACAGATATCTCCTGTCAATTTGTCAGTGATCTAGTGTTTGCGATTGGAATAGCGCAGGGCGGAATCATGCACCTTGAAAAAGGGTCCACTGGCATATAAATATGGTTAAATGTACGCTCAGGCTGCACAGTGGTGGTCTCACCCTCACGGGTCCCTACTACAACCAGGGACATTCATTACCACCCCTAGCGTGAAAAAATTTCTTCGCGACCTGAATTATGATCAGTTTGAGCTCATCAACGTGATCCTTGTGAATTATGAAGGTTGACGAGTATGATCATGATGAAGTGATGGAGAGCTCGAAAGCACGAGAAGCTGATGCAAATGGCACAGAGTTTAACAGCGGCCCTCGTAGGTATAGAGATCATTGAGACGATATCTGCGGATGAGAACAACGGTTTCCTTGAAATGAACACGACCGCACGTGTGTGCAGAGTTGACATATATGTACTAACTCGTCTGACACTTGTCTGACACATTATTCGATCAGCAAAAATGCACACGGCCGAATCATTCGAGTCTCAAGTGTACAGGCAGACTGAAAATTGGTATACTCCGTGATTCGCGCGGATGGGACGGTGTTCCAATTTTATCCAAGAACTTGAGTGGGGCAGGAGAAATAAGATAGTATACTAGGATAACGGCCTTCCAGGGATCTAGGTTGTAGATGTGCATCGAGATACAGTAGGGAGACTAAGGGAGTGCCATCTCTGCTCTGAATAACGGAAATTTGCTCACCTCATCTTGTTCCGCTCATATGCCCATATGAATTGGAAAGAAAAACAGAAAGCCTTGTCACTATTCAGCTCCGCCTACCTTCATGCACTGAATAGATTGAATCTGGGGTCAATTCGCGCGGTCGGTTCATAGTGTTGTGCCCACACCCTGGATTCAATATCTAGCCATCGCCAACCGTGTATGAGATTATTATCCTAATTTGCCTAGGAGGAGCTGAAAGGGATCACCGAACATTGTACCATGTTCTCAATGAACCGCTATAGTCCCGCGCGGTGCAATAGCACCACCATTTACCGCACGGACGATGAATAAATTCTTTCGACCGCCGGTAGTTGCCACTCTGTTCTCCCTGCAGACAAGGCCGTGGGTTTAGTGAGCTAAGAAAAAAAAAAAAAGAAGAGAAGGCGGAGCATGCACATAGATCGTGATCATACGAGAATAGTGCCGAATCTTCGGTGTACAACCCGTGCCATGCCAGCTCGCAAACACCCCTTCTACTTTGCTGTTAGGATGCTGTTTTACAGGGCCTCAGATGATAGCGATGTGTACTGCATTGGAATCAAACCATCAGCAGTTCAGAAAGATGATTAGTGGATAGGACCTCGAAAATAGATGAAGTTACGACTTTACATTTTCAGAGAACTATGTGGACCTCCGGTGGGATGCATGGTGCACGGAACTGAATGGTGATCAATAATTTGCAATAGATCGGGTAATCGTGGCCATTGTAAGGCGACCACTAAGCCCGACTATTGGCCCATTTGTTGTATAACTAGATAGATATCAAATTTTGTCGAACATCATAGGTCGAGTGATGCTCACCTTCCACGGCGTGAAAGGGGGTGGATGGTGGCTGAGGTGAGCATATGATGTACTGATAGAACTTCGAAAAAGAAACAGATGCAAGGCGAAAACAGCAAGATTATAGGAGGAACCAAGTCTGTCCATCGTACAGCATATCGCGCACGACGCGTGACTATATTACGACACGCATGGCGTCACGCCGGGAAATAATGCGGCTTTTGCGGTGAGACCTCGACATTCTTCCGGCCCATGTTAGTTTGGATATCCAAGGTCAGGGAGACACCGGGGTCACAACAGCCGTGAACGCAGCGAGTTCTTGTTCTGCTATTGGGAAGAGTAAGTATCGAAGTGTCACTTGCCACAAACGAAACGGACCAGGGTCAAGATTTCCGACTCGAGGACTCTTACTTCCTCTTCAAGTCGTTGACGTTGTTTCGACAGCATCTGTATCCTACGTTCCTCGCGCTTATTCGCAGTTGGCGCCGTTGCTGCGCGAGACTGCACTGCTTGTGCTGCTTCGACCTGTTTCGGGCGCCTGGTCAGTGATTTTATATCTTTTGTTAACGACAAACCTTGCTTTGGATTAAAGCCTGCTTACGGCTAAGGGCTTTCAGACCTTTCTCTGCACGCTCAATGAGCTCGATGATCTGTGGCTCGATTTCATCTGCGAGGTTTGCTTTGTATCTACGTACAGTGCCTTCGTCTATGAGGAGGAACACCTAGGCGCAGTGAGTCGATGATATAAAGGGGACATGAAACATACTTTTTGGTTCTCCAATACTTTACTCATCCTCGGTAAATCAAACGTCCCGTTACGGAGGAGCTGCTGGGCCTCGTATGCCTGTTTGTCATGAGGCTGATAGTGATCGAATACGTGATCTGTGTTACCTCTTCACAACAATCCTCCATTGCGAGCACACATTCTCGCAGATTCGGAGGGCAAACTGCGTTGGCATCCCCGCGATGGAGGTCATGTGAACCCGCAAAGACAGATTCTCTTGGCCTGGGTAGTGCAGAGAGACGGGGCATAGGAACACAAAGTCTCGGCACCGAGTCGGCAAGCACCTGTGAATGAATCGGAGATTGAAATGTTTTGCATGGATATATATCGCGCCAACTCCGATTGATTGGTTTTTCAAGTGTCCATCCAACCGCACGAAACGTTAGCCGTTGGCGCAGAGTTACTTCTGAATAGCGTCTGGTTTCTGGTTGGTGGAGCGAGGTGTCCGTTTGGGTGCTCACGAGATCGAGCGCCGCTGCCTAGCTCGCTCTGTTCATGGTCCTCTGTGGCTGAGTCCACCTAGCGGTGTCGATTCGTTGCAGGGGATTTGGAGCTGATGTAGGGTGGCCGCGCGGTGTCATATTCCTGTATCTTCCGTACCCGCTCCTTTCGCTAGGAGTTGCTACTATGTGGCCTTGACGGTTGGGCAAAACCATGACGCATACAATTCATTCCCTTTTGCAATAAAGCTTGTTTGACTATTGACTATGCCCGTACAAGTTTGGTACAACTGATAATTGCCGTCTTGATTTAGTAGTACTTTCCCACGTGTTTTTAATTTATTGGTGTCTCCAAATTTCGAGGGTTGTCTTGAGATGCAGCCACTTGCGCGAGGGCTGCCCCGCTCATGGCACTGGGCACTCCGCTCACTTCCTCGGCCGTCGTCTTCAAAATTGCTCACTGTTTTCCCCTTGGGCTGGCGGGCTGCCTCGACTGCCGCGGCGCATGCCCCGGAGAGCACAGAATTACCACAGTACAGCTACCCCAAGTATGAATTGTCAGAGGCAGACCTCAACCGGATCAACTTCCAGAGGAACATCGGCGTTTCCGCACACATTGACTCCGGCAAGACTACCCTCACGGAGCGCGTTCTTTTTTACACTGGTCGAATTCGTGAGATTCATGAGGTTCGTGTTGCGTCATCGCAATGAGCTCTTGAAATACCAATCCGTTTAAACTATATACACAGGTCCGTGGCCGGGATGCTGTTGGTGCCAAGATGGATAGCATGGAACTGGAACGTGAAAAAGGTATCACTATCCAAAGTGCGGCCACTTTTTGCGACTGGGAAGCGCTATCCCCCACCACTGGCGAAAAACAAAAATATGCTATCAATATCATCGATACTCCAGGTCGGTGTCCCCTCTGTAGACTAATTGTACTCACTCTGACTCGAGGAATGACGTAGGACACGTCGACTTTACCATAGAGGTCGAACGAGCCCTACGTGTGCTTGATGGTGCTATCTTGGTTCTGTGCGCTGTTTCTGGTGTTCAGAGTCAGACTACTACGGTCGATCGTCAAATGCGTCGCTATAACATCCCCCGGATATCTTTCATCAATAAAATGGATAGGTGAGACCTGATGCATTGGCGTGATATTACAACACTAATCATATCTTTCAGACCCGGGGCAAATCCCTGGAGAATCATTGATCAAATTCGGTCTAAGCTCAAGATTGCCGCCGCGGCAGTCCAGGTTCCTATCGGTGTCGAAGACGAATTCAAGGGTGTAGTAGATCTGGTTCGCTGGAAGGCAATTTACAATGAGGGCGAGAAAGGGTACTTTGACTTGATTGCTCCCCCTGGCCCTCAGGCTCACTCCTGCATTTGTTTAGTATCAAACTCGTGGAATCGGACGAGATCCCAGCGTTGGTCATTGATCTTGCTAAGGAGAAACGTGCCGAGCTTATTGAGCAGCTCGCCGAAGTCGACGATGAAATTGCCGACATTGTCCTTGCCGATGAGACGCCCTCTGGCCATCAGATCGCTGAAGCCATCCGCCGCGCCACTGTCGGTCTCAAATTTTCCCCTGTCTTCCTTGGCTCGGCTATCAAGAATACGGCTGTGCAACCTATGCTGGACGGTGTTTGCGCTTACCTTGCCAATCCCGCCGAGTCGGTCGTCACTGCTCATGATACGAGATTGCCACATGGTTCACCTCCGGTTCCGCTTGTCCCTGCTGCCGAAGCACCTCTTGTCGCATTGGCTTTCAAATTAGAGGAAGGACGGTTTGGTCAGCTGACCTACATGCGGGTTTACCAGGGTACTCTGAAGAAGGGTTCTTTCATCTTCAATGCTCGCACGGATAGGAAGGTCAAAGTTCCTCGCTTGGTTCGTCTGCACAGTAATGAGATGGAGGTTGGTTGTCCCTTTCTCGGTGTCTTGTTCATGCACTCAGCCATTCGCCAGGACATAGATTCCATTGGCCCTGGTGAAATCTGCGCCGTCTTCGGGGTCGAGTGCTCGTCTGGTGACACTTTTACAGATGGTTCTTCGAGTTTCTCCATGGTTAGTCCCGTTTCGAACGTAGCGATGGGTCAGATTCATGGTTATGCAGACATCTATGTTTGTTCCCGAGCCTGTCATCTCATTGGCGATCAAACCTCAAGGACAAGAGACGCCCAACTTTTCTCGCGCTCTTAACCGATTCCAGAAGGAAGACCCGACGTTCAAGGTGCACATCGATCGGGAGAGCAAAGAGGTGCATCCCATTTCCATTTTCATTCCCGCACCCTGATTTTACGTACGTGTGGTCAGACAATTATCTCTGGAATGGGTGAGCTCCATCTCGAGATATACATTGAACGTATGCGTCGTGAATATGGCGTCGTTGTTTCGAGTGGTAAACCTCGCGTCGCCTATCGCGAGACGATCACGGAGCGTGTCGAGTTCTACCATACACATAAGAAACAAACCGGTGGTGCTGGTCAGTTTGCCCGAGTGATTGGCTATGTGGAGCCCGTCCCGTTCGATCCAGAGAATGGGCAGGACAGGGAGTTTGTGAACACTGTCATGGGAGGGAACATCCCGCATAACTACATCCCTGCGTGTGAAAAGGTGTGTTGCCATGCTTCAGTGGCGTGTTCATGAAGTTGAAACTCACCGAAGACCTGAACTGACGTCCCTTTCTTCTAGGGATGGTTCGAAGCACTTGAAAAGGGCACGCTTTCGGGGAACCCGATCGTTGGTGCCCGGATGGTCCTCCAAGATGGTTCGTACCACGTTGTGGACTCTTCAGAACTTGCCTTCCGTATCGCAACTATTGCTGCCTTCCGTGAGATCTATTCGAAGACGAAGCCAATGATCTTGGAGCCGCTCATGATGGTCGAAGTTGTCGCGCCAGGCGAATTCCAGGCGGCGGTGATCGGGAGCTTGAATGCTCGGCGGGGGACCATTTTGGATAGCGAGGTGCGAGACGAGGAGTTTACGTGTACGGCGGAGGTACCGTTGAACGACATGTTCGGGTATTCGAGTCAGTTGAGGGGGGTGACCCAGGGTAAGGGAGAGTTTAGTATGGAGTACAGGGTGCGTTCCGTTTTGGATTTTTCATTGTAGGTTTCGGAGCTGAAGAGGACTGATGGGATTTTGCGCAGACTCACCTGCCAGTGCTACCGCATGTGCAAAAAGAGCTCGAAGAGGCACATAAACAGACGATGCCTCAGGCAAAGAAGTAGATATGGTGGTCGTGAGGTGAGGTTAGAATTAGAGTTGGGCATCTTAGCATTGCGCATATAGAACTTACTGCATCCACTTATCATTGTACTCGCTTATTTACCATCTCATCCGTTACGCACCCCCTCTCAAGACAAGTTGATAGGCTTGGCCTCGAACGAGTGTCGCGTACGAGGAAGTTTAGGTATGTCCACTACATCCGCCGACATCGACTGACATTTCAGCCGTATGTAAGTTCCAAGCCATTTCCTGAAGCTCTTCAATTGGCACGTTGACAGAGGCTCATGACCCTTGATTGCTGTAACGCAAAGCCATCATAAATCAAGACCAAAATTTCTTGCTGTATCGATCATCCACTATGTCCGAACCTATCCATTGCATCCGTAAACCAACCTCAATAATGGAGCTATCATCGCGCCATCCATACTCGCTCGAGACATGATCGCTGACATCTTCCGAAATCGCTAGGCGCGGGAGCAGTACCGAAATCTGCTCACCCGGATCGTTCAAGCTCGTCTTCGAGCAGGACTTTTGAATTTCATCTCGAAAACGAAGACGACACGAATAATGGAGTGATCCACGTCTGAGTGAGAGTATGACGATCCGATATGCACAGTGAGACCGTTCACGTCTCAGCAATGGCCCCGAAGATCTGAGAATTAGCCACTAACTTCAAGAAGAAGTTGACGGTAAGCATCCACTGGGGATTTATACATTCAACATCGTGATGGAACTCCATTGTCGCGGATTCAAACCCAAGTGGCGGGCTAAACTCTTTCATGCTTTCCATGCGGTAATGCCACGCTTTTGGCAGATCGAGTCTCTTCGTAACAGACATGACCATCCAGGGACGAGGAACTGGCGACCAGGGTAACAGCACCAATGTGTGTGCGAACGATGGCGGCGGTGGCCATTCATTTTCAAAAAAATTCCCTCAAACGCCAGACCCTATGAACCAATTAGACCATTGACAAAGCCTTCCACCATGGCCGCCATCCCCCATGCCCCAGGGTCTGGAGGCACTTCCCCATCATCTGCCGTAACGTAAGATGCCCGCCCGAGCCTTGCTTTCATTCCTCTGGTGTTCTCTGCCCCTTTCTTTACCGCTTCCACTATTGCTTTCAGACCGGGATTCTGCATCGTGGTCGTAGTCGATGTCACAGACCCACAGAGCGGGACGAGCGCGTCGACGACAGTCCGGTCACCTGGACGTGCTGGGGTGTGTTTGCCAAGCGCGACGAGAGCCTCCTTTAGCGGAGAATAAGAGCCGGTTGACAAGCTCGGGTCTCTGCGCAGTGCATTCGACCACGCGGTGAAAAATATTGCAAACACTGGTGGGAAAACTATGAGGAATTGACTTGACTCTGGGAGGATCGACGTACGTGCCCCAATGGTCCCGCCCATACTGCCCTCTAATATCTCTCCTACCCTAGACACAAACAGGGCGGGATTCAGCAATTGAGGTTGAAGTCCATCTTGATCTAACGTCTCGAGAATCGCTACCAGCGTCAAGAACAATTCAGAACCTCGGCGGAATTGCTACTGGTCCGGGATTCACCTTTGGCACCGCTTACAAACGTGTGTCCACAATCTCCATCACCGACAACAGTATCAAATCTTGTCATATCTGGTTCCGCTGCAAACACACTGTGACATGCACCTCGTATTCCCCTCGCGACCTCTTCAGCAGAGAATCCGAGATCGATCCATGTATAGCATCTGACACCGTGATCCCCTCTAGAGGAAGATGAAGTGCCCAAGAAATCAGGACAGAAGGAAGCATGGATTGTTTGAAGTGAATTCACAGCCTCTGCTTCCGCGTCCCAGCCATCAGGGCTGGACCTGAACCGTGTTGGCCAGGACTTTACCCCGACCAGAGGAAGATGAAGTGCCCAAGAAATCAGGACAGAAGGAAGCATGGATTGTTTGAAGTGAATTCACAGCCTCTGCTTCCGCGTCCCAGCCATCAGGGCTGGACCTGAACCGTGTTGGCCAGGACTTTACCCCGACCCAGGAGAATGCATCGGTTGGGGCATCGAGCAGGGCGAGAAGATCTATTGGGTCGGCCGGGGAGTTTGCTAAGATGAAACTTTGGGTCATTGAGACGGGGCAGGAAAGAAATTGACCATACCATCCACAATCCCTTCAATTCTCGTCACATTGACGAGTGATATGGAGAAACCAGGGGCATTCAAAGAGGTCATGTATGGTGCGCTATAAATCCTTGCTGGTATAATCCCATGTGAAGCTATAAGTCATCAGTCAATAGAACCTGGTCAGGAATCGTCCAGAGGACTCGGTGCTTACCAAGTTCTTTCCGAATCAGTTCCACGACAGCACCTATCTCGAGCACTGATATTCCTCCTAGGTTGTTAATGAACAGCACAATCTCGTCTCCCTGGCGGATCCAGGTCTCGTTGGCTTCATGTTTTAAATTCCGTTCTTTACACCGTTGGGTCCAACGCGTATAAAAATACACCCTAGGATAGACGCACCAACGTGTATGTCTGACCCTCGCCAACCTCCTCCGCTTCCTTTAATCATGCTCACCATTTCAGTGATTAACCATTCCGGAGAGGTAAGTGGCATGCGGCGTACGCCAGGCTCATTGTGAAGTCCAAGCCCAAGTTCGATCTGTCCATCGGCAATAAGTTCAATGGCTGTCGAAGAAAGTGTTACAATTATTTCCATGAGCCAGTTTTGCTGATCTTATGGGCACACCGGAATGAGGCTGCCGACCAGGAACATGGCAATGTCCCAGAGTAGCGCCTATGCTTCTGAGATTCGCCACAAGGGCATCACCAAGCAACTTTGTCCGCCGAACGTAGGCCTGGGAGACGTGGGTGGCGTTGCGGCTAGTGAGGGCAATCAACATGCAGCGTCGCTTCAAAGGTTGTCCATGAAGCCAATCGTGGACTCACCACCGTTCGCTCCGAATGTTGTATAACCGCCCAATACTTTACATACAAAAATATTTCCCCCGAGTCCCCTCGGGCCCACCAAATTTACCTCTTCCCCTCCTCGCGTTTGCGGAAGGAGAGAAACGTCATCTGCATTGAGGACGGTCGTGATGCGCAGTCCTGGGTACCTCGCCCGCGCTTGTTCTATCGCAAGGCCGAAGTTGAGTCTGTCCCCCGTGTAATTGTTGATCACGATCACCACATCTCTCCCTTTCACCCCCTCCGCATTTTCCAGACCCGCAAACGCCGCGAATTCGATTGCAACCAATATCTGCTTGGCGCTAGGACTGGCAAAAATGTCACCAGAAACCATAGACATGAGCATTCCATGGCCGACGTAACCAGCGTGGGCTGGTTCGTGACCAGCACCACCTCCTGAGATGACGGCTACCTGCGTTGTTGTCGATGCGTGAGCTACATAAACCGTCTTGGTTGGCGCATGGCTAGATGGCCGATAGGGGTTTAGGGGTCCGAGATGCGTTCAAGGGGGTTGAATGACATACAGTCGCAACGCCGGATTCTGAGCTACGGCTCCTCTCAGAGAGGCGAGTACAACTCCTTCTGCGGACCCGAAGATATGTTTATTCGACATTAGCAGGTAGTGGAAAAGAGATGTGGATCAGGAGGGTAGAAGATGGAAGGCAGAGGAGAAATGGAATCGGACGGAGATAATAAAGATAACGCATGCCTATAAGAATCTCTGTGGGGACGCCGAACGACATGGTGGGGAACAGAAGCTTAGGTGTTAGTCAGCGGACCTGGGGAGCGAGTTAGTGGTCACATGGGTACGGTAAAGCGGGCCTGCGGCACAATGTTCTCTGCGCCTAGTGTCGGCGTTTGGCACTGTCGAATGCATTTACTATCACATACTTCCAACCACATGACTGCCAGACAGGATAGTGAGAGATCTGATTGCCCGCCAGGCGGCCTGGCAGTTGTGTTGTAAGCCTCATTGGCATACCCATACGTTAGAGATCCTTGTATCCGTACTTCGTAGTCGCCCGTATAGAGTGGTCCAGTTTTGTTGCCCGCCTCGTCTCAGTACAGGCTTCCATTTGTCTACTCAGGCTCGGTGAGCGTGCCCGGACTACATAACGTCGAAGGTCAGTTTCCTGCGCAGTAAAGGCGAAATGCCGCGAAAGGCACACATGATGAACTTATACTGCAAATTTATTGGCATGATGAATGCATATACCGCGGCACAAGGTGGGCCCAAGATTACTCCCGGTTCGACGCTTCTGATGAGTCACCAATCAAGGAAGTGGCACTGGAATAATGCATAAAAATAAATTAATAGAGAGCTCGGAATAGGACCTAAGTTCGGATAACTGGTGAGTCATCGATGAACATTGTAACCGGGTTAGACAACTTTTTTTGAACTTCGTGGTCAAACCGATGAGTCGTCATTTGGTGACACAACTATTTAAGACTGACCATTGTATGAAATTGTTGAGGTCAGTCCGCAAGGCCAGGCGGAACTGAGGTGTTGAAGACTCTCTCAACTCTGTCATGAAATCTGTCACTTACTCAACATAGAAAAATTGCGCACCAGGTGACAATGTGCCACTTAATATCTGACCCACTCGTCACTCGGAGAAGGGCGATTCTAAAAATGGAACATACGTGAGAATGCTTGTAACAACATGTTTTTCCACAAGCCAGTTCAGAGAGGAATGGTGGCTGACGAAAGAGACCCGTTCCTGTGTTATTCCTGTTGCAAGGGGAGATAATCTTGAAGTGCAGGCGATCCAGATGCATTCCTTTCTACGCCCCAGCTAGAGTGCGGCAAATCAGAAAGTGACACTCGCAAGAATGATCATTCGAAATATACGTTAGTACTGACACCCCTAGTACCCCCAAGGTCCAGCGCTACGAGAAGCGGCAAATGTGTAGGGTGCAGCTTCACAGTACACACCCGCAATCATAAGCTGCAGCATCAGCGTCTTCCCGTGAAGCGGTACGAGCTAGCTCGCCTCCGTTACTTCGTGTGGTAAATGGTTACCGGTCGGGACATTGCTATCCACGTCCAGGTTGGAAGGAATAACGTGTCTGAAATTTTGTGTTCCTTGACGATAATTGCCACTTGTGCGGCCATGGCTCTCGGGATGTCGGCCTATACAGTACTTCTTCGAGGCTGTCGTGCGCGTGTGAAAGCACTCGGTTCATTTAGTATTCCATAGTGGTTGGGATTCACTTTGATCTTTGCCAAGCACAGGTATGTTCTGACCCCTCTGGCTCGTTTGATGCCTATGTTTCCATCTCGGGGTTCAAGTGGTCCACTCCTCCTTGTCGCGACTATGTCCAAATCGCCTGTAGTAAAAGTTCGGTCTTGAAAGACCGTATCAATTCATGAATCATAATCCCGACATCTAGGTCCCCGCCATGATAAGGCTTTGCCGGGTCCCAGATGCACACTATGATCCTTACGAAATCTGCATTGTTGTCCAGAAGTCACCATCATACTGACTCCGATGAGGCCACCACCTTCCTTGCCACCTCAGACGGGAATTATAGACGAGTTTCAGTCGTCGTGTCTCGTGATCCCGCTGTAGCGCCATGATGTATGTCGTGATCATCGTACACACCTATCATGTGTTTCATTTAGACATCCTGTTACTGTATACCGACACTACTTACTTGTACCTCGCGAGGCCATTCATGCCCGTTCGAACGATCGTGTGCCACAGGTCATTTGCCCCGAATAGTATGCTGAGGCCCCACTACCTCAGATTATAGTAGCCGCGCTTGTATCCTTCGTAAATTAGCTGGAAACTGCCAAAGGTCTCATCGAAACCATCATGATCATTGACGTAGAGGATTTTGAATATTCGTCTCCGATTGAAAAATGTGATTGCGGCCCGGGTCGGTCTTGTCCTCCCGAGTGCGCCTTGCGGTTCAGGTTTACTCTCAACGGACATTTCGCAGTATGGCTACACTCTGGTGCGGAAGTTTATATCAGCCTCGATGTTGTTACACGCAAGTACTAGGCTGTTGTCTCCCTGAGTCCTTTGTGCTGATAACCCAAAGCCAACAATCTTGCAGTCCGTGAAATAGCTCAGGTAACCTACTTATGCTACAAAACGGGTAGATGTATGTATGTATCATAACGATCTTTATGGTGCCTTTGTCCAGAGGATCATTTGCTAGTTCGAGGCTGCTGTGCAATTTGCACCTTCTTTTCAGGGGCTAGTGGTTTCCACTTGTCTGGGATCAGAACAGAAGATCAATCAGTGCCGGTTACCATAGCCACGTCAAGACAAGAGCTTACCCGCGAAACCAAAGAAACTAGAACCCATTCCGGTTCCTTGGTTTGGGGCTGTGGGTGGGGAGGGTTGATAAAACGAGCTTTGTCGAATACGGTTCGCCTTCCAGTATCGACAACGTTGCTGGTCCGCAGGCAACTGGCCTTCTGAGATGTGTATCTGGGATGATATACCGCATCAGCACTTGACGCGTCCCTACTGGAGATGTTTCACAAAACACTTGCCTTCGTCTTCGGAGTGGAACTTCCAAAGTCTGCTAGCTCAAAAAGAAATTCGGTCCCGGGCCAGCGTATTCTGGTGTTCACTTCCAGTAAGCATCCGGGATATAAACAGGTACGACCCGGTGCGTGTACTCACTCGTAAAAAGCAGTGTTCTCTTCAGGAACGTGCACTTCCTTGACGTGCCACGCTACAGGAAAGTCGCTTGACACCACTAGTGCTTCCTTGGCAATGGATTTCAAGGACAGATATTTCCCGTTTTTGAGGTTTCGGATCGAGTGACCTGCTCCCAGGGGGTGAACCTCCCACTGCCATCGACTGTTGAGCGACATAGGATGGCCAGACAGGGACCAGTATCACAAACCTTCTGCGTATCCAGGTCTTTAGGTGGCATCCCTGAGTCATCCCTCATGAGAATGTACAGAACATATCAGCAGGAGCGATGGACTAACCTACGATGGTATGATCACTAGCCATCTCCATCGTGGTCCCACTTTGTCGATTGATGAAAGAGTATGTACCACGATGAATGGGCATTCTCTTCCGGGTGTCCCCACGAGGCGAAGACGTGGACGGAGTCGTCTGTCCAAAGGCTCGAAAAATTGACACAGACATGTTGAGCGAGAAATCGTTACAAGAGAGGAGAGGGTAAGTGATAGCTTTTTGAACGACCATGGGCATGCAGACGCCGCGCGGTGCCCTCTACAGATGTGGACGATCGGATACCGAAAGAACATTCTGTGATCTACCACTTGGATCCGGCGCAGAGGATTTCAGGTCTTCTCGGTCTTCTGGATGCTGTGGGTAGCACGAGTTGCACGCGTGGTGCAAGTTGGAATGCAATGCAGCATGGTTGGAAAGGCGCCAGTCGCAGTATGAGAAACCCTCTCAGCAGAGATGCCACTGCGTTTGGTGAGACCTTGAGAATATACACTGCGTAGTACCGATCCAAGCTGTATCCGGGCAAAAAGCTAAGGATTATTAGAAGTTCAAATGTCCGCAGCTTGCACCTCGAGTTGGAGTCTCGACCATCCGTCTGCAGCATGTTGTCGGACTCTATAATGTCCGAGGCAGCGCAAAGCTATCCGTACTAGCATGGTACTCCTGTACATGTCCGAAAAATGGAAACAAGAAATGTCAAATCATGCGGGTCATGATAGGATTCTACAGTCCGGGCCACGTGTCAACGGTAGCTGGCGGAAAGGTAGCTCATTTCCTGTGCGTTATACAACGATAGAAGTGGCTTGAGTTTCTAGAATCCCAACCTAATGTGACGAGTGGTACCATGCAAGTTGCAGCTGGTACGTGGCAGTGGGATGTGGCTATTCCACCGCCATTTTTTCGGTGTTTGAATCCGATGTTAGATTGATGAGTAAATGCGGCACTGGAGGAGTCCAGATGGAGACTGGAGGACGAGCGACCATCTGGATCCGACTCCCTAGGCCAGGTCGAGGGAGTCTAACATGGACCATGGTGCCTGCAAGGCAAGCCGTGTAAGCAGTGGCACTGGTGGCACCCTCTGTCTGGTCAAACAGTACCTTCTCTGCAATCGTGTACATCGTCTGCTGAGGGTCCACCGAGGATAGGAGGCATGAGAGGCATGACACCAGCATCCACAACGCGCACATTCGCAAGTTCGTATACACGAAGCCAGGAATCGACGACACCTGGTGCTGATCATTGTTACCAACGAATGCATGTGCTAGTGTTGCATTTCCGTCACACTGCATTGGATTTTGGTGGGTCCCGAGTTGGGCGCAGCCAAAATAAGGGATATTTTGCATTTTGCATATTCATTTTTTAAAATTTAAAATTTAAATCCGTGTTTATTCATTAGGTGTCGACGTAGATATGCACTACAACGGAGCCTCGAGATTGTAATTAAACCACTCGAGAACGCAACAATGCGCTCAAAATCCAGATCTCACTCTGCCCGAAGGAGCTGCCTCAGCTCAAGTCAGTTGAGGATGAACTCCTGCAATCTGTTGATGTTCTCAAATCAAGAAACCGTGTTGTTAACACTCCACCGACTTTTGACAAGCTGCTAGCTGCTAGATCCACCGGAGGAGGCGGAAATTCGTGAGGTAGAGAGGTATTTTCGACAGGTGAAAAAGGCGAGGACGAGATTGTGAATGCGGTGCAATACAAGATGGCTGTGGCAAAGGGTGAAGTGGTTGAAATTGACCTGGAGAAGATGTGGACCTGGTGCAGCCATGCATTACGAGGGTTCAGGCAATGGGCTTGTGCGAGCAGCTCGAGAGGGCTGTGTTAGAGCATGGTGAGGGTGAGGATTTGGCACTGTCAATGAAGTTGTGTCGCTTTCGTGCACAGTTATGGAGGTAGGAGCTCATTATGCTGGTACTGCCTCGCCATCAGGCTGCCTAGCGGGTGGATCAGATTCCCGTCTTTCGTCACTGGTCAGCAGCAACACCATCGACCGGCGCAGGTGCGTTCTTGCCTTTTCCTGGTGGCGGTGGATGGTCCTGAGGAAGACGTAAGTCTGCAGCGCGCAATCCGAGCGGATATAATGATACTTGCCTTCTTCTTGTTGACCTCCTTCTTTGCCTTTGGATCAGGGTAAGTGAGTTGCTCAATCTGTTGCCACTCCTCGTTAACCAGGAACGCCGCCCGTATAGGCTCTAGCAAACAAACGATCGCATCTCGAATGTACGCCTTGAGATCGTGTGGATGTATCTTCTTGGTTGTAAATTTGTCCTCGAGCTCCTGGTAGGTTCGGTAGTGGCCGGTCCTCCGCCCTTCTCGTAAACACCGATCCCTCTGGCGTCATCCGTCACAAACGGCTTTTGAGGTATCAGCACGGCCTTGGCGAACGCAAGCAACCCGTTCTCAATCACGTTCCCCTCCTCACAAAATGCTCTCTTGATCTTTCTCTTCACAACTTCCGGCGGGTCCAAAAAGTCTGGGTCCGAAGACGACATCTTGCCGCCCATCAGACCAGGGACCATGGTGTTCATCAGATGGGCCCGCTTGGCGTAGCCTAATCTCGGCAATTACAGCTCCGCATAGGTGAAAATTTTGCGCTGTCCACGAGTACAAGATCATCAGACCTTGCAACGACGACCAACATCAACCCCCAAACCCACCTGATCCACACCTCCAAACTGAAAATCAAACCCCAAGGTACTGCTCATCGAGCGCTTGCAACCCGGGGTAAATCAACCCGCTCAACAGCGGGCTCTCGACCTGTTTCACGACCTCCGATCCCGCCTTTTTGGCATCGTGCTCCGTCGCGAGCGTGTAATTATCCAGATTGTACTCCCGTGAGAGCTGGTAGTCGGAGCCTTGTACGAATGTCAACTTTGACGTGGGTATGCCGAGCGAGGTGAAGATGGCACGTAAACGAATTCATAATATTTCGTCCGGTGCGTGACGAGGTCGAGGGGTGCCTTGAGGTTATCGAGGAATGCGTGGGTTTTTTTGGCGGTCGGGGTGTTGTCGACGTACCAGGGTCCAGCGAGAAGAATTTTAACCTGTACGCCCGCTCTGAGGAAATCTGCGATCATGGACAATGGAACATAGTATCCAATATGTGCTGCGTGTGGATGACGAGTCCATGGCAAAAGGGTTCAGACGACAGAGAACATACGGTGTCCGGTTGGAGCAGTTCCTATGATGGGCCGAGTGAGTCGTTTTCTTGGTTCAGGGTAGGAAACAAGGTGCATACCCAAGTAGGCCTTGGGCGACCTGCCCTCGGCGAGAATACCCTTAATGATATTGCCACCGAGAACTTCTTGAAGCCGGCGTGTAATCAAGCTGTACTTTTTTTCTACTTCTTCTATGTAGAAAGCTCCGTTCATTTTCCGCACGAGCAAGGGTCGATGAGTCAGCGGCTCAAAGCGGAAGAACCGCGTAAACTCACCTGCCAGCTTTGCTTGGAAGGGGATTAAACCGGACGTTGAGTCTTCAACCTCGACAACGAGAACGTTCAACTCGTTGTCGTACACTGCGCATAGAATGGGCCGTCGGCTCATCCGCCCATCAACTTTAGAATTCAAATACTTACTGACGCTCCGAATGTTGATCTGTGTCTCCGGACTAGCGAGCCGGTACCATTGAAAGAGACCTAGAATCTCGTTGCGAGAGTTGGCCTTGCACATCGGGTGCGAAAACTTGGCGTCCGCGACGAAGTACTTCTCGACGTGGCTTCCAGGTCGTTGGCATCGCGCGTCGTACAAAGCGTGCGGATGATGTTGGGAATGTCTTTCTTTGGGTCCTGCATGAGAGTGGGGGCGAATGATGAGGGGACGCAGACGCTATGTGAGCGGGTGGAGGAGAGGAAATGAAGGATTCGTTGGGTGGTCCACGGGGACTTTTATAGCCCGGGTTCAACTGGAATGGGCGATCTCGCGGCGGAGTAGATGACTCCGCCAGCATGCCAAGAAGAATGTCTGTGATCGATATTCACGCCAAATATGTCGTCCACCGTGGAGGGAGGGCTGTCCAAGTCCTCTGTCCAGGCGTGCAAGCGCGACGCATTCTGAAGCTAAAGCTCCGAACGAGACACCGTGATTGGCTTTGAGCCGCCATGGGGAGAGTCTGTAGTGCGAATTGGAATTCTGTGGAGTGAGCAGAGTGCCGTCGACTAATTTAAGAACACACTCACACCCGTGGTCTCGATCAACTGGCATCCTGGACGGCGTATTCAAGTAGATTTGGAGGGAGAATTGAACCCTTCTTGCCGCCGAAAATTCCATTGCGTCGAAAAGTAGAGTTAAAATTCTTTGATTCGAAATAGGTAGAGGGAAGAAAAAACTAATCGCGCTGTGGTCAAGGGGGGGAAGAGAGACGGTGTTGAGGGGATGTCAAAGACAAGGAACCCGCTGAGATTCAAATGGTCAACAGGTTTGTGGCATGTGGAGTTTTGTTTCGGGGGACGACCCATTGAGCGGAGTTGTGTCAATGCCCGACCACCCATGGCACACTTGCTCTTGTCCGCCGTGTCTTGCTCCCTTTTCTTCATTGTTCCAACGACAGCACAAAGGCAGCGCATTAATCGCACGTTTCTTGCGCCCCCCAAAAGTCACCGCCGGCGGTCAGGGCTTCTCTCGTTCAGAGAACGCTCACCGTCTTGATGAGGTCCAAATTATCGCGCACTGCGACAGTCGATCCTTTTGCATGGCAAAAAATCCACGACACCAGCAGATCGGAGACGGGTCATCTTGAGGAACTTGTCAAGACAACCGTACGGTGAAAAATTCCGTGCTCTTGATCGCAGCAAGTCATACACACGTCTTGTTCGTTCGACACTTACTTGATGACACGCTCGCGCCCGTTGCGGCTTCACAAGCGTTTTATTCACCACCCGTGTGTGGTCGTAGAGGTCACGGCAGAACACCATAGGGCACCAGGGGTTTAGCCACGTCAAACTGCCGGGTGAGTGTCTTGATTCACTCCAATACATTTATACGAAGGGGGACATCTGGTTGGCTTGTTTGATGGACCGTTCGCGGTCAGTGGCAGGTCGCACTGGAGTGTCGATTCTCCACAATTGCTTGGAGTGGTCAAGAGTTTTTCGTAGATTTGCAGTCGTACTACCTCACACAAGCGTCTTGCTGTTTTTTTTTCGAGGAGCTTGACGAGCACACGTTGAGTTGCACCCTTGGACAATCGTGGTCTTGAAATGACTTGCCTTTACATCCTAGCGTGACGTGACATATCCCCTATAGGTGACAATGTCACGCATCCAATTCCCACCTGCGTACGTCCCTCTCTCTGGGTCGGGTTTCGCAGTCATCAGTAGCTGAATCCATGCAGGTATATGAAAGCGTACCATTCCTGTCCTTGGTGTAGTTCATAATCGGTGCCTCTTCAAGTTGTGAGCGTTCCTGGCTCGGGCACACCACACAATGTTGTTTCTCTCTAGCCGGCGGTGTTCCAATTCGCGCGGTCTAGGCAAACTCCAGACCTTCGTCGATTTGGGATACTTGAAGCATGGATTCACGTTGATTTGTCATAAATCTGTCGACAGTAGCCTTCGTATCGCGCGCGGCTGCTGTTGACACTGATCTGCGGAAGCAAAATGACGCAGCACGAGCTTGAGCGAAGTAGTGGCTGTCACAAACCGAGTTCCGCAAGCTGCTGTGACGGCAAGACCGCACCAAACGCGCAATAACCCTGGACACGGAGTTTGAGTTAAAACAAATGGGGCCTAGAAAAAATTTCTCCCTGTCCCTCTTTTTTCGTTGCTCGACTTGTTCCGTGTCTTGAAGTTGGACACGCCTCCGTTTCTGCTACCCTCCCAACGTTCAAATGGACACTGCACGACTCCCAGCTTACCGCTCATCATACCTTTTAAGATTTCATCCTTACCCGAGAGTGAAGCCGTCAGCTCGTGAGAGGATTGTGGTGGGATGCCTTCACTTCTCTTTCTGTCGCTGGGAAATACTCATCGTAAAGCTGCATTGAACAGGCGTCAACTCGGGAAGATGGCTCTTATCAACCGCTCCAAATGGACACCTTACTCCTAGTGAGCATCTAGTTTGAGCTGCTTGTGATCTCTGACTAGACGACAAACCCAGGAAAGCGACATCCCATCTACCCTGAACCAGGCCATTCATGGGTCTGACGTTCACACCCACTTGTGTTCGCGACGTTTGAGCGTGTCTTCTCTTGTTGTCGTAAGGGACCCACGGCCTATTTTCGATATCGTGCACTAAACTCTCCACTGGTAATAGGACCTTGCGTTCTTATTCGCAAAAAAGGCGTCTCCACAAGATAACTAGTTGCGTTTGCTCAAACATTCCCAAAACTCGAGCGATCAAGCGTAAAGCGCCAGGATTGTACATTCACTCAAAGCCCTTCAATGTAATATACTGCATATACGAACGGCTGGAAAACCATCAATGACATCCGTAATAGAACAATAGGCAGTAGTCCTCAGAGCTAAAATCCGATGATTGTCTTTACCAGCCCGCACAATAGCCACCTTGTCGTCGATAAGGACCCCTCGGGTTATTTGTTATTGAGGTATAACCCGCCTGCTTGAGCATTGAGAACAACATTGCCTGATTTACACTTGGACGATGCGAGCTTGTGCGACAAGGTTTGGTAACGAAGTAGTGAACAGTGAACATCTCATCTCTTCCTCAGTGCAAAACACAAGTCGGGGATCGCCAGTCAACGATTTGATGATCTGCTCAGCCTTCAGTGTGGTATAATCCGTGCCAAAGAGGACTCGGGTTGCTATTCTGGCCGCGTCCAATCCATCCTCTGATTATAAAAATGGCTTTAGCTGCGGCAAAAAGCTTGACAGTGCCACAGGAGGAGCAGGGGGCATGGAGAGAATACCATTGGGTGGACCCAGGGCCATTATAGTCCTTTCCATGAGCGCGGAGTACGTGGCCTTCCAGACCGCAACGACATTCTTGTCGGCGGCGAAAAGCTCCACGCTTGGACGCCGCTGAAAAAGGTGGATCTGCTTGATATCGGCAAGGCGATTGTCAGCGCGGAGGCGGAGGCGGTCGACATTACCTCTGTCCATCTCTCTGGGTCTCTGGGAAAGAGCGTTGGTGGTGCTGGGTTGATGGCGGACGTGAAGGGCGTTGTTCTGAGCGAGTCGTTCGCCATTAGCGTGGAACTGAACCCAAGCATGGTGAACTTTTTGAAGGACTTATTCCAGGAGTGAGTCCTTGACTTATTTGTCTCGCGTGCATTCTGACGACATGCCATTGAACTTGCATAGATTGCGGCAGGATATCAAGAGGGACCTGCACCTCTGAGAACGCGAGAGTGAGCATCCGGGTGCGATGACGTTTCAACTTCTCACATGTTGGGTATAGTGGACTGAAGTTGTGTATGTACGGATACATCAATTGTCTACAATATCAGCCATCCGCCGTGTTCAACTTTACATAGATATGTGAGCATCCTTGTTTACCAGCGAAGTCCTTTGTAGCCTCCGTGGTGAAACGAGTCGCCAAGTCATGTCCAGATTGAGCTCTCTTTACTCATGTGGTCGCGAATGCTTGAGCCTGTATGTTATACAAGTGTGCATATTCCCCTCCCCTTGATAACAAATCCGTATGGGTGCCAGTCTCGACGACAGCCCCTTCTTTGATGCAACTAGAACAACAAGAATATTACTAACATCAGTATTCGTCGCGATGCAAACCCCATAGCCAGTACGCTGGAAATGCATATGGGCAACAAGAAAACTTACATGATTAAGTCCGCGTGTTTCGTCAAGTGTCCAAATCGATGCGTTATGAAGATCATCGTTCGACCTTTTCTTTCCTGTCGGAGTTTGCCAAAGAGTCGGTGTTCGGCCTCGGGATCAAGGGCCGAGCTGGGCTCATCTACGGTAACGAGCTTTATGGGAGAGGTGAAAAGGCGCATGAACGTGCGGGCACTGAGAGTGGTAGTATCAATTAGATATCGTCATGACACAAGGGAATGCTGGCGGCCAGACGTACGCAACGAGTTTTTGTTTTTCGCCTCCTGTAGAGTCAAAAGTTGAACATGGAACATGGACAAGTAGTTATCGTGGAGCTAACTCACCTGAAATATTTGTTGGTTTCTGCAAGTTCTTTTGGATCGTTTCCAGCTCTTCGTTCCCCTGACCCGCATAGCTGAGATAGCCAACCCTCACCGGCTCCAACACTGTGTCATATCCATCCGAGAAACCCTTTACGATGCTTTCTGCATCAGCAGCCGACACCGCCTCCTCGATCTTTTGCTGGTTGTCCACTGCTTCTGAGTTGGATGAGCCAAGTTTGATGTTTTCTCCTATCGACAGAGGAAACAGTTGGTGTTCTTGAGTGAGCATTGCGATACCCTTCCGTAGCTCAGCCATGCAGTACTCTTCAATCGGTATTCCATCTATCAGTATGCTGCCAGAAGTGGGTTCATAAAATCGGCTCAACAACTTGATGATGGTCGATTTTCCACTTCCGTTGGTGCCAACGATGACAACAAGCTGTCCTGGTTGAATGGTGAACGACACACCAGAGAGGGATGCACGTTCAGATTTGCTGTTGGGATAAGAAAATGATACGTCTCTGCATCACAATTGTGAGTTTTCCTGCAGGGTGTTGCGAGTGTGATCAACCTACCGAAATTCGATGCCCACTCCCGTGCTAGCCTCGCGTCCTGGACGTGGGAATGTTGTTTCACCATCTTTCATCTTATTCTTGGTATCAAGTGCAGTATAAACATTCCTCATCCGCGAGAAACAACTTGGCCAAAGGTCAATATCCAATCCTATAGATGCGAGGGTATAGGACAAGGAACTTGAGGCTTGGTTCAAAACAGCAAACTGGGTCATGGTCAGCTTCGAACGACTGGTGAGCGCAAGGTAAGCGAAATAAAGCTGACTGGTGGTAAGTATCGTATGGATAATGGTGCAATGTGACCTCACCGTGGGAGCATCTGAGCAAAGGGTCATAATGATATCCGATAGTGCTTCGTGCCGCTGATCGTACAACCATTCAGGTCCAATGTCTGGGGTATCTCCGAGTCCATCTTTGGCATCGCGATACTCTGATGGTTGAAGGGTCGTATCAGTTGTGAACAGATGGCCAAACCGGAGAGCTACCTTTCAATAAGTAGTTATCTATACCTCCTGCGATGACCTCCTCTTTCAGATCATCCCAAAGAAACTTTTCCAAAGTGGACTTGCGAATGAAATGCTTGTTCATTGCGTCGACAAAATAGGCTAAACCCACAATGCAGTTCTGCCAGTCAGAGGGGGGATGCTAATTCACATCAGGTATCGTACCTTTTGTCCAGAGGCCTTTCGACATAAAGTGCCTCATAAAAGGTTGAAGCATGCAAATCGCAAGGTATACAGGTCCTCCATCACTGAGGCTAGTGCCAATGACATGTATGAAGAGACGAATGTGCAAAAGGAAAGATATTGTATCCTTCATTGTTGTGATTCCCCGATTCAAACATTCGTACACATCGTCGATGTCAAAGTTAGAGGTAGCATCATCTAGGCGAGCGTGAGCTACAGAATGACTCGGGCGTTGAACAATGGAACAGAAACACACCCTCAGAAGTTGGCAGATCAAAAGCCAACTTGGCTAGAATTGGTCAAATTCACACCAGATGTATTGGGAATCAGAGGAATTCCAGCTCACCGGAGAAAACACGCGCTTCGTATGCATATCTGATACGTGAAGAATACGCACATTTGTTTTGTTGCCTGTCAAACAAGATACCTTTGTGAGTACATATTTACAAATGACTCAATGAACTCACAATAACCATGACATATATGCACTCAATACAGAACAAATAACTCTGGCTACAACTGCCGTGTACAAACCAAAGGAAGTCTGAGTATCGGCGGAACCCCCTGTAATCTTCTTCTCGATCTAATACCACCAGTTAGAAGCGAACTAGGAAAACTTGGTACACTCACAGAGAAAAACAAGGTATTAGAAAAATAGAACGAGAGTGGGTCCTCGATTGCAAACCAAAGCTCCGCCAAAATCCTAAGCGCAAACAGACGAGGGCTGATGATGTACACGTCATAGAGGGCACGGCGGAGCAGCGGAAGAGCTGAGGAGATGTTCTCCCATCGGAAGTTGAACATGGAAAAATGTGAATCTTTCACGACCAAGACGCGCCATATCCCGAGCCTAAGTTCTTCATAGGACATCTTGGCGTCGTTTGGAGTACTCCGGGCCAACGGAGGAGAACTGGGCGTCCATAATCTGCTGAGCAGCATCGTGATTAGTCGCGACGGCCCCATTGGGTACTAAAGCTCGGGAGGGTAGATGGCTTAAATACCGGATATCGGTTCTTTGTTTTCCCCGTAACGCCCAACATTTGTCAATTAGAGCTCACATGGCAGTGGGCGGCTGGCTGGTGGCAAGGCGGTGTCGCTTTCACAGTGTCAGTGCCGCATGGCCCACGTCTGCGCACGGCTTGAAATAGTTATTAACTGAACCATTCAACAGTTTCAGCAAAATCCTGCTGACCGTAGAGCTCTGTTAGCACGGTGTGAAAAACCCTTGTATGTGAAGCTTGGAAAGGACATTGCACTTTGAAAGTTTGGTAGTTGGAACTTTTCAAGGAACTTGGAAGCTGGCGCGTTCCTTGAAGTTCAACATCGGCCAACAACACAGCTTCAGCGTGCTTGCCGGGCCCGCTGCCAGTGGCAACTCCACTGGCAACAGCCCTATCAGGCGAGTTGACTGCAAGTGGCATAATACTGTTTTTGCATCAGCGATAACTTTAGATACGTATCTTTACTCCGAGTCGCGGTAGCTAACAACCTTTCCAAACGTGTCCGCCATTCCCCATGTTCCGCTCCTCAGGCAGGACAACTGCACGATCTGACTATGATCCACGAACAGGTTCACATCGACCCCAAACTCCCGAACATACCAGTTAAACACCTTTGGGTCAGCTGCCTCGAACATCACACGCTCCATCGGTAGCTCCTTGAGAATCGCCTGGATAACGTCCGTACGCGGGACCCGCACGTTTTCCGTGATTCCCTCGCTCTCGATCATGATACGCTCCACTCCAGCATCCAAGAATCTCTTTCCGAGATTCACAATTTTCGACGGGTCGCTCGTACCCGTCGATTCCAGCTGCGCAACGTCCGTATCTCCACCAGCGCCAAACTGGATTCCGAGTTCGGGTTTGGGTGTCAACCCGTGACTCTGCACTTTTTCGATCAGTCGCAACCAGTCGTCGGGCGGGAAGGAGAGAAAGCCCGCGGAGAGCTCTATGACGTCAAAGCTATGGAAAAACGATGGGTTGGATTCTGTCGTGCGTGTTGGGTTGGACAAGCATGACGGCGTGCTTACCCCATGTCTTTGCATTTCTTCAGATACCGGTCGACGACAGTCGTAACATTTGCGTGTGTCAATATGTGTTCCATCCATCCACCCTGAAAGCGGACCAGAGCCAATGTAAGTGAGCGCACCCGTCAACACTAGGGAAATCGCATTGGACGTACGGTAGAGACATAGACATCGTACTTGTGAGCAAGCTCTATCATCTCCATCACAGCTCGCTCAGGGAACAGCGCAAATGAACCCCCCGCGAATTTGAACCCGTCGATATGGTAGCCCATTGTCTCCAAAACGTCCTGGAGGTGTCGCTTTCCGTAAGCTGCATAATATGGACCACGTATTTCAGTCACTCCGAGCTTGCGAGGCTTCTGAGTGCGGGGATTCGAGCGAATGAAGCCGAACCCTGATTCTTGATCCTGGATGAGCGTCTGTTGCGCGCCAAGCTTGCTGGTTGTCATCAATCTTACCCCGCTCAGCGAGTGAACGCCAAGACGGGTGCGGAGCAGACGCATTGACTGAGTTAGAGGATGCGATGTGTGCATTTCCCCGAGGAGTAATACTAAAGTCGGAGTCAATTACTTGGATGAATGGTAATCAATTTATAGTAGTGACGTCAATGCCCCTAGGAGAATACTGCCACGAAAGTACTCGGAGAGTTCGGAATGCTGTGAGACCTCTTTCGGCGAATACGTGTTGTTTCGGAACGCTGTGTCATTTAGACGCTTCCTCCAACACGTGTCAGTCTTACTAGTGCAGTGAGACTATGGCACATTCGACTGACCATGAATATCCTCGCAAAATGAGGATTCCTGGGTCCAGAAAGAGCGACTGAATATGGAGGATTCGCCATGGAGCTGTAGCCACCCTGTTGGGCTTGCCAGTGCCAGTGAGTCAGTGACAGCCCCATGATGGCTGTACGACTCCACTTCCATTCCTCCGGTACTTCAGCGCGGAACGTCTCACTTTGGATGTGTCGGTCAAGTTAGTTGCCCTCCCCAAGGTTATATATAGGGCTGTGTAGTCAGCGGGTGATCTTGTAAGTTTTTCCCAACATCTGGCAGGTTCACTATGGGAGAGATTCCAATTGCTTCACTATCGAATCGCTCATTCCGGAGAGCAAGGGCCTCCGGTCTCTTCAACATTATAATAACAGGTGCGAAAATGATATTTACATTCAGGACAAACAGCTCACTCAACATGCGGAACGACGGAGATTCCTGGATGTACTCTGTGATAAGAAACTTAAGCACTTGGCTGTTCAGCAGGACATCCAAACCATTACATCTTGTGTAAGCCATCGACGCGCTTTCCCGAACACCACGACTGATGTTGCTTGATTGTAACCTAACCTCCTCGAAGCCGACAGGATTTTCTGTATTTAATTTTGTCTGAATGGTGATCTTTCAGGCATGTTTTGCATCGCTCTCAGAGGAGTTCGTGTGCTGTCAGGAGGGCGTGATCAGGTAAAGATATGACGAGCGGCCCGTTGAATCTACGCGCAGTTGTTTGATCTGTTCTGATATATAATGTCAGTCGAAAGGTGTGTACCTTTTGCACGTGGGGCAACGAGTTTTCCCAACTTGAATCATTGATTATATATTAACTTGCTGGCGATGCGTTGAAACATTGACTCAGCAAGACCAGGCTTTTGTGCGGTCGTACTCACGTTTCAGTTGGTCCGCGTCCTGCGGAATGTGGTTTCCATGAGTGGGGTCGGAGCGCGTTGCGCAAGGGCTTTACGGCCTGCTTTTGATCATCACCACCGGCTACTATCCAAGTAAGCATCAGTCTAGTACGACTGCGGTGTCGTTTTGTCAGATGCGCGCCTTCATCCCGAACGGAGGCAGATTCATTGACTCGGGTTTCATTATTTATTGTTGAAGCTGTCCGGACCGCAACAGATTTGTCGACCCGAAGAGGAAACCGTCGATAGACGCTGGTCGCCAGTCTAAGAGGAAACACGGTGGATAATTACCTCGTTGACCGTGCACATTTCTCACACCATGACAGAAGTGAACGTTAACGCTCGCGTGGTAGGTTTCACTCGTTCCTACATTGAAAGCTGTGATGGACAGTTGCCTTGGGTGAAGTTGATTCCAAATGAAATGAAAAGCTATGCCCGCTCATCTGGGATTTCCGACAATGGGGTTATCTGGCCAAGGCATGTGAACTTATCTAATTACCGTGTTCCGGTGATCTTAGCTGTGACACGTCTGACATTCCTGGCAGCCTACTAACACGAGTACCAGACGCCCTACTTCAGATGCGATGGAAACATGAAGTCTCGCGATACTGTGTTAAGCCGGTTCATAGTCTCGTTCCCATAGATTTTCCTTCACGTTGATTTAAAATACAGTGTTGCATGCAGGTAGTCAGTTTTATCACTGTCTGTCTTTAGAAGGACGAGTAGCTTATTTGGATGCTACGTTCTTCCGAGTCATGTCTTGCGAGATCCTACATTGATGCCCATGTCGGTTGGCGGCATCAGAGACGGTACTTGGTCATGTTTTACGGGTGTGCTATGTGCAAGATCGTTCCAACGTTGAATTTGTGGATGCAGTGATCGCCCAAACTGACTCAGGCACCGGTGCGATCAGTTCGCGTTTCACAAATATGAATTTCCAACTAGCTGGTGTCCTTTATGGCCGTGAACCAATCAGATCGTAAAGTCGAACTTGTCCACTAGCCGGGAATGACGAGTCTATCGGCCCCTCTGTGTCAAAGATTGCCGCCAGAAAAAGCGCGGCTTCATACCGATAAGGTCCACAGCCATTTCTGTCGTCAACCAGCGATATGTTTTTGTGATACACAGAGCCCAAGATCTCCAGACTGTCTTCAATAATCTTGGATCCGGTTCCTATTTCGCACCCTTGCGAACACACATTTTGAAACAAACAGCCATCCTTACAGAGAAAGTCATCTTGTACATTATCCCAGAAATGATAATCCCCCGAGAGGAAACTGCCGCATGGCTATCGTCAGAGACTCAGACGGTCAGGCAGCTTGATTACGGGCCATGTGGTACTATCCATTCCATCCCAATGACAATGTGATATCGGGTGGAATCGCCATACCGTGACCTAAACGGGAGGATGAAAATTTGCCGTGCTCTGAGTGGGTATTGCACTGGCCGGTTGCTATTTCAGAATCCCTGGAAAAGGATCGATAAAAAGCCAACAGCTATACACGCTCAGAGTAATTCCTGCCTCGCCTGTATGGAAACCTACACTCTGCTGTTTCTCAGCGCAACCATAGGTGTAATTATTCATTTCGCCTCCCATGGTGTGTCTGCCTTGCTCGCCAGGAGTCGCAAGAATATTGTCAATGGTTTCGCAGCTGAGAAAGAGTTCGTCATCGAGGAAGATAACCATGGATATAGACCCACCAAGGTCTTCATCCCGAACACGCTTGCAAGATGGCCATGGCCTCGTCGTATCAACCCGCACTACGATACGGTGAAGAAGGAATCCGCTGCCTGGACCACGAGCTTCGGTGCGTTCAGCCCGAAAGCGCAGCACGCCTTCAATCTCTGTGATTTTAGTAATGCGTTTCGCCATCCTGTCCCAGCGCGCGCTTACCTTGCCTGGTAGATCGCCTCGCTTGTTTGGCTTACCCAATAGCAAGGGAAGGTAAGTAACCAACAGCTCGTTTAATCTACCAGTTTCTGAGCCAATGGATTAGAGCACGCTAGAGCTGGCTGTGATCTAATGAACCTATTCTTCGTCATCGATGAGTATTCGGATGTGTCCGTACCCTCCGAGGTCCAAAAGCAGAAGGATGCTATAATGGATGCTCTCCGCAACCCGCATATGCCGCGACCAAAAGGAGAATGGATCGGAGGAGAAGTAGCTCGTCAGTGAGTGCCTTGGTATTTCCTCGTGAAACGTGAGCCGACATCTAATCAACCGCAGGTTCTGGGAACTTACGACACAAAACGCAAGCGAGCAGTCACAGAAGAGGTTTATCAAGACCTTTGAAGAATACCTGGAAGCTGTTGTGCAGCAGGCGGTCGACAGAAACGGGCATCGCATCCGTGACATCAAGAGTTATATCGATGTCCGACGCAATACGATTGGGGCGAAACCCTCATTTGCTTTGCTAGAGCTTGCCCTTGACATCCCTGATGAAGTTATTTCACACCCCGCGATCCAGGACATGTCTTTGGCAGCCATCGATATGCTTTGTATTGGAAACGTCAGTACCATTAGTAATCGAATAGCACCGCACACAGACTGATGTGAATATCTTGAAGGACATCGTGTCCTACAACCTCGAGCAATCCCGTCACGACGACGGCCACAACATTGTAAGAATCGTGATGAACGAACTGGGCACAGATGTGAACGGCGCGATATTGTGGGTACAAGACTTCCACACTCAACTCGAGCAAAAGTTCCACGCGGCGATGGCGGCCGTTCCTGAGTGGGACGAACCCTTGACTTCACAGGTGAAGGAATATTGTGATGGCCTGGGGCACTGGGTGCGGGCCAACGATGATTGGAGCTTTGAAAGCGAAAGATATTTCGGCAAGAGAGGCCTCGAGATCAAGGAGAAGAGATGGATATCTCTTATGCCGAAAGAGTGCAAGCAGGGCGCACCAGACATTGGACCCGTGCTTGTTGACAGTTCCTTGCTGTAATCGAGTTCGATGCGAGGTATAGTATGCATTGGACGCGTTCTATGGACTCGGATCCAGAACCGAGATGTGGTGGTTGCAGTCAACAAATTGCAATACTGTATAATTATATGAAGCCATTTGCGACGAGTCGAACTTTACCACGTTCGTCACTCGCAGACTATATGATGCAGTTAGAAGAGCACCCGAAGGACCTTGCCACACACCCAGAACCATCTGAATCTTTGATACGGACGCCCTTGCTTCCGTCGTTGACGCAGTTCGAGTGTACAAATCTCGGTTCCAAGTCGCCGTTGCAAGCACCTTGTGTACGCCATCTAGACAAGAACTAGGGGCAACCGACTCTAAAGAAGAAGGACATCTTGCGCCAGGCTTTAGTAGACGGATTTGCGTCGGCAGGCATTTCGGAACAAATCGTTGCCCACGGATGTCGCCGTGGTCCTCTGCGCGATCAACATGAGCCCGCAACGGACGCACGTGGATGCCCAATCCCGATCGACGTCGACGGATACATGGATGATAGTCTCGTGTACGTGTAAGTTTCAGGTTGCTGCAAGCCGGGGTGGCTTCACTGACTAACCCGATGCTTGGAACGCGAGTCGCTTGGGCTTTCAGGATTCGAACATGAATGTGTGGGAGGGTGCATGTCAACGTCTGCCCCCGGCTCTTTGTCTAGGGGAGCACAGAGCACGGTAGCTCAGTCGGGGCGTACTACTTTGTGTACATGAGATTCTTTTAATTACACTTGGCTGCAAGGCCAAATGTCGTGTCCCGTCCAACGCATCGCAATACAGCAATCCAGTGCACCTCAGTGGGTTTTCATTGCCAACATCCCGTGAAAAGGTGCCCATGACCAGGTGGAGGTACGGTTTAAGTGTGGTTTTCAAAATTGTATGCCGTGATCACGCAAAGACTCACCACAATTTTCCGACGCCAAAGGCGCGCTTTGTACCTCGGGAATATAGGTTTGTGCGTCCAATTTAAAAAAAAAAATACCAAGCAGAACGACAGGTTTGGCTTGAAGACATATCACGCTCCAGGTGATGGACTAGGTAGCAGCAACTTAAATAACGGGGAGCAGTTGAGAAATATTGTTAGAATTCAAAGGGGGAATTCGGGCGAGTACCCAACTCTTCTAGACCTCTTAAGTTCCAAAGTTCACCAAATTGTTTCAACAGAACATCGAATGTGTTGCGTCGTGCGTCCAAAGCACAATCACAGGCTGCGGGGTTCAGGTACATAACTTGAAGGCATGCGGGAGATCGGTGCAGGCCCCCGATGAAGTTGAAAACCAAGCATTCATTACCTCGGCAGATCACATTTAACACGTGGCAGACCTGATAGTTTTCTACACCCGTCACCCGTCACCTACCATTCACTCGACGATACCACAGTCCGTGATTGTCACTGCGGACGACGGGTTACCGCTACTCGAACCCTTGGACTCGATCTTTTTGACGACATTCATGCCCTCGACGACCTCGCCAAAAACGACGTGTTTGCCGTCGAGCCAAGACGTGACGGCCGTCGTGATGAAGAACTGGGTAATACGCGGAAGGGTTGAGCACACCTTGGATCTGGTAGAAAGGAAGGAGGGCGGTGACTTACTTGTGACCCATTCGTGTTGGGACCCGCGTTCGCCATCGAAAGCAAACCTGGCTTGACATGCTTCTGGACAAAATTTTCGTCTACATGCGGAAATGCAAGAAACGGTAAGCGATGAAGACAAGTATCGTTTTATCAGTCAAAAACAGTACTAGACGGTCACCTACCATCGAAGCGGTTGCCATATATCGACACACCACCAGTTCCATCGTGTCTAGTAAAGTCGCCTCCTTGAAGCATGAACTGCACGCGAACAAGCACTCTTCAGTACCGTGTCGACACGGCGAAACACGACTACAGACCTGTGGGATGATTCGGTGAAACGAGCTTCCCTTATACCCGATTTTCTTTCCATCCTTCTCCGTGCCTACAGCCAACCCGCGGAAGTTGCGAGCTGTGAGTGGGACGGTGTCGTCGTAGAGCTTGAATATGATACGTCCTGCGGGATTAGAGGCTATCGAGACGTCAAACTATGAGTGTACGTAGTCAGACTTTCAGGCGCATCATACAAGAGGAGTAGGACGTGCAAAGACGTTTGCTCTGTGTGTTTTGGCTAAGCAACACATCCCCGACCTAAAAAGAAAATACACACCCGGTAGCAGCTGACGTTGCGGCGGCGGCCGACGCAGTGGAAGACGCGAATCTACGGAAAATGAACGACATGAATGACGGGGATGGTGGTGGTTGCTGTATTAAAGGACACGAAGGAAAATAGAAATTGTTGAAGGAGCGTGACGTAAACACAGAAGAACAGATTATGTAACGCAAATTAACATTTTCCTTCCGGACTGCCAGACGTGTCGAGGATGGTTTCGCGTTCATTGCTTTCAAGTCGGATTGGCGCAGCATCGAGGCATGCCCGACGACCAGCTCGTCAGAATATCCGATTACTGGCCTCCGTGTCGCCATCAAAACAACCAGAGCCACAGGTCACACCACCAGCACCAGCACCAGGCAAGGCGCAGTCGTGGCTAACACACAGGGTCAAGGCAAGTCCAGTCCTATACGCCGTCTTTCTTGGCCTTGCACGTGCTCTTGGATACGCCTCGTCCAAACAACTCGCGAACAGGCGCGCATTTTACATGTACAACACCTTGTGTGCCACGCGTGCAGACCAAGAAGCCGATTTCTGGAGAAAAGGTATCACTCCTGATTTTGCCTTTTACTGCTTTACTCATACTTTACACTCTCGAGAATGTGCACTCCCTCCTACTTTCCAGTCTTGGTTTACTGTTACTAATCTACACGTATGGCTCCTCACCATCCGTTTACGGGCCTTGCCTTCACCCCACGGATTGAACCACATACAAGGGTTGATCGACCACTTTTTCCAAGATGTTGAGGAGCGCGTTCGTGCTGTGCTTCAGCCTGGCGTTCTTCTGCCTCGTTCGATATCCGACACACCCCTCACACCATCCTCGTCCTCTGTAATCAAACACCGGGCAGAGTTCGATAAATACGTCTCCCCGTATCCTAGCAGTACCTTTTATACTTTCCCTTCTCCTATTCCGCCACCCGACTCGTTTCCATCTCCTGCTGCATATGTCAAAGCAGAGAAAAGAGCGAGAGCGCCAGAGAGACTGGTAACGAGACAGATGAAGATATTCAAGGAACAGTGGGCAGGTCTGGGAATGAGCATGGACTTGGGGCTCGTAAGAGGGGACACGGAGATGGCAGCTGCGATCTGGAGAAACTTATTGGGTGGGAGAGGGGCGAAGGGGATCTCCCTTCCCGGGGTAGGCCAAAACCCCTGCCCGAGCACGGCCGAAAACGCGAGTGAACCGCAGTTCAGACGTTCCGTGAACCTCGTCGGAGGTCTCATGGAAAACGTGGAGAATATTGAAGTCGCTGTTGAGGAAGCCAGAGACGACTTGAGTGGCGTTTACGACTTTGGTGTGAACGAGAGCGATCGGTGAGGTCTTTTAGTGTAGCTATTGCGTTGCTTCGTCGCTCACCGAGTCCAGGTACATTGCTTACCCCGAGCTGATGGAAACGCTCGTCGTTTACCTCAGACATGAGGCGCAGCGACTCGAGCAGATTCCCGACGAAACTATCCTTGGACCACGGGTGGTGGGTAGGGAAGGCGAAGGCGTGAAGAAGCTGATGTGGGGAAAGGTGAGACCTTAGAGCTTTACGCAGTCATGTGGTCTCTCTTGATCTACCGTGAAAACCCATGATCTTTAGCGCATAATCAGAACATACCTCTGCTGCAACCTTACTGTAGTATACTGGTATTTTTATCGTCATAGCAAAACGCACCGTCTCATTTTGCGCGCGGCCGTCCTGCGGTCAGCGACCTGCACAACAGCCACTTGACCAAGTTTGCGTCGGATAACTTACAGTGGCTTGCCTAAGAAGTCAACAGCTAATTATACGGCGCATGTGAAGGATTAGGCCACCCGAATATGCCTAGTGACTCTTATCTTCGCAGGATCAGAACACCTGCCGATTCGTTCCCAGCTTCGCTTTGTACGAACGATGTCGGAACGGTTGAGACCACTGCGCGCCACGGTCAATTGCGACATGGGGGAGGTAACGCTGATCATATGTCATCTAGTGTGTGATTTGTGGCTAACTTGGAAATCTGACCAGGGTTTCTCTCTATACACTATCGTGGGTAGCGTCCGGAATGCTTGTATCATTAACGCCATTTGGTCTAAATGACGGACAAAGGGCGACGATGAGAGCCTCATGAAGACCATCCACTTGGCCAACATTGCTTGTGGATTCCACGCATCGTAAGGTTGAAACTAATCTTGGGAGTCACAGTGCTGATTTGGACATCTCCAGAGACTTTTCGGTCATGAATAGGACCGTGGTTCTCGCCAAGGTTAACAACGTCCTCGTTGGTGCTCACCCTTCCCTTCCCGATCTGCAAGGCTTCGGGCGACGCGAGATGGCTATCGAACCGGTGAGACGACTCATCCTGCCGCGGTCGGTCGTGTTGATCTCCCGGTCCAGGATGAACTGGCGTGTTGCTTCATCTACCAAGTCGGCGCTTTGGATGGTTTCCTGAAGCGTCACGGACTCCCCCTTAACCACGTCCGTAGCCTGGTACTTGGAAATGCTGACTGACCCTTTTTTCACATTCTTCCAGATCAAGCCACATGGTGCTGTTTACGGACAGACCGCACGCAACATCGACCTCGCCCGTGCGGTCGTTGGCGTAGCGAAAGTTTTCAATGGCAGTGCGCCCCAGCCTGACAGAGGTGTAGCCTTCATGGGTCTCGCAGGCACTGCGCACCAGCAGGCGGTAGAGGAAATGGGTGTGCCGTTCATCGCGGGTAAAGCTTTCTGGCTTCTTTTCTCTTTCCTCATTAGGTCCTACCCTTCCACATCGTCGTGCATATTACTGACTGCGACCGGAATAGAGTGGTTCGCCGACCTTGACTATAGCGACGAAGGAAAGTTGTTGATCACAAAGTACGCTACCAATCATACCGAACGTCTGTTTGCACTGACATGTTCCGCGCACGATGTGATTGTACGACGCTGACCATAGGAAGCACGATCCTGTCCCAACCGGAGTAGTACAGCAACGGGTAAGTTTCCCTCAAGGACGGAATTGTCAACGCTTGTAACACCACCTTCGTAAGGTCAAAAATTTGCTCGACTTGCATGTGGTCACGACCGTGAGCGGTAAACTCTTACCTATTGGCCCAAATGTCTCCGAGGTGTCGATCTGCTGTCACTCTGATACACCTGTAAGTGTTGACGAACATCATCTCTGAATTCCACATGACATACAGTATATCTCAGGGTGCCATTGAGATTGTACTTGTAGTCAAGGCGTTGGTAGATCAGAGTAACAAAGCGGCTGGGTATGTTTGACGTGTAGGAACGACGAGTCGGAGCTGTTTATAGGCTATCAAGAAATCTACACATTACTCGAAGCACGCTCATGGCACACTTACCGACACCTTTGAGCCTTCACTTTCTGCAGCTTATCGCGCACTCGAACACTTATCTACACTCGAACAAACATGCTGCAGTACTACCCTTGTTAAGCACGTAAGGAAATATAACATTCTGAGGGACACATTCAAGAACTAGCGAGGAACTCGGAGTACCTCAGACTGCATTGGCTAAGAGATCGCAGGTTAATAATTGCGCTCTAGCTCACGGGGAAGATCGAAGCGAAAAATAGCTAGGCCCGCTTAGCTCAGTGGTAGAGCGCGTCACTTGTAAGACTGGTCATGATGAGGTCGGTTGTTCAATCCAGCCAGTGGGCATCATTTTTGTTTCGGGTTCTACCTGGCTTCCTGCTACCGAAGTGAGTAGGCTATCCATTCTAGGTGATTTTCCAGTAGAACTCCCCAATAATAGTACATTTTCAGCCAGAACTTTCATCCATCTATGGTATCTCTATCTGATTTGACGTCTTCGTAGTTCACTGCAGCGGACGTCCTGTATGATACATTTTTCTTGCCGAGACATCTTAATCTACAGATTAGACACAAAGTGCACTGGATCGCAGATCCTGACTCGCAAAGCCATCTCCCCTCGCGTGCTGCCGAAGTAAAGCCGTATCGCGCGCTTCGACGAGACTATCGTCTGAATTCATGAATAATAAGCTCAATTACCACGAGTGGAAGTGAACCAATCCGTTACCCTGATTGCACATATCCTTTTCAGAGGTAGAGCTCATGATGTCATCACTCCGATTGTTCTCAATGTTCGCAAGGGTGATAGGCGGATGCGAGTTTCCTCTCCACCCGTCCAGGGCGTGTGTACATTGCTGTTCGTGTTCCACAGGCAGAAGGTTCAGAGACGTATTTGCCTCTCGCCGATGTTCCTTCCCGGCCCATATGGTAGCGAATACGACGCCGAAAGCAGAGACTCTGGCGTTCACTAACGCGATATCATTTACGAGGAACGGGTGCTTGGCCCCGACTCGGAAAAGCAAGACCAGCTGAACGACGGATATCAGGGTTGGGACGATGAAATTTGAGAGTGCGAAATTTGTAAGAATTCGTATGCGTGCCGCGAGAGATGCTATACGGAACGAAAAGATAAGTAAACGTCAAGCATGAGTGGCGGAGAGAGATCAGTTACATTGGCGGAAGGTGAGAGCACTCATAAGACTCCATGGCATGGTGTCGGTTTTATAAGTCCGAATGGTCCAGATGAAGGCAATGGATGCATAGCTACAAGTAAAGAAGCTTTCAGAATTCGTGCGATGAGGTCAAAGAGAGGGGTACCCACCTGTTGTCCACCACTTGGGCGATCCACTCGATCTTTATGTATGGCAATGTGAGCCATGCAGTGCCGATCGCTTGAAGAGCATTTGGATCATTCGCCATAATGGTCAATTGATTCATGTACAGAATTGAGTTGACCACACGAGCAACCTTGAGTGTTATCGGAAGAGACGTGAGGAGCGCGAACCGCACAAAGCCCACACGACTCAGCGGGTGTACTGTAATAAGGCGAACAAGTAGGATGGCATCCACCAACATCGCTTGGAAGTTACCGGTAAATCCGGCGGCTATTTGTAACTGCGGCATATCATTGAAGCTCAATTTCTGAAAATGGTGTTCAAGGTTGGGAGCCAACATACGTGTACAGGCCATATGATTTGCGGTGAGAGTATCATATGAATCTATGTTGCTGATCAGTCCCTATATGCTGGTGAGTTCGGGATGTGATGCTTACATTCACGGCATCTGAAACCACCCCTGCAGTGATAGCCAGTGCGACTGCAAATACGTTGAGGATGAAGATAGGTCGACGGCGACTGTAAGGAGTGGAGTAGTAGAACAATGCAACCAGGAGAGGCATGAGGAGAACTAAGAATGTGTGTCCAATCATGAGAGCGCGTAGGCAAGGTCTGACAGTAGCAAGAGAATTCATTCCCGGGGGAAATGGGTTATTGCCAGCCTGGGTGTTATTGGCCATCATAAGGGTTCGAGACGAAAAGTTTTGTGTACAGCGACAAGGCTGATTATGAAAAACGTTAGCCCTAGCGTGAGGAAACAGGCTGAGCAGCGTACAGTGTGCCTAGTTAGTACAGCTGACAGACAATGAAACATTGCGACAACCGATGGGAATACAATATGTAATGGTTCCCCCTGCGCTTTTACCTGCATGTCCTCAAACTTGCTTTGACGATTGGCGGAATCAGTCAGGAGAGAGACCAAATGTAGGTGGACAGCTTTATCTGCAGAGGTGACTCAGCATGAACGCAAAGAGCATGGGGTTGGAAGGCGACTCTAACACTACGAGTGTTCTGCTGCACCTCATCAAAAATGGACGAGAAGGGGAACTCACACATTCAGGAGTCCTTAAGGTGCCTAGGGGACTTCACTGGTTGCACGGTGGCGCATCAGAATCTAATCCTTCAGCTGACCCACAGGGAAAGCCCTTAGCTTAGTTCTCAGGAATCTGGAGTCGACAGACAAGACAGACCAGAGTTTGTAAGCCACTCATCCCTCAGGCCTCAGCGGCGAATCAATGGGTTGGCTACCACCCGCCTCTTTGGCCATGGGACCAACTCCCTTCACAAAAGGCGATATTCAGTTCCTTACACATGAAATTATGGCAACTTGTGCAACCCCACTCTTCCTCGTGACGAAAGCGGGTTTACAGGCTCGCCGAGCTCTTGACAACCGTGGAATTGGTCGATGAACCAATTTCGACATATACAGTTGATGGTGGCAGGGGTCCCAATCATTGAAGGCAGAGTTTGGCACGTTGTGTGCCGCTGACAAGCCAATTACACTGGGCGATGATGGTTGTGCCCGAATCGCGCCAGTGAGAATCACATTCCATCGATTTGACCAATCTCTCTCATCGAGAGCAATATTTGGGTGAGCAAATTTCATGCAGACGACTAGTCCATGCATCATTCACGGTTTTTCCGCTGCCAGCGTGATCTTAGTAGAGGCAGTGCTGTTGTGGACCTTGTTTTATCGACCAGTCTCCGTTAGAAAATGATTCAAGCAACATATCAGCGGTTCGTGGTTCGATCCAAAGTACCGCGATACTTTCCTACGGATGCACCGTCATGCTGGGGGTTGTGCAGACTCTTGTTTGTTTGATCCTTGGCAGCCCGGGCCGGGATACGTCGAATACAGGTGTCATGGTACATCCTTTCCACACTCAGGTGTTTCCTTGCGACTCTCCTGCAGTACGTGAGGGCTCCGCCAGGTAATGCACTCCACTTTTATCTTCATAGGTCGGGTCCCGAGCGAATGTCCTCCCCGCGGAGACATCTTTATATCCACGAGGCGATCTAGTACCATGCATGTGTATTAACGATGAACTCGTGGCAAGTGCATTTATAATTATGATCATCTGGTTCCACATGGAAGCTCAATGTTCCGAGCGTTTATTCGAAGCTAATTCTCACACGTCAGTCCAGCGTCTTTCTTGCTCGTCGTCCTCTGTCAAATCAGCTCGGTTCGATCGTGCAGGTAAACTGAAACCTTGGATGGAGTGTCCTTTCTTTGGATACCCCATTGCACGTGCATTGATCAGTGAGTAGCCATTCTCTTCCAGGATTTGCGCATTCTTCGCTACCTACCCTGCTGCAGCATTACGAGTCGGGGATGGTTTCATTGATGATCCATTATCGGCTCCCGGAAGGGCGAAGCTATGTTCTCGCAGATCCTAGCCACTCGGGCCCAGATGCAAACTTGGCCTCGCACCGCATGGTACATCTCACCTAGAATCGCCGTGAAACCTTCCCATCGTCGCTATATCGGTGTCCTTCATTCACTCCTGAGGCCCATAAATACAGTGAGTCGACACACATCACAATCAGCATCGTGTTCATCTCTGCTACAGCTCCGTGATCGTTATGAAGATCCCAGCAGCAACCTGTGGCCTTGTTCTTCCGTTTTTCGCAAGATCCGTGTTGGCGGGCGCAACGTACAGTCTCAGTGATAGCATCGTTGGCGAGGGATTTTATAATGCCTTCAACTTCGAAGCTATCCCGGATCCCACCAACGGTCGCGTGTAAGTGGTGTCTTGCTTGTTCTTGACGAATTTCGTATGCCCTTTCCACCAGGAATTACGTTGACCAGGCAACCGCTCAGAGCCTGAACCTCACATATGCCACAAGTAACACTTTTATCATGCGTGCAGACGACACAACCGTTCTCTCTTCAAGCGGCCCGGGACGGAATTCGGTTCGGATCCGTACTAATAATCAATACACCACCCACGTAGCGGTGTATGCATGACTGCATGTTCCAGATTTGGCACATTTTGGTGACATATATTTCCTTTTAGGTTTGACATGCCACACATGCCCCAAGGATGCGGGTAAGACTCATTCTCATTCCAATACAGTTTGCATTCTCATCTTGAATATTTCATTGACGCTCGAAGCACGTGGCCTGTGAGTTTTGCTCCCGTGTCGCTGGTGCTCATATGAAGCAAGTGAAACTGACATTCAGATTTAGGCTGTTTGGGAGACTGCCGAATCCAACTGGCCCGATGGCGTACGCTTGTCCGATATAACGTAAGGTCCCCCGCACTAACAGTCTTGCAGGGTGAAGTCGATATTGTTGAGGGTGTGAATAATGTAGAGCCGAACCAATCGACCCTCCATACGAGCCCCAGTCAGTAGATTTATTGCGCGTCACTGACAGTAAGTGGCTAATGTCATTCATCCTAGATTGCTCGATGCCTGCTTCTGGCGTCACGCAGCTCGGGTGAGGAGGAAATGCACATGCTTTGATCATGTCTTCTTAACGTTTGTGCAGGACGGCCGTTTATACAGATTGCGATACTACAGGTGTGTAGTACCCGAATCCCTCCTTCCAGTAAAGCATGGTTTACTGTTACTAGTCAATGGCAATGCGGGATGCGGGGTGAAGTTGACTGAGGACTACAATAGCTTCGGACCCGGGTTTAATAACATTGGTGGTGGATGGTAGGCGATCAAATCTTACGAGTCAATGAACTGTCTCAAGAAAACTTTTTAGGTATGCCATAGAACGCACTAACAACTACATCAGTATCTGGTTCTGGGAACGGGGTGATGCATCAGCGCCTAGTGATGCAACTAGTGGTGCTGCCACTATCGACACCAGTAACTGGGTGGGTCGAAGTTCCTCTTCTGTCCACGCATTTCCTGAGAGGATTGCTTGCAGGGAACGCCCGCTGCATACTTCCCTAACACAGACTGTGACTTGGCAACCCACTTTGCTGCCAACGATATCATTATTAACCTGACGTTCTGTGAGTGCTCTTAAGCAATCTCGCGCGGATTCAGAGGACTTAGATTCCATGGAGGCGGCGACTGGGCTGGTAACTCGGCTGTTTATTCTGCTTCTGGGTGTCCTTCGGATTGCGTCGGTATGTAGCTTTCTCCCTCTCAACCTGACCAAAATAAAGCTCATGGTCATCTCCGCCTCCAGACTACGTGAATGGTAAGTCAACGCGGTTCATTTCATGTCTGCCTCTCATTCCAATTCGTTGCAGACAATCCAACTGCTTTTACTGACGCATACTTCCAATTCAATTCCATTCAAATCTACGAGTAAGGCATGATGTTAAGAAGTGTCATGTCATGAAGCCTTTTTGCTGTGTTATTGTAAAATACTTTCAACGTGTGTCCGTTACAGTCAAAGGTTGAGTGAGGTTCGAAGTACACTGGTCCACTTGCCGGACCTTTCGACGTGCGAGCGCTCCATTGAAACAAAGATGGATCCGTCCGCGAAAGTAATCAAACCCACATGCCAAGCATCATTCGTGGCTTCGATTCAGTCGCCTCTGGCAGCACTGCTTTGTCAATCGCAGGCTCTCTGACGTATTCGAGCGCAAAAGCCATGAAGGTAAAAAGAAACGAGTACTTGATCAATAGCAAGCTAGGTCCGCCTGAGGTGTCACATGTTAAACTACTGAAGTACTGATGGGTCGGACCAAAGCGAGTTCAAGGAGGGACGGTCCGATTTGTTCACATGACTAGTACCGTCGCCGATGTGATCGGGGAGCCCGACGAACTTGAATCAGCGGCGGGTCGGGTGGGCGCATCGGACGACGGGGTCGAGGTCGAGATCGATTCAGAGGTCTGGAGGCTGCACGAGGGCGCAAGGGACACCTGCTGGGAGCGGGGGAGAGTGAGCGAGGAGCGTTCAAACGTTCACCGTTCCGTTCTGCGTGCGCGCACGACGAGAGAGTGGACGAAGCCGACACCGCCACCGACACGGTCGCCGTCACACGCCTCACGGGGGCCCGCCGGCAAAACAAGGGACTGCCACTGACACGGGACCGTCTCTTCGTCGAGAGAAGTTGCTATTTTTGTTACCTCCTGATAGTCAGAATGATTTCTCAAGCGACATTGGCTTATCGTTTGCGGATCTTCTTCCGTGTTACACGTTCAAACTTTGTTATCCCGACCATTTTCTCGATTATCCAGCCTCTCACCATCTTTGTGGGCAGGTGGGGCCGCTTTCTTAGTGATGTCATACACGTGAACGGCATGCTCTCCGTTTGTGGCGTGGTACTTGCGAGTATATGGGAGGAAAGGAAGCCGACGGAACCTGGAGGCAACCCGTCTTTGAATGTGGAAGACTGAAGCGCACGAATGACACTGGCTTGGGGTGGGAAGATGAACGGATCAATTCATGGGGAGTCTTTGGACACGAACGCGACCAACCGGTGGGTGTGATAAAGGCGACTCCCGGATCAAATCCGCATTACATCGAATCTGGTTGTGAAATCCTCTATGGGACCAGCAAGGGGTTGATCGTTTCCGTCTTTCTCGAAACCGAGTGTAACATGTCATTCCCATATGACACATAATAGCGACAGGGAAAGGCATGATAGAAGAAGCTCAGGTTTCCTGGCAACAGCCAAGCGAGATCATCCCGTGAGGAGGAAGCGATGGGAAAAGAAGTTGTGATCAACAGTGTCCCTCGTTTCCAAACGCTTCGCATTGACGGAATGCCACCCCCTTTGCATGACGAAAAGAGCCCAGATACGAGAAAGCTTGGGATAAACTTGAAAACCAGTTCAGCCTCACGGCAGCAGCATGGTGGAACTCAATAACCACCTTCCACGTGCCGTGACCAGGCTTTTGTATCACCTAGGTTCCTGTTGCTATAGCGAGGTAAGTTGCGAATCTTGATCGTCGATCATGATGTTGGCAACGTGCCCAAGTGCTCTCGGATGTCCGAGTGTAGGCTGGCCAGAAGAATAGTCAGTCGCATTTGCTCTCCCCATTTGCCAAGTTAGAGTGCTAGGTTTCGGCGGCGCCTATCAGCTCCGTGGAAAGAGACCTCGGTCGTCTCAATGATCCTTCTGTCTTGCACTGGGGTAACCAGCCATGTAAGTGGTGGCCGTCGATCCCAACGAGGCAACCAAGAGAGTCCAGTCCTATCTCAGTCAACAGTTAGTACCTCTGGAAAATAGGTCGCACGCTGATTCAGTGATCAGAGCGCGGCTGTGGTGTTGAGGCAGCAACGATCACAACTCGGAACAGGACCCGACAAACAAGGCAAAACTACCTCATCATTCAAGTACGCTGATGGAAACGCAGGACCTCTTTCCTCAGTGCTGCCGGGCAGTATTCCCCTCTTTCGTTCAAGTCATCCATTTAATTGCACGCGTTTCACTGTAGACCAGTGCGAGACAGCATGAGTAGGTCCATGTAATACTCTTGATCCGTGAGCGGTTGCTGAACTTGAGTAGGTTTTTTGGCCACTATTTCAGCATTGGTGTTTCTCTCTTCTTTGCCTGTTGCCCGTGCGGACATTCATTGTGACATCTCGATGTAAGCAAGTCGACGAGTTCGCACACACAAATATATAAACTCTGGTTGCAGTGGCGGTACAAACATTTGTTCGTGGGTTAATGATTTCCATGGAGGAGTAGTCATTGCTGTAGTGGGTGGAATAGGTGCGTATAGTTTGACGTAGACACCAAGGATGGGCGTTGATGACCCTCCAATTACAGCAACGCTGGTGGTTTTCCTGGGCCTCAATATCTATGCCTCGCTGTTCCGGCCTAGAGTTTCCGCCACTGGCTATGCCCCTAGTAACCAGCGGCAGGTTCCAGTGACTGACCCGGTGCAGCCCTATGCATTTTCGGTACCAGGTGAGAGCTGGTATCCGGTCGTGCCCAACAAGGGGTATCTGTCCAGAGATCATCCTGGATTGCAGAATGCAGATCCGGCGTACAGAGTACGTTGTGTAGCTTAATTATGTAGTGATTCTGTACTCGAAATATTGTTTGACTGTGAGAAATTGACTTGGAACGTTTCTCCGCATCTTGAATCGCAACCCGTTTCAGAGGTCGTCGCATTGGCCACACCAGCGGGTACTACCTCGCTTTCTTTCTCTCTCTTTTTTCTGTTCTCTTTCCTCCATGCCCAGCTTATTTTCGCGTTCAAGGACGACATCGACTCCAAGCAAGAAATCCCCCGCCAACGCTCTCGTAGCCAACGCACAGTCCGCCTACGATGAGTTTGGCCGCGTCAACAGCAGAGGCTCTGGCGCCGCCTCTCCTTTCCAATCCCCTTTGAAAAAGGACGCTGGAAAAGATAAGAAGAAAGTCGGTCAAGACGCAAAGTCTAGGACGCGCACTTTGAGCTCCCCAAGACAAGACCACGATCTCGGTGACCTCGTTGCCAGATACCAGATGGCAGCTTCCTCCTCCTCAATCTGGACCGACCTCGCGACGAATCTGGCGAGGAAAAGTCTTTGGAACACGATTATGGCCATCTTTCTTGCGAGCGCCATGTTATCCTTGGTCTCGACGACGTGGCGCGCCTCGTCGACGTTCTTGCCATCGAGCTCGGCACTCGCTGCCTCACAACTCCCTTTATTTTTTCCACCCTTGCTCTTGATATCTCCTCATCAGCAATCAAGCGCCTCATACGTGCCTTTCTCGAGACCTGCGCCAACCCTTCTTCTCAAGAAGCAGAACATCGCTGGCGTGAAGAAGCTCGCTTCGCTGGCCCACATGAGCTGGGCATGTGCTTCCGTTGGGGTTTTGCGCGGGTCGTAAGAGTAGTTGGCGGACAAGCGGTCCGTGGTCTCATCTCATGGGATCATTATGTCGAGTTTCGTGACTCAGAAGCTGGTATGCATCATTCCATTCTCCCTCGATCTTTTCACGCACATGAGGCGTCGACCACTCATTAATTTTCTCTCTCGGTTCCTCAACAGCGCTCAATTACCCTCCGACCCACTTTGCGACCTTCTTACCGCCGCTACCTCCGGTTCTAAGAACCATCCTATGGACCCTATTGAGCCTCCTCATTCGTTTCACGGCCCACAGCTCGTCTTCCGGCCACACCCCGCCAACCCTCTCGCCTCTCTTTGGACCCTTGCTTTTCGGCTTGGGTCCAGCCTGTCTTTCCTTCCAACACACCTACATTCATTATCTCCGTGCTGTGAATGCCATGGAACACATCATGCTTGCATTCATTCGGTGTCAGGATTCACCCAAGGCCCCATGTGTGCGTTCTGACATCAACACCAACATCACTTTCGGGAGCGCGACCACCCTCGGGGTCCCCACCCGTCTCAAAGACTGGATCAGAGGATACCCCTCCATGTTACCTACACTACATGTCAAGGAGAAAACAAGACAAACCACAGGCACGCCGCGGGGCGCGGACGATGCGTGTAGTCAGCGTCCGACGTAACGTCCGCATGTACTCGCCAGACTTGGTCAAGACAGCTGCGGGCTGGGCGTCCGCCCCTCGATTCGGCCAGGATCCCGGTCGTGGATTGGCCGGTTCAAAGGAATGGGAGCGTATTGCACCATCTGCGCTCAAATTGCAACCACGTTACTCTGAAGGATATAAGAAGAGAATGGACATGCCTGCGAGTTTCCACCCCTACACAGGCCCCACCGCTGGAACATCATCTGCTACCTCAAGCACCTCCTCGGCAACGTCAAAGTCGAGTGACGAGAAAGACAAACTTGGTTTGGGCTTCAGGGAAGGCGAGGACCGCTTCAGGACCCTCACTGAGTTGAAGTGGGGTGAATTCGAGACCTCGGGCTTTGGAACGACGGCAGCCAATGAGAAGAAGCTTCAGTTCGACCTCACCGAGAGTGAAAGGACGGTAAGTTTGTGAGCGTGACTGATATGACACGAACTGAGCCTCCTGGCAGTCTCAGTCAACAAAGCGTGCGACGATGAACTGGAACGATTTTTTCTGCCATGGTTTCGATCGAACGGATGCCCGCCTCAGTGCTACGCTCCAGTTCAGCACCCCGTTGCCCATTCCATATCATCCTGGCCGACGAAGAACGAGAGCATTACCAGAAACTGAAGAAAACACAAACGTGCTCTTCCTCCATTTGGTTGGGACACCGAGCCTGTCATGGGATCTGAAGAATGATTGAGGAAGCATTCATGGACGTCTTCTGCGACCTGGTATACGGAGGTGGGTGGATGGACATTGAGCGTGGTGAGGAGACTGACAGGGAGTGCAATTGGGCTTTGGTAAACTTTTGTGTCATTGATTGAAATGGACCCTCTCACTGACCCATATCACCACAGATCGAGTTCAAGTCTCTTCCACTGAACAAGAACTCGACCCGCGGAGGCGATCCTCGCACCGCAGCTACCGTCTTGTTGTTGAAGAGTTCGTGCCGTTGGAGTATAGACAGCAGCTCGCAAAAGAGTCTGGAACAAGCGTCGCTTGCCCTTTCTGTTCTCGCCGTCCAGCAAATCGAGGCCGTGGAAACCTGCTGCGGACGTGAATGGCCGGCCTTATGTTGTAGGACACGTCCCTAAAAGTCCGACTCTCCGCGAGGTGGAATTTGAAGGATGCTAAGATCCATATGGCAGCAAAATACTTTCGCTGTCGAAAGCCGCTCCTGCGATCGCGGTCTCCCCGGCGACACAGGGAGACAGTGACCATACTGCCCACTCGCGACCAGGTACTGCAGGTTCTGGCAATGCCTCTCCAGCAAGGCAATTGGAGCGCGTGCCCTCGGACTCTCCCCTTACCCCTGGGACTACCAAGCGGCGGTTTCGCATTCCGGTGCCCAGTCCTTCTGTAGTGCGACGCTCAACGCTAGTGCCAGCTGAGTATTCGACCGTGGATTTTGAGACGCGCTTAGCGAGTTACAGTGATGATGAACTGAATGAGAGTGCCAGCATGAAAGCCCTTACGCCCGCGGAAAAACATGCGCGGAGGATGTCGAGAGATGACGCTTGGGTGGATATACTTGTCGCTGCCCATAGTCGCAGGATGGGGTCGCAGGAAGCGGAACGTCGTCCCGGAGGAAAGGGTCTCAAAGGCGGGCGCTCCGATCCCGAGCTGGCCAGTCAAGAAATTGCGTTGGTTCTCGCTGGCGTTCGTGCGCGTTCTCCGTTGTCTGACGAAGAAGAGATACAACCACGTCAACCGGCAGCGGAGGTACTTCCGAACACAAGCCCTCAGGAGAAACCAAAGGAAGGACAAGATCCTGACATCGAGTCGGTGATGTCGTACCCCAAGACCAA